>QEPC01001471.1:421265-502314 GCA_003113815.1 Sphenodon punctatus | reverse complement strand
CACAGTCTACTGCTGGAAATTTTGTGCTTTTGGGTTTATACATTATTTATTTTAAGCTTGATGTGCATGTAGACTCTACATGCACAACAGGCTTAAAATAAATAATGTATAAACCCAAAAGCACAACATTTCCAGCAGTAGACTGTGTTCTCTTCCATCCGATGTTAACCCAGGGAACTCCTTGCTGCTGGGTTTTGCCAGTGTTTTCTGTGTTTTCAGCCTAGGGGAAGGATGCAGGGTAGGTAGGTGGGGGGGGAAGCAGCCTGGGGAAGGATGCAGGGCGGTGGGGAGGGGGAAGCAGCCTAGGGGAAGGATGCAGGGGGCTGTGGGTGTGCATGACCAGGAGCACTGCTAGAGCCCAGAGAGCCCACCATGGGCGCAGGCGCTCCCTGGCCCAGCTCAGGGCCCAGCGGGTAGCTGGCATGGCCCAACAGGCCCTCATCCGCGTCCGGGAGCGGGCAGCTGTACTCCGCGAGGTGGCCGGCTGGCTCCAGTGGCGGAGGGAGACCATGGGCCGCGCAGCCCAGCTCGCTATGCCCATTGCCCGGTGGCTATAGGTCACGGAGCGGGCACAGGGGTGGTGGGCCAGGGCGCTGACTCAGTGGGACAAGGCCGCCTGGAGAGCGCACTTTTGGATGGACAGGCGCATCCTCCTGCGACTCGCTGAGCTGTTAATGCCCTGGCTGGAGCGGCAGTACACCCCCATACGGGCCCCCATTCCCATGGTCCAGCGGGTGGCCATTGGGGTCTCGGCCCTAGCAATGCCCGACTCCTGCCGGTCCGTCTCGCAGCACTTCGGTGTTGGGGTGAGCACCATCACCAGGATCCTGCGAGACATCTGCGAGGCGGTGGAGGGCATGCTCCTGGACCAAGCGATCCAGCTGGTGGACCAGGAGGCCGTGATGGCCAGATTTGCGGCTGGAGGGTTCCCCAACTGCATTTGCGCTGTGGACAGCACCCACATTGAGATCCTCCGCCCATCCGATGGGGAGTCTGCAGAATATGTCAACCGACACGGGTTCCACTCCCTGCAGCTGCAGGCGGTCATGGACCACTGGGGGCGGTTCATAGAGATTTACACCAGCCACTCTGAGCGCAGCCACGATGCCCGGATCATGACCATCTCTCCCTTCTATGCCCGGATGTACCGTGGAGACTTCGCGGACATGGGGATGACCCGAATCGAGGGGGTGCTGATGTCCCCCTGCATCCTGGGGGACCCGGCCTATCTCCTCACCTGGTGGCTGATGAAGGCATACCCGGTCGCCTGGAATCCTGTGGAGGCGCTGTACAATACCCGTCTGTGTGCAAGCAGGATCGTGGTCGAAAGGGCCTTTGGGGCCCTCAAGCAGTGCTGGAGGAGCCTCGCGGGCCGGCTGGACTACACGATGGAGACCTCGGCCCTGGTGATCGGAGCCTGCTGTGTGCTGCACAACATGTGCGAGACCGATGGGGCTGCCCTCGACTACCCCGTGCCCCAGTGCCCTCCTGGCCCCGTGCCTCTCTATGTGAACGCTGAGAACCCGCGGGAGTCCCTGCCCTGGCCAGGCGGATCAGCTGGGAGGCCGAGACGTGAGGCTGCACACCACCATCACCACCATCCCGGGGCCCCCACCAGCACCCTGGGTGCGCCCCTAGATGCCCACCTGCCCCCAGCCCCGGGCCCATGAACAGAACAACGGCTGCGACTGTGGTGCCTGTGCATTTATTGTGCATACCTCCTACAGAACCCATCACCACCACCATCACCACCACCCACCTCCCAGTGCAGTATCCTCTCCCTCCTCAGGCCGCTTGCCCCCGTCCCCCCTTGCCCTCCTTCCCCCACGTTGCCGGGGCCTCCCTCTTGGCCGCCCTGTGGCCGCTGTGGAGTTCTGGGAGTTCCCTTCCCCTCCGCTGTCCGTGTCCCTGACGGTATCCTGGGACTCCTTGGTGTCCTGAGGGGCAGGCGTTGTTGGGAGGGAGGGCGGACCTGGGGCCAGAGGAGCCCCCCTGGGCGGCTGCTCCCTCCAGAGGCCTACAGGGACTGGTAGGCGGATGCGCGGGCCCAGCGGACATGCCGGCGGCTGGGGCGGTGGCGGAGGCGGTGGGAGCGCTGAGGGGCCTGGCATTGGGGCTGGGGCAGGCAGGTTGCCTGGCGGGGCGGCAACCATCACGTATGCGCTCATGATCCTGGCGTGCAGCAGCAGTGAGGTGCCAGCGTCATGGGACCGGTCCATCTTGGCAGAGTGCTCCCGCACTATCCGGTCAATGGCCTGTTCCAGCTGCCCGAACGCCTCCACCTGCCTGCTGTGTTCCTGGCGCTCCTGCCTCCATTTGAGGCGCACCTCCACCTGCAGCCTCCGGTCCCTTGCCTCCGCTTGCTGCACGGCCCTTTCGGTGGCCGCCTCCATGGGGTTGATGGCCATGATCATCCGCTCGCCCTGCTCGGTGGTGGTGCGGACTGTGTCCTCCACCTGCTCCTCCCTTCGGTGCCATACCCGTTCCCGGTGCTCTCTCATCTGCTGCACCGGGGGCACAGGGCCTGCATGCTGGAACCTGTCGGGTTGCCCTGTTGGGGTACACAGTAGGGGTTCGTTAGGCGCCCCAGGCGTCCACCCCTCATCCTGTGCTGCGGCTGGGGGGTCGTGATTCCCCCCCTTTTGGGAGGGCGGCCGGTGCCCTCCCCTGGAGTTCCCCTGCACTCGGGCCCCCCCTCCCCTGAACCACATGGGCCGGTTCCCCCGCCCGGCCTCTCCCGGCCTTCTCTCCCCCCCTACTTGCCGAGTTGCCTCACCTGGGACCTCTGGCTGCTCCTGGGGTGGCTCGCCGCTGTCCTTCTTGCCAGCCTGTCGCAGGTTCTGGGGCGTGCCGTGACCTGTGCGGATATGGGAGGCGGTGGGTGGGGGTGCGCTGCACTTCTCCCCCGGCAGCCCCCCAGGCCCCCTTTCAGTGGTCTGGGGTGTCAAGGGTTGCTGGGGGCAGCCCCGTGCCCGGTTTACCCCACTGCCTCCCTTGGCCCATCCCCTCCCCGCCATTTCCCCTCCCACTCGCTGGCTTACCCTTGATATTGGTCTCGGAGCCCTCCGAGGCCGGTCCCTCTGTGTTACTGAGGTCCCTCTGCGTCCCCTGGCCGAGGTAGACCAGTGTGTTGGCCCCGGCTCCTCCCGGCATGGGGATCAGGTGGGGGCTCTCTGCTCTGGTGCGTGAGGGGGGCCTGCTGGTTCCCGAGGTCCCGGGGAATTCCTCTTGGGGAGCGGGGCCCCTGGAGCCGGTGCCTTCTAGCGGGGTGGTGAAGGGAGGGGGTACCTCGGCCCGTTCCCTGCCCTGGACCACGGTGCTCCCCACGAGCCATGGAGCGACTATGGAGCCCTTCATGTGAAGGATGTACCATGCGTCGTAGTAGCATGCGACCATGCGTCGTATTAGGGGGCGGTCCGGGCTCTGTGGCTGGACCTCCGGTTGTTGATGGCCTTGATGGCCTTGTACCCCCTCTTGAGCTCCTTCACCTTTGATCGGCACTGGGCCATGGTCCTGTGGTGCCCCGCCACCTCCATGTCCCGCACGATCTCCTGGTACACGTGTTCGTTCCTCTGGTTGACCGCTAGCTTCAGCTGGTGCTCCAGGGTCCCCCAGATCCTGATGAAGTCCTGGGTTACCCTGTGCCCCCATTGCCCCCCTCAGTGGTACCGTCTCCCATGTGGGCCCTCCTGGTCCTCCTCCTCCTCCTCCGCCTGCCCTCCACCCGTCTCCTCCGGGGGCTCAGGCTCCCGGGCCCATTTCTGTGTCTGTGGGTCGTAAGGGGTGTGTGTGCGTTTGGTTGCCGGTTGCCTCAGCCCTGCGGCCCTCCCCCTTTCCCCCCACCTGCCGGCCTGCCTGCGCCCCTTGGTGCCCCTGTGCCACTGCACCCCCCTCGCTCTCCTTACCCTTTTCCGGGGTGCCTCATCCCCCGGGCCAGTTGCTGGCTCTGGGGCGGCCTGTTCCGGTTGCCACTGCTGCTGCTGCTCTCCCTCCACCGCCTCCATGTGCAGCACGACCACCTCCTCTGCCTGCACCTCCTCCACCTCCTCCGCCTCCTCCCTTGCTCGCTCGCCCTCCGCTCTCCTCTCCCTTCCGCCTTGCTCCACCCCACCACGTCCCCCTGCTGCTGTGTGCCCTTTAAATCTCCCTCCCTGGCCTGTGTTGTTGCTCGTTGCCTGGCAGCGACGCTGCGTACTTTGTCCCCGGCTGGGAATCGTTTTGCTTGATTCCGGCTGGTGGTTGCTGTTCAGACGTTACGTTTCATTGTTTCCTGGTGGGAATTGCTTTGACCACCCTTTCGGAGATGGTCCAGGCTGGAGCTCCAGAAGGGTGGTTAGTTTTGTCCCCTACTGGGGATTGTCTGTGGTGAACATCTGGCGGCCGCCGAACAGACGTTCAGGGCCCTTTGGCCCCGCCGCCGGGTTGTGTGTGGTTCACTGTGGTTGACTGTGATCTCGTAATGTCTGAAATCACCCTGTGTTTTAAGAAAACTAGAGCGTCTGTTTAGCTTACCTCTGTAGCTCCCATTTCACTGGGACACAACACAGAGGTCTTAGATTTCTCTGAAGCAGCAGCTGACAAGACTGTGCTGTAAGGTTTGGGGCATAGATGCTTGTCCTCTAGATCAGGGATGGGGAGCCTCAGGCTGGGGGCCAAATGTGGCCTTCAGCTAGTTTTTATTTGGCCCCTTTCCAGTTTTTGGATCTGATCCCTGGATCCAGTTCTTACCCCCTAGCACTAAAAGACTGAGCTCAGGGGAAGGGAGCAGAGAGGAGGGCATGCACACAAAGACAGGGGACAGATCCATGAGCTGGACTCTCCTCTTCCTGAGTGCACCCCCACCCCCACCCCCAACTTCTATGTGGCTCTCGGAGCTTCTACTAATTTTCAAAGTGGCCCCTGGGCGGGAAAACGTTCCCTATTCCTGCTTTAAATTGAAGCCACCAAATTCTTCCCTTTTGCATTGGAACCTAGGAGTACTTCCATGCCTCAGTTTAAAGTGGTAAAGTCCCAGGAAAGCCCCCTGTGGTAATCCACCATCAGTTTATGTGCGCCGTGTGAACACGTCTGCCACATGATACCGTGGCAATGCACGAGAGAGGTTGTCTGAATATTCAAGAACGCCAAGAATCTGCCATCCCATGTGGTAGATCTGTGGTGCATTCCATTGACTATGGAATTGAAATTCCATAGTCAATTGAATGGAAATGGAATACAAATGGAATAGAAATTCCATAGTCAATTTCTGCACAAAGATTTTCATGGTTTTTCTGCTTGAAAATTGAGATGTACGAATGTTATCATCCAAAGCCAGCGGTCATTGCACAAAATTGCTGAGCCAGTCACAGCTTTGGTCTCATTGTAAGCAATCGCCACCAGCCATACCCTTTCATCAGCAGCAGTGCATGCAGGGTGGGAAATCAGTCACTGTAGGAAGCTCTGCCCAGCACACTAGCAGAAGGATGACTTCCATGTTAATTGAAGACAAGAGAAGAGCAATGTTCAACAGGAAGAGCGTGAAGCCCTCACTGCTCTGATGAACAGGGAAAGGGCTGTGTGGATAATTTCCTAGCTTATATAAATTATGTCGGAGTCAGAGTGCACAGTAGGCAGCCTGGAAAAGTGACTGAACTGCCCAATGCCCGCAAGAGGGGGGAATGTTCCATGTGGGAGTCTCTAAGAGAGAATCGCAATGGGGAATGAGGTAATGGGGGGCATCTAGAATGAGGGACTATGGCATATTTTACATGACGCACCCACGCATGTCAGCTGCGTGGGCATGCATGGGTGCCTCCTGTGTGAATGCCACGGCGAATGGGTGGGCGCGTGTGCATGCTCTCGAGACCCACCCATCACCCATGCATGGAGCAACTGGCCAAAACGGCGGTTCTTCCATGCGTGGAGATGGATGGAGATGGGTGTGCGTCTGTGTATGCACGCACCTACGCGCCGCCCCTCCACCGGTGTGCACACTGATCGCCCCGCAGCCACAACCCATTTAAAATGGGCCTATGGATTGATTTGATGGAAAGACGTGCCAATGTAATCTGGGTTTGACACTCAATCTGATTAAACATTCAGTGTTATTCTTTGTATCGCAGTATTACCTCCTAGAGCCAGTGCTTGGGAAGGAAGGTCAGCCACCCTGAGTAGAAACTCAGGGTGTTTTTAGACAAGCGCCTCCCCACCCATTATGCACCCATCACGCACCCATCTTGCATGTTACAGGACTGCATAGGGTGCTATGCAGCCCTGCAACATGCATGATGGGTGCGTGATGGGTGGGGAGGCGCGTGTTTAAAAACTCCCTCAGTGGGTTCACATGTATGGAAGCCCTGACTCTTCTCCCAGGTCAATCGGCTGTGGAACCCACGGATTATTGGAGACTGCCAAACTGGGCCGCCACAGCACTCCACTCCCCCAGGTTACTGACATGAGTCGGGGTCCGCTGTCAGTAACCAACTCATAAGTCCCCACCTCTGACCCTGGAAGGTCAGGGTCAAGGGCTGGGGGCAGGACTTCTAGGAACAGGGAGTTCTTGCAGGTTCAAAACACAGGAGACTGAAGTGACAATTATTTCAGGGGTGACTTGCAGAGGGTGGACACAATGACCTTTCAAGATCCCTTTTAGCTATATTATTCTGTGACCAGAATGCAGAACAGGCGATGTCCTGCCACCACAGATACCCTTAGTACTATACATAAGGCTCCCATCTGGGGTTTTAGGATGTTTTCTTTTATCAGCTGGTAGATGACCTTGACCCCACAGACCGTTGCTTGTCAGTGACTATGACCTGAGAATTGTTCATCTCCATGACCAGCCAGCCAAGATGAAGAGACAGACAGACCAGCTAGCCAAGCAGAAGGAATTGTTAAACCAACAGAGCCGCCCCCATGCCTCTCTAGTCCTGGAACTGGCTTAATCTCGAAAGAGGGATGTGGCAGGCTTAATTTAAACAAGAAACAATGGGTTTTCTTGTTTAAGTTAATAAATAAGGAATAAATTAGGAATAAGCTGTGATAATCAGTCCTCCTGCCCTTCTTCCTGAATGAGTGCAGCTCTTGGCAATTTTCCTTGAGGCACATAAAAAAGCAGCCAAGCCCTGTAACCCAGAAGAAACTCCACCTTCTGGAGACCTTCTGGGCTGTAGATGTCAGCTCCATGTTTCTGACCATGCTTATGTGTCTGCTATGCATTACCAGATCATGTGCAGCTTCAAATGCTCTTGGATTTGGGACAGAAGTCTTGGAGGACTTCTTTGGCAGCTAAAATGTGGTTTGTGTTTCTTTTGTATGTCAGTCTGAAGTATCATGTCAGAAAAGAAACAATGAAGGGGGCAACGTACTATCCAAAGAATTCCCCCAACATTCTGCTTCCCCCCACCATGTGGGCTAGACATGCACCTGCAGGTTTCTCCTTTTTCTGTTCTGGAGTAATAGAATTAGGAATGATCCACAATGAGTCTGGTTAGCCATGGTGAATCTTATCACCTGAAGCCTCGCACCCATCTTGGACTTTCTGTGTAGGTTTATAGAGAATAGTGATAGACATCTTTATACAACTGTTTGGTTCCCTCCTCCCCCTTAAAAAATAGATACTCTCCAGATGAACTGGGGTCCTGGAAGGTCTCAGTTCTATATCCCCATGGCCTTGAGCAATCATTTCTCCTTCCTATGACTCTTGTTTTCCTTCCCATCCTTTGTCTGTTTAGATTGTAAGCCTGCTAGGACAGGGAATTTGTCTGCAGTACCTAGCACAATAGAGCCCAGATCCCAGCTGAGACTTCTAGGTGCTTCTGTAATATTAATGCTACTTCTCCAGAAGCAAAAACATAGTGCTTCACTGGCTTTCAATTCAAATTGTGCCCCAAACCCATACGAAAGGAGCCTAGTAAAACTAATGCGAACCTATCCTCTCATAATGGAGAGCACTTCACTGTCCAGGAGAACTCTAGCTCTGCTCTCTGGGGCATGTGCATTCTGCAGGCAGGGACATGAGCAGGGGGTCATTTTAATCTGCCAGGTCTATACTTTTCAGATGCAGTTCTGATGCATGCTCCAGCTCAGCCCTCAAGGGTTTGCTAGAATCACATGGCAGTGTCAGAACAGCCAATCAGCCTGGCAGCAAAACTGGTTTGGGTGGAGTTTGAATACGTATGTGTAATCGAGAATGAGAGTGTAATTGGGAAGAGAGTGATTGAGTGCAAGAGAGAGCCTGTCTTAGGTATTCAGTTATCAGTGCGCTGCTATTATAACATCCAAGCATCTCACGATCTTTAATAATCTCTAAAAAATAATTAAATAATCTTCATTAATCTCTAAAACAATCTCCTTTCCTTTTCTCTCCCCTCCTTTGTCCACCCTAGATTCAGGCATGGACAAGCAGAATTACATTTAGGGGGAACAGAGGGGGTGGGAGAGCCACTTTGCCCCACCCTTTTTTTTTAATGTGACCACACCCCTTTGTGAGCATCATGCCATCATGATGCTTGGAAAAGGGGCATACGCATCGTTATGTCGGAAAGGGGTGTGGCAAAAGGGGTCCCTGCTCCTTTCTGACACGACCATGTCCCCTTTCCAAGAGTTATGGCATCATAAGGCTCAGAAGTGGCAGGGCCAGGTGGGAGCTAGCAGGTGCAACCGCACCCCCCTTACACATCTCTTCCAGCACCCATGCCTAGATTGTAAGACCCTCAGGACAGGAACCTGTTTCTAACCATGACATCTCAACATCAGTCCAAGGCTGCATTTATGTATGTTTACAATGTATTTCTGGTCTCTTCCCATTGTATTTGAAAATTCAGCATCCTCCTTCATATTGCTGTTGTTGTGTATACATATATACCTATTTTGCAATTGCTTAGATTATAGTTCTGAGTTTTTTGTAAGCCTGTGGAAGGGCCCTGAGAAGGGTGAAAATGTTCATACCCTTACCTACAGAAGTGCATCCAATAAAAGAGATTATCTGAACTATTTTGCCTCCTGCTCAGCACCAGGCATTCTGCTTGTGCTATATAATTTAGTGCTTTCATCCTCATTGCCCCCTGTGAGACAGAGTATCAGAGTTCAAGGGGGATCAGGGCCAGAAGTGGGTGGAGGATCAGGTCCAGGTTGAATGGGGTCAGGGCAGAGTCCCAGCAGGGACCAAGGTGCCAGAGCAGAGCCAGACAGAACCCACGCGGATACAGGAAGGGTAGGTTGAGCAGATTAGCTACTCAAGGGGTGTGGCTTATATGTGGCAGGCACAGGCAGCCAATCAGGAATCTGAGAGGTGTAGCGAGGGCAGAAACCAGAAGGGTTAACTGTGCTGTGGAGCCGAGCACTGCATCAGAACTCTAAGGCTGCTGGTTCGAGGTTGGGTCCTAACATAGAGCAGATCTGCTCTCTCTCTTTTACAGAGTCATTAAGTGACTTTGCCAAAGTCACACAGTGTCACGGTCCAGGGGGGGTGTTGTTGCAGAATCAGGTGTGAGTCTAGCCCTGGTGAGTAGTTAGCGCACAGGCATCTCAGCAGGAGGATCAGGTGAGGGCAGGGCATAGTCTTGGACTCTAGGTAGAGTGTGGGTCAGGAACTGGAGGTCAGATAGCGTGAGCACAAGAATCCTAGGAGCAAGCAGTTATAGCCAACAGGAGCAGGGTGGAGGGCAGAAGGTGGAATCTGGAGAGGGAGGCAAGGAAGGCTGTACTGGGAGGGGATCTGTTGGTAAGCCATCCTGTACTTGGCTTACTCCCTTTATGTAGGGAAAGAAGAGGGAGTGCTGAGTGCCTGTCCTCCCTTCTGGGCATCTTTCCTAGTTCTGATTGGCCAAGGCTGTAGCTGATTCCTGAGCAGAGGAACCAGGTGCTAACTGTAGCCTGTGTTATCCTGGCAGGAGGAATGGTCTTGTCTTGCTGGTGCTATGGAAGAGCCTGTGCATTCCCTCCTGGTGGATGCCTCTCTGGGGCTACCTTCCTGGCTGACAGTAGAGGTGTTGGAGCTCTGTTGGTGCAAACGGCCATGGGTGACACACAATAAGCCTGTGGCAAAGCAGGGAATTGAACCAAAGTTTTCTTGGGATCAGACTGGTACCCTAACCTAACCACTGCCCCAACGTTTCCCATGTGAAAGTACATCAAAGTACAAGCATAGATGCAAGAGAACATCTGGTATGTATGTCAGTGGTGTAGCTAGCTAGATTGGAATAGGCCCTGGTGCAGAAGATGGAATGGGCTCCCCCTCCCTCCCAACAGCAGGGAGTGCAGCTGCAACAGGGAGTGTGGGACCCACAAGCTCGTAGGCCCCAGTGCAGCTGCATTGCCTGGCCCTATTATAGCTACATCTTTTTTTTGGGGGGGAGGTAGGGTTGCCATACCTCCCCTTTAATCTTATGAAAAATACATGGTACAGGACTGCATTGGTTCCAGTGCAGCCCTGAACCATGTATTTTTCATAAGCATCCTGCATTAAAGGGGAGGTATGGCAACCCGGGGTGGGGGTCTGCCTGGAGAATAATAGCGGCTTTAAACAACCCAAAATGCCATTTTTAGGGTCTGCTAATAATTAAATGCAACAAAAATAGAGAATCATGGAGCTCACTTCAGAATCCTCATCCAAAGTGCACATGCCGTTCCCCTCAGCAGATCATAGAAAGCATAACCACTTCAGCTATACACAGGGAGGTGCCTCTGTTAGGGAGCGAGAGTGTCATGTGCCCATGCATGCAGGCAGCAGCTCTCCTGAAGGGCATTATGGGTAGTTTTCTAGTAGCTGGAGTTGTGCAGGACTGTATTGTAGTGTCCTCACGCATAGAGATATTTATTAGTGGTTTTGGTTGGTTACGTGGATTGTGTGCAGCTTGACATAGGGTGTTTAATGAACAAGACGATAGCTCCTGATAGCCAACACCAGGTGGGTGTCCACCATAGGGTGGCCATACCTCCCCTTTAATAGAGGACACTTATGAAAAATACATGGTGCAGGGCTGCCTGGGTTCCAGTGCAGCCCTGAACCATGTATTTTTCATAAGCGTCCTCTTTTAAAGGGGAGGTATGGCCACCCTAGTCCACCACCTACTTGTTTATTAGGTATTCGCCCCATTGGCTATGTGGCTTCCACCCACCAGTCCTGTAGCCCCCACTCATGGTGGGATCTCGGAGCATGAGGAGCCTGCCATGTGGTCTAATGTGCGCCCGCATGTCTGTGTCCTGTCAGTTATGTGGTGGGGAAGGACGCCTGCATGTGCATTCGGTTTGTCACGCTGAACCTGTGAGTGGGCACTGCCTGTTTATTAGGCTGTATACGCTAAGCATGTGAGTGGGGGCTGCACGGACCAAACATGGACTCCAGCAGGCTATTGTTTTGTTTGTTTGTTTACCCAAAGAGGGCCTCCTGTACAGAACAGCAGGCTCTGGAATATTGCTTGAATAACTGAGAGACAGAGAAGGGGAGAGACAGATCTTGCTGGCAGTGAAGCTAAAGTCAGCCATGTTGTTCAGGGGACAGGAACACATGTCACAATGTTTCAGAGGCAACCCAGCCTGCCTGTGGCTGGGTGAGTTCCTGCCATTCTAAGAGGGTTTCTTTAGACATAACGTCAAGGGGTGGTGGAATGTGTGTTGACACCATTCTCTGACCCACATTTGCCCCTGGTTAGCCCCTGTTACTGTTTTCCAGTTCCAGGGGCTATTTGGGGTCCTGAGGGCCATTTGTGCTGGAAGCTCTCCTGGCAGAAGCACTCCCATGGAATTATGGGACTTGTAGTCCATGCAGGAGAACTGTTGTGTCTGCTTGATCCTCCGCTCTGCACTGCAGCTAAGCAACTGATTTTTCACTGCTCCCCCTGCCTCCCAGGTCATTTGGGAGAGCGCACGGATGGTGTGCAACAAGGAACGAGCTGTTTGGCAGCAGCACGGAGTGGAGGATTGGGGGCAGACAGACCAGAAATGGCTGTGAACACAACATCTACTGTCTTTAGAGAGAACACTAGCCTCAGGGACAGAGGAAACACTCAATTGCCACACCTGAGGCATCTGTGCAACCAAGGAGTTATTGAGAGGCTAACGGTGAGCAGACCAGTGGCCAAAAATTGTGAGAATGTTTAGACACAACACGCAGTCATGTGGCAAACGTCTTAAGCACCTGATCGCCATTGTATCTAAAGATGTGCAGAATCTCGAACAGCCCCACGGACTAATTTCTACTCTGTGAGGTAATAAGGCGGAAGGGGTAGCGAGGATAGTCCCCTCTTTAATTTCAGTGCTCACAACCTTCCCCACCACCACCATGGGGAGAATAGGAGCTAAAATGAAGGAGTGGGCTGTTCTTCTTGCTGGTATTTGAATTTCCTGAAAGCTGATTTAGTAGGTACAGCTACCACCATTTTGGTGGGGGCAGAAATAGGGGACTAGGGAGGGGCTAAGGAAGAGGAGACAGATCTATGGGAATTCCTTGCAACTTTTAAGTTGGGGGTGATGTATCCCCCTCCCATCCAGTCCTTCTCTTACAGCCATGACAGGAGACTAATGTCACTCCAGAAGAGGCTGCCCCATTGGTTAGCCACGAGACCCAAATGCATGAGGAGATGGGATTTGGAGGAGGTCTAATCCATTCTCTGTGAATTTCCAGCCTGGCAGGGATTCCATACACTTTCCCCAGCACACCTCAACTGCCGCGAAGCACACCATGTTATTCCAGTCTTGAGCTTCCTACACAGTTTATTACTGTGCTGAAGTAACTCCTGCTATTCCAGCCTGCTTCGGTCAATACACCTTGCTCCTGACCTAGAGAACCACCATCTAATTAAACTCTGGACTTGACCTCTTAGTTGGTCTTCTCCATCTCCCCCTCTCTGTCTCACAAGGAAAGCCACAGCCTATTCAATGACTTCCTCCTCACCAAAGCGCTGGCTGCACAGATTGTCTTTGTGATTCAGCAGGAGGTGGATTGTCCAACCAGGAGAATCCTGGCAGTTCTTTAAAGGAATGAGTTCCCAGACCTGGCTTGAATTCAGATGTAATAATCTAGCTCTTTGTGTTGAAAGCCAGTGCACCTTGATTATCAAGCCTATTACTTTACATTTACTACTCTTGGAGTGGGGCCTCAGAAATGCCTGTGGAGACAGACAGATAAGACAGATTGTTCTCCTGGGGAAAAATTTCAACCATTTCTATTTTACGGACCCGCATTAAAGATAATCCCAGGTTATTAGACTATTAAGGAGCCTGGTTCTTTAGCACAAGTTGTAGAGACTCGTGTTTTTAGCTTTATAGATTCCGTGACATGAGGGCCAAAATGAAAATCACCATAATAGCAACAGCCTGTAGCAGACAGAAACAAAGAGGGATGAAGAAAGGTCTTGTTCTTGGGATGCCAGCCTGGACCCTGGTTTTGCTACAAGCAGCCAGTAGGACAGGTCATCTTGGGTCATCTTGTCTTGTAATAGTTCTAACATCTGCTGGGGATGGCTTAAGTATAATTAAGTCTACCCCTATGCAGAGGGATCAGCTAGATGACCTCTTGATGTACCTTCCTGCCTTATGAGTCTATGATGCCCAGGTGGCTAGTTTTCTACATGTATCCCTTTTACCAGGCCAACAGAATGGGATGGGTTCACACAGGTTAAAGCCTCTACCCTGGTAAATTTTTGAACCCAGTTGGCCCTGTCTGTGCTCCCTTGATGAGCCAGATTTCCCCACCCACATACACAGTGTCCAAAGGCAGTATCCAAGGTTTTAAGTTCTACAATAGACGTGTGTTTGTAATAATGCAACAACAATCCCCACCTGCCCCAGCGAGCCAGTAGTTCTCCATGCTCTGTATCTCAAGGCCAGAGGTCAGAAAAGTTGGACATGAAGGCCCTTTCCAACTGTATGTATCTGCAAATAAATGAAATGGGCTCTTTTTGCAGTTGGGATGGGGAGCAGTAAAAGATACTGGAACTGGAGCCCTGCTCAGGCCCCAAACCAGGGTCTGAGCCGAATTGCATTAGGCTTAATCTGAACCCAATGCCACAGCAGAAAAGGAGCAGGGGAAAGGCTTTTGACCTTCCCCACTATTTCAGTATAGCCACACCCTCATGGAGCACTGTCACGTTACCTTGCTCCTCAAAGGGTGAGGCTACATCAAAGGGGATGCCACTATGGTGTTCCCTGCTCCTTTTGAATGTATCTGCTACATCATGGCATTCCGGGTGGGGTGGGGGGACGGGTTCTGCCACTGTGAAGCTCACCCTGACGGACTTGGGGTGAGTGTGGGGCTGGGTAGGGGGCCGGCCCACCCAAACTAAAATTTGACAAGACCAATCATGTCCCGTCGGGATCATGTAGCAGAGCTGGCCTTGGAGCAAATTTTTCTTCTCAATTATTGTAGGGGAATACAAACTGCTTCAGTAATCTAGGCCTGGAAAACAAACTCCTTGGCCGAGAAGTTACTGAAGGTATTTAGACTGAGGATAAAGCCATGTGGTTTGTGTGGGAGGGGAAGGTCCCCCACCCACTCCTGACACAGTTCCAAAACATGACTTGATAGTGGTTAAAGAACATAAGAACGTGAGTGCTATACTGGGTCAGACCATCAAGCCCAACGTCCTGTCTCCAACAGTGGCCATCTTAGTCGCCTGGGAGCAATACCCAACAGGTCACAATGGGACAATGCATTCTATGTTGTTCACTCCCAGCTCCCAACAGTAAGAGGTTATGCCCCCTGTACCTAATGGCTAATTGCCATTAATGGACCTATCCTTCAAGAACCTACCGAGTCCTTTTTTAAACCCACCGGTACTACTGGCCTTGACCACATCTTCTGACAACAAATTCCATAAGTTAATTGTGCGTTAAATGAAAAAAAAATAAAATTTAAATTTGTTTTCAATCTGTTGCCAGTTAGTCTCATGAACTGTCCCAATAACTGCTCCCTATTAACTCGTTCCACACCACATCACTTGTAAAGGAAGCCTGATTCTCAGAGGCTGTTTGTGTATTTCGTTGTAACGCAAATGGTGTGTAGAAAAACATGCAAGCCCAGCTAGGTTCAAGTAACTGTGAGCACCTAACATAAATGTTAAGCAAGAGGCAATTTTATATCCATGGTGGGGCTGCAAAGCAGCCATTTTATCTCTGGTTATAGGCACCAGTGAGCTCTACCAGCTGGCTCACAGACTCCTTGAGAAGCCACCCACTATGGATGGTGCTTAACACATTCTGAAAATGAGGCTCCTTCAAGGCATCACAACCAGGCATCAAAATCCCATGCCACTTGGGAAACCTTGGTCTCGACTGCAGGACATCCTCCATTTTGGGACCACAAACCATTTATACCAAAGCAGTCCTGTTGAAGCCAGCACCTGTTGGAGGGAAAAGCCATGAGGATGGTTCAGGCTTCAGTGGGACTACCCTGGAGTAAGTGGTTTGTGGATCAGGCCATTAGGATTATAAAGCCAAGAAAGCATGGTTGGTTTCACATGTGGGGTCAGCTGTAGGTCGGTATCCCCCTGTGCCAGCTCTGGCTGGTTTGTGCCTCGATCCCTATTAAAGCAAGACATGACTGAGGATTTAGGAGCAAATTGGATTTGGTCACCCCTGCTCTAAGCCTGTTGCGTTTAATCACCCCTTTCATGCAGGTCAGGGGATACTCCCCCACCCTCCTTTTAAATGATGATTTATTTCCTGTGTTCTCTGGGATACAAATCTGATTAGAGCACACTGTCTCCTCCTGGGAGGGACTGTGTAGTTTAGAGCCCCATCTGCCAGGAGGACAGCTGCACCCCTCCAGAGGATTCTCCTCAGCAGCATTTTCTGGAAGGCTTTTAACCTGTTAGTTGATGGATAGGTTTGGAACATGAGAACAGAAGTAGTGCCATACTGCGTCAGACTAATGGTCCATTGAACCCAGCTCCTGTCTCTGACAGAGGCCAATCTCAGTCGTGGAAGAAGTACCCAACAGGTCCATTCCTTCACTCCCAGCTCCCGACAGTAAGAGGTTACCGTCCCCAGACCTACCTGTCTAATAGCTGCTAATGGATCTGTCCTCCAGAAACTTGTCCAATCCTTTCTTAGTGGGGCCTGTGGGGCTGAGGCAGAAAGCGGGAACTGTTGGGAAACGTGAGGAGGTGGGAGCTTGGTGGGAGGATCAGAGGGGTATATTTTGTGGTGTTTATGCTAGGGGGTAGAGGGTGTGGGGGTCTTTTGTATTATATTTTATTATTTGGGGGGAGGGATGTTTGGGGGGGAGGGATGGGGAGTGAGTGGGTTAGGGAAGAGGGAGAGTGAATTTTTATGAGGGGGGAGGGAAGAACTCCCCCGCTGCCAGGGCAGGGCAGCCTGGGGTGGGTGGGTGTGTGGCGGAGCCGGAGGGGACCAGACGGGCGGGAGGGAGCAGCCATTGGGGTTGTGACAGGAGATATGGTCCCAATTGGGGCAAGGTGAGATCAGTGAGACAGGACAGGTGTTTATTATAGGTCCTGCTCACTACCCCCGAGGCAGATAGGCAGGTGGTTCTCAGTCAGGGAGCCCCCGGCCCTGTGTTGTTGCTGTTAAATGTGAGATCGGTGGCGAATAAGGCAGCAACTGTCCGGGAGGTAATCCTGGACCATGCCGCCGATCTCGTATGTATCATGGAAACCTGGATGGACAATGAATCGGGGCCCATTTTGGCTGACTTTGTTCCGGCCGGGTATTCCGTGCAGCATCAGCTGCGCTCGGAGGGATGGAGGTGGGGGGCGGTGTAGCCATGATTTTTAAGGAGGGTTGGACTGTGAGGAGGTATCCTGTGCAATCCATATCAGGTATTGAGGGTCTTCACCTTGTGTTTGATTTGGCGGGTGACAGTTTGTGAGTGCTGCTTGTATACCGTGCACCTACCTGTACAGCAGCCTCCCTACATGCTTTGGCAGAGGTGGTGTCAGGAGTGGTGTTGCGGTCCCAGAAGTCAGTAGTCTTGGGGGACTTCAACATTCACGCCGACACTAACCTTATGGGAGCAGAGCATGAGTTCATGGCCGCCATGGCAACCATGGACCTGTCCCAGAGAGTTATCGGCCCGACACATCAGGGACATACCTTAGACCTTGTGTTTTGCACCGGCCTTGAGGCGGGTGCTCCATTAGTGGGGGAGTTATCAGCTGTATCCTTGTCATGGACGGACCATTACCTCCTGCAGGCCTCGCTCCTGGCACATGTCTGCCCCTGGAAAGGTGCAGAACCAACTCAGATGGTTTGCCCCCGGAGGCTGATGGAACCAGATCGGTTCCAGAAGGCTCTGGGTGAGTTTCCCTCTGACCTTTACAACTGTTTCATCAATGACCTCGTCTTGCTATGGAATACCTTGCTGATGGAGGCCATTGATTGGACAGCTCCTAGGCGTCCACTGCCCAGGTGACAGCTCCACAGGCTTCCTTGGTTTTCCGAGGAACTGCGGGAGATGAAGCGAGAAGGGCAGCGGTTGGAGTGACGGTGGCATCGTTCGCGTCCTGAAACCGACAGATTGTGTCATAGAACCAGTTTGCGAGCCTATGTCGTAGCTATGTGGGCAGCAAAAAAGGAGTTTTTTGCTACCCTCATAGCATCTGCTAAATCCCATCCAGCGGAACTTTTCTGGGTGGTGCAGGGGCTGGTCAGTCCAGCCTCCCTCCGCCTTGGAGTGGAGTCATCTACTGCTTGCTGTGACGTGTTTGTGGATTATTTAAATCACTCGGATTCACCACGACTTCTATACCGCAGTTAATACATATGGGGAACTGGAGGTTATGGAAGCCTCTTCTTGTCTGGTTTTGTGGGATAAATTTCAGTCGGTGACACCCGCTGATGCAGTTGGTGTTCTTGGGGCTGTTAGGGCCACATTTTGCGAATTAGATCCTTGCCCGTCCTGGCTGATTAAATCTTGCTGGGAGACAATGAGACTGTTGCTGCCTCGGGTGGTCAACACCTCCCTTCGGAAGGGCAGAGTGTCAGGCTGTCTCAAAGAGGCAGTGAGTCGGCTTCTGCTCAAGAAACCATCGCTTGACGTTGACTCCCTTGCCAGCTATCGGCCTGTCTCTAACTTTCCCTTTTTAGGGAAGGTTATTGAACGGGTAGTCGCTCAGCAGCTCCAGGGATATCTTGACTGCATCGGTTATCTGGACCCCTTTCAGTCGGAATTTCATCCAGGGTATAACACTGAGACTGCGCTTGTGGCTTTAGTGGATGATCTGCGCCGGTAAATGGACCGGGGTTGTTCGACCCTGTTAGTTCTATTTGATCTTTCAGCTGCATTTGATACAGTTGATTACGGAATGTTGGTGACACGACTGCGGGACTGTGTAGGGGTGGGCGGGACTGTTCTCGAATGGTTCTGCTCTTTCCTGAACGGTAGAATGCAGCGAGTGGTTCTTGGGAGTCTTTTTCATCATACTGAGACCTCTCGTGTGGAGCAGGATTCGGTTTTGTCCCCTCTCCTGTTCAACGTATACATGCAGCCACTCGGTGATGTGATCAGGAGGTTTGGCATGCGGTGTCATCAATATGCTGATGACACCCAGCTGTATCTCTCTTTTTCAACAGACCCAGGCCCTGTAGTCTCGGTGCTTACTCGGTGTTTGACGGCTGTGAGGAACTGGATGTGGACTAACCGACTGAGGCTGAATCCTGACAAGACGGAGGTGATGGTGGGTAAGGCGATGGAGATGGTGGCCCCCATTATTGGTGGGGTCTGCCCTCCATTGGTACCCCAGGTACAGAGTCTGGGGATGCTCCTCGGCGCGCAGCTCTGCCTGGATGCCCAGGTGGAGGCTGTGGCGAGGAGTACCTTTCACCAATTATATCTGGTGCGACGGCTTTGGCCGTTTGTCTCAGGCTCTGACCTGGCCACCATCATCCATGCTTTCATCACCTCCAGATTGGACTATTGTAACGCCCTCTACGTGAGGCTACCCATGGTGATGGCTTGGAAACTGCAGCTGGTGCAGAATGCGGCGGTCCATCTTCTGGTAGGACTGGACTGCCAGGAGCATATCACACCAGTGCTCCGCTCTCTGCACTGGCTGCCGGTGGTTTTCCGGGCCCGATTCAAGGTGTTGGTTTTGGCCTATAAAGCCCTAAACTGCCTAGGCCCTACGTATCTGCAGGACTGTCTCACTCCCCGGGTGGTGGACCGACCCCTGCGGTCATCTGGGGGTGCCCTGCTCTGGGTACCCCAAGTCTTCCGGGGGGCCACGCAGGGGAGGGCATTCTCGGTGGCCGCACCACAGTTGTGGAACTCCCTTCCGGTGAAGGCCCATTTGGCCCTGGATCTCCCCTCTTTTCGGAGAAGTTGTAAGACCTGGATGTTCCGCCAGGCATTTGATGGGGGAGATGGGTGAGGGGGTGGCTGTTGGGTAGGCATTATATTTCTTTTTATTTTTCTTTCTGTCCTTCTTTTAGTTGTATTTAAATTGTTTTAATATTTGTTTGCAAATTGTAAGCCGCCCCGAGCTGCCTGTGGCAGGAGGGCGGGATAGCAAAACTCTAAAAATAAAATAAAATAAATTAAACCCAACTATACTATTGGCCTTGACCACATCTTCTGGCAACAAATTCCACAACTTAATTGTGTGTTGAGTGAAAAAAATACTTGTATTTGTTTTAAATCTGCTACCTGTTAGTTGCATGGAGTGTCCCCTAGTTCTAGTACTAGTTAAGAGGGTAAATAACTATTCCCTATTAACTTGTTCCATCCCACTCATGATTTTACAAACTTCTATCATATCTCCTCTCAGTCATCTTTTCTCTAAGATGAAGAGCCCCAGCTCTCATGCTAATGGTTGACTGTTCACAGTGTGCAGCACCATTATTTCCTGTTCCACCCCATAGCAGTGACACTTTGGTTCTACCTCTTCGGTACAGGGTTGCTGCTGGATTGCTGTCCTCTCCATTGGTTTGGGGTGGGGGCAAGGTGGGACAGTCCCACAAAACCCGGGACTATTGGTAGCTTGGGATCAATNTCTGGGTGAGTTTCCCTCTGACCTTTACAACTGTTTCATCAATGACCTCGTCTTGCTATGGAATACCTTGCTGATGGAGGCCATTGATTGGACAGCTCCTAGGCGTCCACTGCCCAGGTGACAGCTCCACAGGCTTCCTTGGTTTTCCGAGGAACTGCGGGAGATGAAGCGAGAAGGGCAGCGGTTGGAGTGACGGTGGCATCGTTCGCGTCCTGAAACCGACAGATTGTGTCATAGAACCAGTTTGCGAGCCTATGTCGTAGCTATGTGGGCAGCAAAAAAGGAGTTTTTTGCTACCCTCATAGCATCTGCTAAATCCCATCCAGCGGAACTTTTCTGGGTGGTGCAGGGGCTGGTCAGTCCAGCCTCCCTCCGCCTTGGAGTGGAGTCATCTACTGCTTGCTGTGACGTGTTTGTGGATTATTTAAATCACTCGGATTCACCACGACTTCGATACCGCAGTTAATACATATGGGGAACTGGAGGTTATGGAAGCCTCTTCTTGTCTGGTTTTGTGGGATAAATTTCAGTCGGTGACACCCGCTGATGCAGTTGGTGTTCTTGGGGCTGTTAGGGCCACATTTTGCGAATTAGATCCTTGCCCGTCCTGGCTGATTAAATCTTGCTGGGAGACAATGAGACTGTTGCTGCCTCGGGTGGTCAACACCTCCCTTCGGAAGGGCAGAGTGTCAGGCTGTCTCAAAGAGGCAGTGAGTCGGCTTCTGCTCAAGAAACCATCGCTTGACGTTGACTCCCTTGCCAGCTATCGGCCTGTCTCTAACTTTCCCTTTTTAGGGAAGGTTATTGAACGGGTAGTCGCTCAGCAGCTCCAGGGATATCTTGACTGCATCGGTTATCTGGACCCCTTTCAGTCGGAATTTCATCCAGGGTATAACACTGAGACTGCGCTTGTGGCTTTAGTGGATGATCTGCGCCGGTAAATGGACCGGGGTTGTTCGACCCTGTTAGTTCTATTTGATCTTTCAGCTGCATTTGATACAGTTGATTACGGAATGTTGGTGACACGACTGCGGGACTGTGTAGGGGTGGGCGGGACTGTTCTCGAATGGTTCTGCTCTTTCCTGAACGGTAGAATGCAGCGAGTGGTTCTTGGGAGTCTTTTTCATCATACTGAGACCTCTCGTGTGGAGCAGGATTCGGTTTTGTCCCCTCTCCTGTTCAACGTATACATGCAGCCACTCGGTGATGTGATCAGGAGGTTTGGCATGCGGTGTCATCAATATGCTGATGACACCCAGCTGTATCTCTCTTTTTCAACAGACCCAGGCCCTGTAGTCTCGGTGCTTACTCGGTGTTTGACGGCTGTGAGGAACTGGATGTGGACTAACCGACTGAGGCTGAATCCTGACAAGACGGAGGTGATGGTGGGTAAGGCGATGGAGATGGTGGCCCCCATTATTGGTGGGGTCTGCCCTCCATTGGTACCCCAGGTACAGAGTCTGGGGATGCTCCTCGGCGCGCAGCTCTGCCTGGATGCCCAGGTGGAGGCTGTGGCGAGGAGTACCTTTCACCAATTATATCTGGTGCGACGGCTTTGGCCGTTTGTCTCAGGCTCTGACCTGGCCACCATCATCCATGCTTTCATCACCTCCAGATTGGACTATTGTAACGCCCTCTACGTGAGGCTACCCATGGTGATGGCTTGGAAACTGCAGCTGGTGCAGAATGCGGCGGTCCATCTTCTGGTAGGACTGGACTGCCAGGAGCATATCACACCAGTGCTCCGCTCTCTGCACTGGCTGCCGGTGGTTTTCCGGGCCCGATTCAAGGTGTTGGTTTTGGCCTATAAAGCCCTAAACTGCCTAGGCCCTACGTATCTGCAGGACTGTCTCACTCCCCGGGTGGTGGACCGACCCCTGCGGTCATCTGGGGGTGCCCTGCTCTGGGTACCCCAAGTCTTCCGGGGGGCCACGCAGGGGAGGGCATTCTCGGTGGCCGCACCACAGTTGTGGAACTCCCTTCCGGTGAAGGCCCATTTGGCCCTGGATCTCCCCTCTTTTCGGAGAAGTTGTAAGACCTGGATGTTCCGCCAGGCATTTGATGGGGGAGATGGGTGAGGGGGTGGCTGTTGGGTAGGCATTATATTTCTTTTTATTTTTCTTTCTGTCCTTCTTTTAGTTGTATTTAAATTGTTTTAATATTTGTTTGCAAATTGTAAGCCGCCCCGAGCTGCCTGTGGCAGGAGGGCGGGATAGCAAAACTCTAAAAATAAAATAAAATAAATTAAACCCAACTATACTATTGGCCTTGACCACATCTTCTGGCAACAAATTCCACAACTTAATTGTGTGTTGAGTGAAAAAAATACTTGTATTTGTTTTAAATCTGCTACCTGTTAGTTGCATGGAGTGTCCCCTAGTTCTAGTACTAGTTAAGAGGGTAAATAACTATTCCCTATTAACTTGTTCCATCCCACTCATGATTTTACAAACTTCTATCATATCTCCTCTCAGTCATCTTTTCTCTAAGATGAAGAGCCCCAGCTCTCATGCTAATGGTTGACTGTTCACAGTGTGCAGCACCATTATTTCCTGTTCCACCCCATAGCAGTTACACTTTGGTTCTACCTCTTCGGTACAGGGTTGCTGCTGGATTGCTGTCCTCTCCATTGGTTTGGGGTGGGGGCAAGGTGGGACAGTCCCACAAAACCCGGGACTATTGGTAGCTTGGGATCAATCAGGCTAATAGGTGTGTAGCCAAGTTTGTGCCCCACACTACACACTGAGAAGGATGGTATACACCCCAGAGTTCTGAAGGAACTCAGTTGTGAAATTACAGGCCTACTACTGGTAATTTGTAACCTATTGCTAAAATCTGCCACTGTACCTGAGTACTGGAGGACAGCTAATGTAACACTGATATTTAAAAAGGGCTCTAGAGGTGATCTTGGAAACAACAACGTGGTGAGCCTGACATCTGTGCCGGGCAAAATGGTGGAAACTAAAAACAGAATTACGGGGCATATTGATAAACATGGCTTAATGGGGAAGAGTCAACATGGATTAAGCAAAGGGAAGTTGTGCCTCACTAATCTATTGGAATTTTTTGAGAGTGTGAATAAGCATGTGGATAAGGGAGAGCCGGTCGATATAGTGTATCTGGATTTTCAGAAAGCATTTGATAAGGTCCCTCATGAGAGACTCTTGAGGAAATTAAAAAGTCATGTGATAGGAGGCAGTGCCCTATTTATTTATTTAGAAGATTTTATACTCCGCCCCTCCTGCACAGCAGCTTGGGGAGGCTTACAGTCTAAAAACACATAAAATACAAATATAAAATTCTTACAAACATAAAAGGAGGATAAAACTATCCCCCCCCCNGGGGCGGTATAAAAATCTACTAAATAAATAAATAAAAATAAATAAATAAAAAACAGTAAAATAAAAAGATAGAAATATCCCACCCCACCCCCTCCCCAACCCACTCCTCCCACCCACTCACCCCTCTCCCCCACTTGGCGGAACAGCCAGGGTTTACAGCTTCTTCGAAAAGAGGGGAGACCCGGGGCCAACTGGGCCTCCACCAGAAGGGAGTTCCACAGCCGAGGTGCGGCCACCGAGAACACCCTCTCCTGTGCAGCCCCCCGGAAAACAGGGGACCTCAAACAGGGTCTCCTCGGATGACCTCAGGGGTCCATCCAGAATCTGGGGGATGAAGCGGTCCCGCAGATAGGTAGAGCCTAGGCCGTTTAGGACTTCATAGGTCAAAACCAACACCTTGAATCGGGCCCGGAAAACTATCAGCAGCCAGTGTAAAGAACAGAACACTGGCGTGATATGCTCCTGGCAGCCCAGTCCCACCAGGAGATGGGCCGCCGCATTCTCCGCTAGCTGCAGCTTCCGAGCGGTCACCATGGCTAGCCCCACATAGAGCGCGTTACAGTAGTTCAATTTGGAGGTGATGAAAGCATGGATGACAATGGCCAGGTTGGAGTCTGAAACATACGGCTGAAGCCGTCACACCAGATGTAATTGGCGAAAGGCACTCCTCGCTATAGCCTCCACCTGGACATCCAGGCAGAGCTGCGAATTGAGGAGCACCCCCAGACTCCGAACCTGGGAGACTAATGGAGGGCAGACCCCATCAATAATGGGGGTCGCCATCTCCATCGCCTTACCCACCAACATCACCTCCGACTTGTTGGGATTCAGCTTCATTCGATTCGCCCTCATCCATTCCCCCTCCACCGTCAGACACTGAGTAAGCACCGAGACTGCCGGGCCTGGATCTGTGGAAAAAGAGAGGTAAAGTTGGATGTCATCAGCATATTGATGACACCGTACGCCAAACCTCCTGATCACCTTGCTGAGCGACTGCATATATACATTGAACAGGATAGGGGACAAAACAGAACCCTGCGGGACACCACACGAGAGGTCCTGGTATGATGAAAAATAATCCCTGAGCACCACTCGCTGAGTTCTCCTGGTCAGAAATGAGCGGAACCATTCAAGAACAGTCCCACCCACCCCTGCACGATCCCGCAGGCGCGTCACCAATATCTCATGGTTAACGGCATCAAATGCAGCTGACAGATCTAATAGAATCTACAGGGTCGAACGACCCCGACCCCATTCACGACGTAGATCATAAACCAAAGGCACAAGCGCAGTCTCGGTGCCATACCCCGGCCTAAATCCCGACAGAGTAATCAAGAAAACCGATATGATCAAGATGTCCCTGGAGCTGTTGAGTCACCACCCGTTCAAAATCTATTGTGGATCAGTAACTGGTTAAAGGATATGAAACAAAGAGTAGGACTAAATGGTCAGTTTTCACAAAGAAGAGAAGTAAATAGTGGAGTGCCCCAGGGATCTGTACTGGGACTGGTGTTGTTTAATGTATTCATTAATGGTCTGGAAAGGGGAGCGAGGTGATCAAATTTGCAGATGACAGTTGACACCAAGTTATTCAAGGTAGTTAAAACATAAGTGGACTGTGAAGAATTTCAGGGGGATCTCGCAAGACTGGGTGACTGGGCATCTAAATGGCAGATGAAATTTAACGTGGACAAGTGCAAAGTGATGCACATAGGGGGAAAATAGTCCAAACTTTATGTACACAAGTCTGGTTTCTAAATTAGTAGTTAGTTACCACTAAGGGGAAGGATCTTCGATTAATTGTAGACAATACATTGAAATCCTCAGTTCAGTGTGGAGTAGTCATCAAAAAAGCAAACAGAATGTAAGGAATTATTCGTAAAGGGATAGAGAATAAAACCAAAAATATCATATTGCTTCTATATAAATCTGCGGTGCGACCGCACCTTGAGTATTGTGTGCTGTTCTGGTCACCCCATCTTAAAAAAGATATAGTAAAAATAGAAAAGGTACAGCGAAGGGCAATAAAAATGATATGGGGTATGGAATGGCTCCCCTAAGAGAACAAGGAACAAGTTGTGGCAATAAATGTTCTACCTTCATACTTCAGCCTTTTGTAGTATTGATCCAAAGCACCAGACCACTTTTAAACGCGGGGCTTTGAAGAGGTGCATTCTGAAAGCCTGCAAAATGAGGCTTTCAGAACGTGCCTCTTCAAAGCCCCACATTTCCAGCCGCTGCCGCAAACAAGCAGCACGTCACTCCTGGTAGCTCAGGGAGCATGTAAACACTCCCCGCGCGGCTTTCCTCAATGCGAGGCTCAGGAGACGCTTCTAAGCGCCTCGTTTAAAAGTGGCCTCTGAGTCCTACTCAGCACCTGACTGTAAGCTGGCTATGCTGTCTTGTGTGCTATTATTGTTATAACCTATGGTTGAAGCAAATAAATTTGAACTGAACTGAACTGACTGTAAGCCATTTGGGGCAGGGAGCATGCATTGTAATGTGTCTGGAAGAGGCCTAGCACATTTTTGATGCAATTGCAGGCCTTGAGCTATCTCCCTGGCTTTTCTCTCCAAGAGGTGCTGGCTTTGAGGCACTAGTAATTTATTACCTTTTCCCTCACGTGTGCTTCTTTTCAACTTTAATTATTTCTAGGAAGTGGGTGGAGAAGGACACAAAACTGTCAGAATTAGAGGTTTAATACTGTAGCTCGCTCCCATCTCTTTTCCGGTGGAAGACTATTAGCAGATTCCCAGAAGGCCAAGTGTGAAATCATAAGAGAGTTTGTATGATGATCAGCCTCACTGGGAGATGGGGGTAACTGCCTGTGGGGGAGCTTGAGCTATCCCCTGGCAACCTCAGAGTGTGGAGAGGACCATTTCCCCCTTTCAGGAGATTGCTGGCCAAAGACAAAGATCGGGTGAGTCTGAATGTTCTCAGCTGGGCAGAGTAGCCTGCTGAGCCTCCGCTAAAAAGGGCAGAACCAGAGGGCTAGAGAGGGTCTGCTGCAGGGGCCAGAGGCGGGAGTTTACTCAAGATTCTGTCTGAACAGGGCTTCCCTAAGGCTGGCTGGGAATACATCAGGCCAGGAGTCCAGGAACAGGGCCTGCAGCCCTACCCTGTAGCTTCTTGGAGAAACCAGTGCAAAGCCCAGGGAAGTAATCTGCTACACAGGGGAGGGATTGCCCAGACTGAGGCCCAACCCAGGTCTGGGACATGGCCCTGTTTTTTTCAGGTCCCTGGTAAAGCCAGAACTGGCGAGCTGGAGTACTGACTCAGGGCACGGGAGGTGAGGGGGATTGTTAGTATCCAGACTGAGGCTGGACTTGGAGCAGAGGACAGTTGTATAGACTGACTGTATGTGAATGGACAATTGGCCCTTGGTGTAAAGAAAGAGGAATATGGGTGGGGCTGGACTGGATCTGTTTATGGATGCTGACGGCATGTACCAACGCACAGCGGGTCGCTGTGACACTAGGTTGTACCATAGAGGGATCTAGTTCCTTAATTTAGTTGTATTCAAGAATCCAGTTCCATATTTTAGTATGCTGTTTAGAGTAAGGAAGTACCAGGCGTGTGTATGTGCAGGAGCAGATGCTATTCGGTTGAATCGGTTCAACAAGTTCATTTAAGGTGCCTATATGAACTAGTTCTGTCCCGTGTGAGATGGAAAGACTGCCACAAGCAACACATTCCAGCTTCTAACATTACACACATCAGCCCTATTTTTCCTCTTGGAGTGGCCCAGTGGCCCCAGAATTGGGTTCAGGGATCTGAACCCAGTCATGAAGCTGCTATCAGCAAGGGGTTTCTTGTGCAACCAGCAATGGCACTAGGGAACTCTCTTCAAGAGTGTGCCTGCCAACAGCTTTTTCATCTGGAAAAAGGAAAATCTGGTTGGATTTTTCCAGGGCCAGATCACCACATGCTTCAAAGCCTGACTCTCGCAAGAATCAGGTCACACCTCAGAGAGGCACCGGGAGTCTGCAGCAAGCAAACCCCATGCAGCAAGGGCCTGTGAGCTTGCTCCCAGAGTTCCTGTCATTGAGCTGAGGAAGAGGCTGCTCGTGCTGCTAATGCTGCAAATCCCATCCTTAGACAAACGTTTTCTTTAACAACAAACCCTTGCTCTATGAAGCCAAATGGCAGCAGGATGGGGGAAAAGGAGGGATGTCACCAGGGGAAGCAGACAAGAGTTTCTGAGATGGGAGGGGTTGGCTGGGAATGACGGCACCAAGGCAGGATGCAGATGTAACCGCACAATAGGAAACAGCTTTCCAAGGACTGACCTCCCCCTAGCCCCTCCGCCAGGCACAAACTACTCTGGGGAATCCTGGGAGCAGGCTGTCGGTCACATTCGCATCAGGCATGGCCAGGGTGACAGCATGCCGCACGCTTCACTTGTTCTGGGCTCCGAGAAACCAAAAGCAGGGATGTGCTGTAAAAGCTGCTTGGGAGATGCCGGGCTGACAGCAATCCTCTGTCTGAGGAGAGATCGGAATCCTAGTACGGACAAGCACGAAGGCGATAGCCATATCAGCCCAGGGTGGAAATGTATATTGTTAGGGAGGGATGACGGGAACTCTGATGGAGGGCCCTTGGAGAGGGGGTAAAAACCTCTGGTGAAGTTGAAGGCAGGTAGAAAGTCAGTGATTTTGCACTGAGCTGCAGTTTCATTCCTCGAGCCCTTTTGACAATGAGTCAGTACTATGCTGAAAGGTGAGACGAATGTCCCAAACACTCAAAATACATGGCTCCCCTTTAACATGGGGTGACTGAGCAAATACCTTGACTAATAAACTTAAGGACCAAGTTACTCAGCAGAAGCCTAGAACATGTGTAATCTTATTTGAGGGGACACCAGACCCACCCTCTGAACCATGAGCTCCAAAGCAATGTGTTCCATGGAGATACTTTAAAAACAATCCAGATTCTATAGTCCACCGTAAGGGGCAATAGCGTGGCTTCTGTGTTGTCGGATAAATAATATAAATTCACGGCCATGACTACTCTGCTCAGCACTCACTAATTATTTTATTTATTTATTTATTTGATTTCTAGGTCGCCCCTTCCTGCTATAGCAGCTCGGGGCGGCTCACAACATAATAAAACCATATAAAAATACATATAAATATAAATAACTCAATAAATAAACAAAATACAAATAACAATTAAAAAAACAGCAAATAGCCCAAGGTGAAGCTACCCCCCCCCCCGCAGCTCCCCCCCATCACCCGTCTCTCCCTTGTCAAAAGTCTGGCGGAACAGCCAGGTCTTACACTGTCTTCGGAAAGAGGGAAGGTCCTGGGGCCAAGCGTGGAGGGCTTTCCACAGCCTCTGTGCAGCCACCAAGAATGCCCTCCTCATTGTCATCACCTGAGATACCTGGGGGACTCAGAGGAGGGTGGTTCCAGTCGACCAAAGGAGCCGATCCAGGTCCCGGAGGGGTGAGGCGATCCTGCAGATAGGTGAGGCCCAGGCTGTATAGGGCTTTTACAGGTCAAACCCAACACCTTGAATTGGTCCCGGAAGACTATAGGCAGCCAGTGCAAAGAACAGAGCACTGGTGTAATGTGCTTGCGGCGACCTGTCCCCCGCATTCTGCACCAGCTGCAGTCTCCGGACTGTCACCAAGGGTAGCCCCACGAAGAGCGTGTTGCAGTAGTCCAGTCTTGAGGTGAAAGAATGAATGATGGTGGCTAGGTCGGAGTCTGAGACATACGGCTGAAGCCGACACACCAGATGTAATTGGCAAAATGCACCCCTCACCACAGCCGCCACCTGGACATCCAGTGGGAGTTGTGAGTCAAGGATCACCCCCAGACTACGAAATTGAGGGACCTACGAAGGGTGAGCCCCATCAACGATGGGTGCTGCCACTCCCTCAACCAACCCCCCGCCCCCCCCGACCAGCATCACCTCCGTCTTGCCAGGATTCAGCTTCAGACGGCTCACACTCATCCAGCCCTTCACAGCTGCCAAACACCGGGTAAGCACCAAGACTGCCGGGCCTGGGTTAGCTGAAAAAGAGAGGTAAAGTTTGGTGTCATCAGCATACTGATGTCAGCATACGGATGACACCGCACACCAAACCCTCTGGCAACCTCGCCCAGCAGCTGCCTGTACACGTTGAGCAGGAGAGGGGACAGAATAGAACCTTGTGGGACTCCACACGTGAGGTCCCGGGGAGATGACGAACAATCCCCCAGCCCCACACGCTGAGTTCTCCCAGCCAGGCAGGAACAGAATGCTTGCTAATGGCCTGTGACCTTTTAGCACCACCCAGCGGCTGTCACTTCCAGGGGCCCTGGGTTTCCAAGTTATACCTGTTAAAGGACAGCAGGTGCAAGCTATCCTCATCAGTCAGCTGTAATGCAGAATTCCCAGACCTCACACCATATGTCAGTCAATTCAAATGTTTAGCTGAGTAACTGTGGTGCTTTTAACTGATTAACCAATCAGTGAAATAATTAAATATGTCAGAATATCAGAGCAGCTGAAAGTGTGAGGATATATTATTATATTTATTATTTATTTATTAATTCAATTTTCTACCCCACCCCTCATGCCTCTGGCATCCCGGGGTGGCTTACAATAAAACAATATAAATACATCTAAATACCTCTAAATAAAATGCATCTAAATAAAAATCTAAAAATGGGAACTTCAGGGGGAAGTTAGGGGTGCTGGGAAGGATAGAGTAGTTGGCACACTTAGGGTCAGGACTGAGAGGGGAATATTTGTGACTCAGAATCAATTGGGCAGGGGGAAGGGATTTCAGGGAGCTACTCAGAATTCCCGTGTGGGGAAAGAATCCCCATGTGGGGTCTCAGGGCTGGGAGGGCAGACCCATAGAGACTGGGAGGGAGCTAACAAAGATCAGGGTCTGGGGAGGCTCTCTTCAGTTCCCGGTACAAGGCAAACCCTGGCTTCCTTCAGCTCCTGGGGTGGCACACTTCGATCAGTGGAGGACAATGCCCACACTCTACATTTGCACAGTGCTGGCCCTCCACTGCTGGTAGCCATTTCGATGGGGTGGGGGAAAGCCAGCACTGAGCATGCATAGGTTGGTGTCCCTGTCCCCTCCCCACTGGATATGGCTGCCAACCTATGGTCCCACAGGGCCTAGACATGTCCCAGTCCCAGCAGAACTTGTATAAACAGCAATGTTGCCCCAAAAAGCCATACCTACCAACATTTTGAGCAGCCAAAGAGAGACAAGTCCTGCCCCTTTGGCCAATAAGTTCTTGCTCCTCAGCAAATAAGCTCTGCCCCCTCGCACACTTATGTGCACACTAAGCTTGCTGGGTTTCTCCAGTGGTTTGTGGGGAAGGGAGACTTCATTCCCTTGTGTGAGTTTATTGTTATTATTTATTATTGATGTAGTATCAGCAATGTGTCTGGTACTGAACAACAGTCATGATAAAAGACAGGCCCCTGTCCTGAGGAGCTTGCAGTCTATTTGAAAACTGTGCTTCTCTGCCTGAGACATTCTCTTAGGCTTGCAGCTGGATTAACATAGGGGCTTTACTGGCTGCACCCTGGGCCTTTGGAGCCCCACCTCCTCAATGCATCCCCTTTGTAACAGCTTGCAGTGATTCAGAGAACTAAATGGCTGCACAATGGCCAAGCACATTTTTAGACATGACACAATGCTCATGGATTTAAATAATCCACTTTTATAAAACACGTACAGGTGGCTTTTAGACGTACCTCTGCCATTGGAAACAGTACATCACGTGTTATTTGGAATCCAGATTTGTAAAACCTTGATATCTAAAAGCACCCCAAGTCCATAGGCCTTTAAAAGGGCATCTTCTAGCAAGTGTGACCACTTCCTCAGCATGGAAGCGGTGGGATGAGTCTGGAATTACCAAAGCATTTTTTACCAAGTAAATGATATCCGGGCCAAACTAAACATGGCCCTGACGCATAATGATTCATCATGGAGAGAAGCAGCTCCTTGCTGTGTTCAGAGCTCCGGAAGAAACACTCCAACCCAAACCTCTCCAAGTGCAGAAAATAAAACAAGGGTGCGGAGCATCACAAAGAACAGGGCTGCTAGACAGGCACTTCACTTCCTATTACCTGGCTCCAGACCAGCTGATCAAGTCAAGGATTAACTAGATTAAAACTGTTGAAGGGGGTGGGGGAGAATGCTCTGGCCTACGTTGTAATAACAGCAGAGAGGGGTGGAGGAAAGATGTGTCCCCTAGTTAGGAATGCATGAGAGACAGTCCCTCTCCTAAGTATGGGATTATGGGGGACTTGAGTCATGGGTGAAATTAAGGAGAGGGCTGTCCCAGATTCAGAGAAAATGTGTCCTCTCTCCCCATTCCCCTGTTTAGAAGCCCCCATTTACAGCTGATTCCCTGCCAAGTCCAACTGGAACAAGCGTGCTTTCTGGACGGACGATATCGTTCCCCAGCATTTCAGAGAGGTTTACTGCTTTCTTCCCAGCTCAGGAGACCAAAGCCCTGGATTTATCTGCAGTTGTACAGTAAATTCTCCCCTATCCCCCATGCCTATGGGATGTGTCAGCTGGATTTTCTGTTTGCTCATTCTTGGAGTTTTGTCACGAGTCTCATGATTGTGCTATTAGCTAGAATGTTCAGGAGATACAACCCCATGTTCAGGCAGTCAAAGTAACCCAGGGACCTGTGCTCACTGTGTCTTCCCCATTGTCACCAATGGGGACATTGTAGTGCTCAAACCTCAGGGTTTGGCAGACGCTGAGTCTGCCTTCACGTTGATCTCTTCTGCCACATTTTAATTTAATGCGAGAGGTAACTATTTCACCAAATTTTATTTCACATGTTGTTTCCCCACTGTAAATTCGGCTCTGTGTATTGCCACAGCATGCTGCTAGCAATCCCATAATGCTGCATGGGTGGGTTTTGCCTGCTGCTTTGTGGGGGCACTTGATATATGTGTTGCAAATCAGTCCCTTCCCACATTATGAAAAATGCGCATGAAGGAATAAGCACGATTATTAATCTTTGGTTTCTGAGTTTAAAGCGTTTTATCAAACCCACATTACATCTGTGACATCCTGTGACCTGATCTTTTCAGATGATAAAAAAAAACCCATGGGAAAGGGACTTTCAACAAATTAGCGTGTCTTGTATGAATGCAGCCTTATAGAGGGTCTTATATGGACCTGTTGGTGATTGCCAGGACTGTTTTTGGGTGGAGGAAAAGAGGGCAGTTGTCCTAGGCCTCTCATTTTTAGAGGGCTATATTCTGGTGAATGGATCCCTCAGCTGCCTCCTTCAGGGTCAGGATGGGGAGCTGAGTCTAGTCCGCTAGTCACCCACTATTGCTGATGTTTGAGTCCCAGTCATAGGAGACAGGTGATTATAGACTCATCACCCTCACCCTGATCTTGAAGGAGGCATGTGAGGGACCTGATCACCACATCTTTCTCCCAGTTATTCTGGGGGACTTTCCCATGCTGTTACCACATCACATCAAACATCATACAACCATATTGCAGCCCTCCCCACATCTCCGCCACTGGACTACCACTGATTGTCCATGGGTGGTTTGTTTTTCTGAAAGCATCTGCTTTTACCACAACTGTTGCCACCTAATTAGTCTATGGGAGCCACTTCTGAAAACATCAACCGAACTATTCCATAGATTTAGCACAGGAGAGATAACTCTTACCACAGATCAAGCGTTCATGTGAATGCTCTCCCTCAGGTTTTACCACTTGCAACAGTGATGCCGAAATATACCTACAGATGCTTTTCAGAGCTGAGCCAATGCTTGGAAACAGTTCCATAGGAGTAACTTTGGGTTAAAATTTGCAGGGGACACTAATCCACATAAGCTCTTATCCCCATATCTCTAGAATTGCGTTAGGAGAAAGTTTACAGGGAACACATCCACCACTCTAATTACTCCCCTTATAGTTCTTATAGGCTGTCCGATCCCAACCCCCCCTCCCCTCCCCCTCTCCCCCCATCCCCCCACCCCCCGCTCCTCTGCTGTACACATTTTCTGGATGTTATTATTTTATTTGGCTTTATGGTTTCCTGTGGGACTGTGAGGAATGTAAGGCGGCAGCAGCAGCACTCCCGCTTCGTCCCTTATTGAAGAGGGGAGGAAGCAAACCCACAGCAGTGGTGGCAGGACTTGGTTTTACTAGACAATTGCAGAGAAGCTTTTACAAGGAGCGGATCCACTCTCTGGCTTTAGGCCAGGGATCCTCAGCCTTGAAGGGTGGCAGAGCCTCTTGAAGGGCATACGGAGAGACACGCAATAATGTGCAATGCACCGTTTCAGTTTAGCCAGTTGCTGGGGGGCATATTATGCCCTGGCCTCCCACTCATGGTCAATTGGGGCAGCAAGGCTCCCCTCCCAGTTGTGCCCCTGCTGCATTCACAGTGCTCAGGTAAGCTGCACTAGGTCCCTGTATTAGACAGTTTGGAACCAGCACATCCCTTTCCCCAGCGTGAGGCCTTCGTTAATTAAATCAGGAGTGCCTCAAGATTTTGTTTGATTGGAATGTCAAGCTAAGGAGAGTTGTTCTGGATATTAAACTGTATCTCTGTCCCCACTGCCTCTTTGCTCATTAAGGTCTCTCCCTGAGGCAAAGGGATGCTAGCGAAGCTCTTGCTGGTTTGTTGAATGCTGTGTAATGCCCTCAGTTGAGTTGGGATGCCAGCTGCTCTGTGCTGCCTGTCTGAAGTGTCTCCTGTTCTAGGCCGCCATCCAGGGTTGAGGCTACACATGGGAGGGACCCTGTACCGTAGGGACGAGGCCAGGCCTCCCAGAAGTCTTTAAGATTTCAGCTGTTGCCGTGTGGAGAAGGACAGAGGGTGAGGCAGGGGTGACACTTGAAATCAAGGGAGAAGAGAAAGGGTGTGTGTGTGTCTGAGGGAGCACTGTGAGGTGGGTAAGCCTAAGTAAGCAGGCAGACTCTAGTAGAAGGCAGCCTGTCCATTCACCTCAGAACCCGTTTTTTGTGCTCTTGCCCTGGTACCTTGAGTAGCAGAGTATTGCTGAGTGGCCTGCCAAAAATCAGGGGAGCAAGTCACCTTTCTACGCCCTATTCTGTGGACTGAGGAAAGAGGTTCAAGCAGGCCCACTTCTCAGCAAAGGAGTAGGCCAGCCAGCCAGCCAGAGGACTATGGCTGCTAGGGCGCTGAGGGATGTATGCCACTAGGGCTGGAGCTCTAGGTGCAGGGATAGGCTGCAGTGTGATTAAGACAACAGCTCAAAGTTTCTGCAGGTCCCAGGCTTATGTCTAGTGGGGACTTACAGGACAGAAACCAAGGTTCTCCCTGACCACACTGCCTCTCTGTGACACTAGTAGTCTTCCCAGTGGAGCTCTGATCTGGATTCAGGGGGCTATTGTTGTAAAGGTTCATAACGCTGAAAACAGGCATAATGCTAACTCCACTTTAACAGCACTGTAATACTGCTTTAATAACATTTCTTATGCATGCTGCAGAGCTGTAAATTTGGTGCCCTATGCAGCCCTGCAACATGCATAAGAAATGTTAAAGCGGTGTTAAAGTGGAGTTAGTGTTATGTCTGTTTTTATCTATACTCTTCCTTTGCCTTTATTTACCTGTGGGAACCTGCCTTTGTTCGTGGGTGTGTCCCATATATTTGTAGACACTTAAATTGTGGCCCAAACCAAGAGAGGAGTGTAAAAGAAAAACTCTCGTAGCCTGTGACTGGCCAAGCCACACAAGGATATTAATAACCCCACACAAAGCGAGTGATTAGCGAGTTGCAGTGTAAAAGAGTCAAGCTTCAGGCACCTCTTACAGATGTGGTGGAGCAACAGCCGTGTGGGCCCACAACGTGCCTTTCTGGTTCAGTAGCTCACACACAATTTTGGGCAGGAGAACCAGTTTAAACAAGGAAACAGGGACAAAATCAGGGTGGTCTTAAGGGAGGTGTGTGTCCTGTCTCTCCCAGAGAGGCATGGTGAGTGGGAGGGAGAACAGGGATACAATTTATTGGGCCCCAGAGCTTGGGGGGGGGGACGGGGACTACAAGAATTTTCTTAATATACATTAATACGAGCCTGCTATCTCCTTCCTCTTGGTCATGTCCCTATGCCCCTGTGTAACACACTCCCTGTCCCTACCCAAACCCAGGCACTGTTTATGTCCTGCAGGGCAGGGGTGGGGAACCTCAGGCCTAGGGGGCCAAGTGTGGCTCATGGCTACTTTTTATTTGGCCCCTTACCAGTGCCTGGATCTGGGCCCTGGATCCAGTTCCTACTCCCAAGCATTGAAAGATTGAGCTTAGGGATGAGGGCATGCACACAAGGGGCATTTTCACACAAGACACTCTCCACCCACTACCCCCCCCCCCGATTATACATTTTGCAGGGTTGCCCTATGGGTGCCGTGTAACATGTATCGTGGGTGGGTAGTGGGTGGAGAGTGTCTTGTATTATGAAAATGCCCAAGGATAGAGAACATGGTACAGATCCATCATCTGAACCTTCCTCTTTTTGAATGCTCCACTTAAGCACCCCTGACTCCAACTTCTATGTGGCCCATGGAGCTTGTACTCAGGCCACTTCCAGACCTCCCCCCCGCCCCTCCACGCACATATTCTGGCTGCGGGGGGGAATGCGCAGCCAGAATATGCATGGGGGGTGGATGGGTGGATCTGAAAGCAGCCTAATTTGCAAAGTGGGCCTTGGGTGGGAAAAGTTTCCCACCCCTGCTATAAGAGATGATCTGCACCTGCCCACAAGGAAGGAGAGTGGTCCTTTTCACATAGACACGCTAACACTGATGAAATGGGTGTTACATTTTATTATACATGTTGCAGGGCACCCATAGAGCATACCTGCAGCACTGCAACCTGTATAATAAAATGTAACACCCATTTTATCAGTGTTAGAGTGTCTGTGTGAAAAGGGCCTATGGGGTAGGGGGTGGCCATCCAGCCTTGAGGAGTGCTGTCTTCTGCTCATGCCCCACACTCCTTGTCTTTTGCACCTCATCGCACACCACCTGCTAAGGGAAGCAATCAGAACCTGGAACAGGGGGAGAAGGGGAGGGACAGGGAATGTTCAATGTGTGTGTAATTGAAAATTGAAAGGCAAAAGCTATGGGTGGGGAAAGGGGGACAATTGTTAGTTACAAAGTTTGGATTTAGCCTTCACTTACCCCATCCCCCTCTCCCCCCTCCAAAAAAACCAAACTTTGCAGAAGTCATTGGAATCCCATTGATATGGAGTATTTTATTTATTTATTTATTTATTTCGGAGCATTTATAGCCTGCTCTCTCCTGCTCACCTTAGCAGCTCGGGGCGGCTCACAACAAAGTTCGGAAATATAACAATTCAACAGTTAAAAATCAGTTAATTTAGGTTAGCGGAAGTGGAAGTTAGTGTCCTGAAAGGAAACTGATACTCTCTGACGGGCAAATCTAATTCAGTCCTATGTTTGCTTTGTGTTTTTTCTTGTGAATCAGAAAAGGATGAGAGGAAAAAGGAGGAAATAGAGAAAGTACATTCAGACCCAAGATTATCTCCCAAAGAGAGCTCCCATATAAAACCTTTGTTTTTCCTGGCCACCCTCAGTACTTCCAGGAAGGGGGGCAACAATTGGTTTCTGGCAGCAAGTTCTCAGGTTTTTCACCATGATGACATCTGTTTGCTGCAGAGGAGATGAGTTTCATGCTTCTCTGATCACAGCACACCTATTTTCAAGCAGTAAACCCTGCAGTATGAAAGCCAGCAGTAAATTAGTCTTTAAAAAGTGTGGTTCAGAAGCAGGGACATTAGGTGTCTGTAGACGTATCCGGGGCTGGTCACCCCCAGACCTGCTCCAAGGGTAGCCAGCCCCGCATCCCCCGTGCGCAGCTCTGCCTGCGCTGGATTTAGATGGACCTGGCAGCTAAAGGGCCATTAGCTTTGTGTGAAGAGGCACAACTCCTGTAAGCAGGCTTAGTGGGCAGTTGGTTGAGTGAGAGAAGGTGCCTAGATGGCAGAGAATAAATTACTGACCATTACCCCATCATCTATATTAGGGGCTTATTTTAAACTGCGAACTGTGCATAAACCTTTCAATGGGATTATTTTGAGCGCCTGCTAATAGGGGATTAGCCAATCAAAGTGATAGATTATCTCATTGCCTTTGACAATGGAATGTCTCTCTTGGTTGGGCGGGGGGGGGGGGGAGAGGTGTAGTGGGTTGGGCCTCTGCTGGGGCTTTGCATGGAAGTCAGTGATTGGATTTAATTTCCATTGAAACCTGGTGGTGTGAGGAGGGGGAGTAATGGGTTTGGCTAGCAGCAGGCAGCAAGGAAAGCAGGCATTTCCTCCGCACAGTTCTCACAGTTGTGAACCACAGCCATTCTGGGCCCTTCACTCTGCTTTACCAGTGTCCCTCGGTTGAGTTCCTCACCAAAGCTCTCCTCCCATCCCACACAGTTCTGCAACACTTGATGTAATTCCATTTTTACTTCACCTCCCTGGTGTCTCACCTGAACCATTTGCTAGTACTTCACGGATACAATCCTGTCTTCTTGGAAGTCAATGGCTTAGCTCCTATTGGAGCTATTGGCTTCAATGAGTGAGGGATTGCACCCTGAATTTTGTCTCCCATTTATAATCAGGTTGTAAATCTTTAATACTACAGGGTGCTCAGATGCTACAGTGATGCAACCTGAAAAAGCACTTAAGGTAGACATTTTGTGAGCTGGGTGGTTAAGACACTGGATAACTTCCCTAAAGGCAGAGGGTTCAAGTCCTGCTCACAGTCGATGGCCACTTCCAGTACACCCAGGGGTGAATGGGTATCTGATCCATTGAGATGAGGAAGTCCAACGTGGTCAGATGTGTTACTGGCCATGTCACTCCCTTGTGCTCTATAGTCCAGAGAAACCAGTGGGCTTTACTCACATCAGCCTGATGGGCCGCATGGCTTGGGACGGACTTTGACTTGTTTTGTTTTTTGAACCATCCAGCTTTATAGAAACTGAGCTGACATTTGGGTCGAAGAAGGTGAGATACCAAGTTATGCGTCTGGATGAGGAAAGCATTGTGCGCCAGCGGGAAGTTGGTGTTATAAAATAAATTGTTGAAAGAGTCTCCAGTGAAACTGGTTGGCTTCTTTTCTTCCTGTTAAAATTCTTTGTATGGAAGCTGACGCAGCAGAGAACACATTACCAAGGTGTGGATGGGTTGATGGATGGGTGGAAAGGTGCTGTCACCTGGTTGGATGAGCGGGGCTGTGCTGGGTGGCTGAATGGATAATCAGCAGGATGGAGATGAAGCATAAGAAATTTCAGTGCCCTGGACAGGGAAGCTTTGTGCCCATGTCTCTCACACCTCATATCGTGTTTTCCTGTTGCTGGATGGTTGAGAAAATCTAACCTCTTGGGAGGTGAAAAGTAGGGGTTTGAAACAGAAGAGTGGAGCCAGCCAAGGCTTTTATGAGTCTGAGGAATCTGATTGGAAAAGAAAACAGTGAGGCCCAGGGAATGTTCACGGAGGAGAATGGAAATAGATGGGACGCATCTCCCATCCCCTGAATTTGGGTGTTGGGGATGGTACCTGTCTTAATTGTGACTCCTGTCATGACCTGTAGTTTGGGAATCTCTGACTTAAAGAGGCACTGTCCAAATCCTGTACCCATCAGCAGTGCAAGCAGCATGGGAGCAAAGGGGAAAACAGTACACTGGTGCAGGCATGGCTAAGGAGGGCCGCATTGGCTGAGGGTAGGGAAATACTGCACAGGGGAGAGAATTGTGGAATGGCAGCCAAGCTGAACACAGCTCTAGTGTTGCAGCTCACAATTGAGTTCCTGTGGCTGGGGCCACAAGGGAGAATATTGTCTGCACGGCCTCAAGCACTTCAGTGTTCCTGGCGCAGTTAAAACAAAGCCACGCCATTAGCAGTGAATGAGCTCCAAATTCACCATCAAGACCGGGGACAATCGGCTGCAAATAGATGCTGTCTACAGAATGGAGCAGTGTAGTTGATTCCCCCGGAGTCAATGGGAACAAGCAATGAAGTGTGTTCGTTTATGATGTGTATGGGGGCCGGTATTTATCACTGTCATCCCATTGAAGAGGGACACCTGCAGCAGCACACGCTCCTCCTGGGTTTCTCAGGAGCATTTGGCACCGAAATGGTTAACGCGCTGCTGCCCACAGTCTCTCTGCTTTCTCCCTTCCAGCGCTGACTACAGGCTGTGCCAGCTGCCGAGCCTATTTATGAATGAGGCTGGGCACATTTGACGAGGTTGCAAAAGAGAAGGAAATAGAAAATTAAAGGCTTGAGCTCGCAGCTGTTGAAATCAATGGCAGAGCTGCTTTTCATCGCAAAGGGGGTGAATGCACGGGATTGATGCCAAGGGGCTAGGTCTCAGCTGGCGTAAACTGGCATAGCTTCATTAAAGTTTTTGCTGGCTTGCAGCAGATGAGGATATGGCCATAAGAGTGGAAAAGAATGAATTACTCCAAATCCAGAGCAAAGTTTCTTGCCATAGCTTAGCCCTTTTGATCTGCTGGTCCCCTGGCTGTTTCATTCCCCACCCCAGCTCTGTTAATGCACCCCATTCCAGCGTAGGACCCTCTACTGTTCTAATGCTGGGCTCCACATACACAGCTCTGCACATGTACCCTGTCCCTGGTTTGTAGGGCCCTCTACTATTCTGACCTTGGGCTCCCTGCATGGGCACTCTGCAAATGCACCTCCCTTCTGGCCTTCAACTTGCCTTGCTATTTTAGAACTGAGCCCCCTCCCCCTGCCGATGCCCCCACCAAACCTGAATTGAAACTGCTTTGTTTTCCAATCCCTGGCTTCTAATGAGCAGAATCCACGAGTCATGCCTGACTCTGTATGTATGTGAGGAGAGCAGGGGGAGACGGGAGGAAGGGAAGGTTTGCAGCGCCGTTCATGATAGACTAAACAAAATAGCATCCTTATCTCCCATGCTGCTAACCCAGGTTCCAGCGATGGAAAGGCTAATGGAATGCAGGGCTGTCCACCTCACTCGGCATGAGACATTTTTTTCCAAAACAAATTTTCTGTCAATTTCTTTTGAATCCGTGGGAGGCAAACTGACTGATCATTAGCATGCAAACCAGCATGAACATACAGCCGAGTGAAGGGTCCGGGAGTGTTAAGAGGGCTCTGTTCTCATCGCAAGGATGTCAGGAGAAATTATCCTCTGTCACAGAGGGGAAATGCTATTCCTCCATGCATATATTTGTGCCGACACATTTGGTTGCTAAAAAAAAAGAAAGAAAAGGATTTCAGGAACCACAAATTAAAATGGGATGTTGTCTGGTTAAAATACATTCTTTTGTAAAGTTGATTTTCCTTTTCTTAGCTCTCATCCTAGCTTAAACTATTTAAAACAGGGAGTATTTAAAAATATGATCTACTTTGCATTTACAAGATTTTTCAAAAGAGCTTAGTCCCCCCCCCCCCCCGAACTGAAGTAAGGGGGAGATTTTGAAAAGTCCTGAGCAAGCAGTTGTTCCCATTGTGTCCCTGACAGCCAGATTTTCAGATGAGCTCATCAAACTATCTAAAATGGGAGCAGAGCTCTTTTGAAAATACCAGGTGTTTTTATACAACCGCTAAGTCCAGGTTTATTTTTCTTATCCCATGCTTAAAAGTTTGTTTAAACAAGTTTTCCCGGTGTAACAAGCTCAGGTTTACAAACAAGTCCATGCTTATAAAACCTCTTTTTCAAGGGTTTATTAGTCCTGGGTTAAAATAAGCCTAGGTAGGTTTAGGTCCATGTAGTCCAGGCTGAGTTTAAAGTAATCACAGAGACTGCTAGCAAGATCAGACAGCCTCTCTACCCAGGACCGTATGGTCTCACACACAGTAAGGAAGTGCACTGTGAACTTTCCAAGTACCTCATAGTGAGAGGTCCCGTCATTTCAAATGATACATTGTTGCAATTTGCAGGTGCAAGGGATTTCTGATATATAAGGAATGGCACTCATAACGCACAGCAGATCACAGGAGGTGCAATCGCAGAAATCACAGCGGAAGTACACGACGCAATGCACCGTGGGATTCCCATTCATCCGTGCTAGTGTTAAAACATATTAAATGGTTTGTATGCTATCCTGGGCTAAAATTTCAATCCGAAACAGAAATGTCCGTCTAAACGCATAGCACAGAACAATAAACTCGATCAGTCTGCCCAGGATAATGTCCGTGTAAAAACAGACCTCACACAAGCTCCTCCTTTTCAACTGTCAATGGATACAAGTTGCTCCAGAGCAGGTGGCAATTTGCTCAGGGATAAGGGTGTCCACATGGACCTAGCAAGCAGTGGCTGTGGAAGGCAAACAAATGTGTAGGCACTTTGGCTGACATTACACAATGCGCTTGTAGTGACAATTTCTTTGATGTCTGGATGGATTTACCACACGGTAAATCTGAGGTGATCTGTGTTAGAAAGTATGTGTAGTACTTGACGCATCCCAAATAAGACAAGGACACACTTTCTAGGGTTAAAAGGCCACGCTCTTTAATTTCTTGTATCTGGGTGGGAATTGCTCAGGCAATTCAGGTCCGGTAACACTGATTTAAACTGTATTAAACATACTATTAACCAGTGTGACTGGGTTTGAAGCACCCTCAAGTACCCAGCCCATATAACTCACAGATTATACCTCCCCTTCCATCCCAGGATGTACGTCGAGGATGAGAGAGGACAACATGTCCCCCTTGGGACTGGAGTATGAAGGAAGTCCAGAGGGCCCGGGGCAGTATGTGCCCCTATGGTGCCCTTAACTTGACCCCTCCCCGGGACTTTATCTCGCAGCTTGTCATACCCTGCACATGCATTGAAAGTCAGCAATCCTCATCTCTTAAGGAGATGACTCCCTTTGTATCCAACTCCTTAAGGCAACAAATATAACAAGGTTACTGGACCCCCCCAGAGAGTGCAACAGTGGCCCTTTTTAAACTGACTGCAGAGGCGCCATGGTCCGTGGGGGATGGCTGGGGGCGGTGGCAGGTGTGCGGCACATCACACGGACACACACACACCTTCATGCACGGAGGCACGTCCGTTGTCCCCAATACCTCCGTGTGTGGGCGATGGCTGGAGGTGGCTGGAGTGAGCACGCACCCCCACCCATCCCCACCGGCAGTCACATGGATGCCCCTCCCTCGTGGGCAGTGTGTGTGTCTCATCTGATAAGGGCCAGTGTATAACTCAGGAAACCTCCCGGGCCATGATGGCCCCTATCAGCCAACTGAATTTTTGTCAGCACTGTGGGGAAGACGAAAAACCAAGAATCCCCGTTGCCAATTTCTAGTTCTTGTAATAATTCCTTCACGGCCTTAACGGGTGACCCACTTTACTCACAGTACTGCATATAGGGAGGATCCATGGGTCCTACTTGCTTGTTTGCTGAGGCGTGACTGCCTGGCTCCTCCCTGCGGCATTTATAGACCCCACTGCCAAGTTGCACCTTGCGAGACTCTTTTCATGCCCTGGCCAGTGGTTGCCTAGCTGCCCTGGCCAGTGGTTGCCTAGCTGCCCTGGCCAGTGGTTGCCTAGCTGCCCTGGCCAGTGGTTGCCTAGCAACCCTGGCCGGGAAGCAAGCAAGTTCTCGGTCGTAGCACCGCGGCTGTGGAACTTGTCCCCTCCTTCTGGTGCCAGTGTAAGATCTACTTATTTCACCAGGCTTTTTGTGGGGGAGATGGGTAATGGGAGGGGATTGAGGTGGGTTATTTTCCTTTTGATTTCTGTGACCTTTTTGTACATTGATTTTATAGTGCACATTTATATTTATTGTTATTGTCATATATATTTAATTATGTTTATTTATTTATTACATTTCTACCCCGCATCCTCCCGCACAATGGCATCTTGGAGTGGCAACAGCATATAAAAAATACAATAAAATACATAAAACAAGGTATTATAATATTAAAATTGCTAAAAAGGCTAAATGCTAAAGGCAATAAATAAATATACCCTCCCAACCCCCCACCTACCCCCCTTCCCCAAAGGCCCGGCAGAACAACCAGGTCTTACATGATCTTCGGAAAGAGGGGAGGTCCAGGGATAAACGGGCCTCCATCAGGAGGGAGTTCCACATCTTAGGTGCGGCCACCGAGAATGCCCTCCCCGCCGTTGCCACCCGGAATACCTGGGGGACCTTGAGTTGGGCACCCCCGGCTGACCGCAGGGGCCGTGAAATGACCTGGGGCCTGAGGCGGTCTCGCAGATAAGCAGGTCCCAAGCTGTTTAGGGCTTTTAAAGTCATTACCAACACTTTGAATTAGACTACAGGCAGCCAGTGCAGAGAACAGAACACAGGTGTAATGTGCTCACAGCGACTGGTCCCTGTTAGGAGATGAGCCGCTGCATTTTGCACCAGCTGCAGCCTCCGAACCATCTTCAAAGGTAGCCCCATGTAGAGTGCGTTACAGTAGTCCAGTCGAGAGGTAATAAAAGCATGGATGATGGTTGCCAGGTCCGAGTTGGAGACATATGGCCGAAGTCGTCGCACCAGATGTAATTGGCAAAATGCACCCCTCGCCACAGCCTCCACCTGACAATCCAGGCAGAGCTGTGGGTCAAGGAGCATCCCCAAACTATGGACCTGGGAGGCCAGAGGGGGGCAGACCCCGCCAGTAACAGGAGCTACCACCACCCCAGCCCTACCAACCAGCATCACCTCCGTCTTATTGGGATTCAGCCTGAGTCGATTCGCCCTCCTCCAGTCCCCCACAGCTGCCAAACGCCGGGTAAACACCGAGACTGCCGGGCCTGGATCTTCAGAAAATGAGAGGTAGAGTTGTGTATCATCGGCGTACTGATGACATCGTACACCAAACCATCTCATGACCTCACCCAAGGGTTGCATATACACATTGAACAGGAGAGGGGACAGAATAGAATAGGGTGCTGGACTCCACACGTCAGGTCCCGGGGAGAAGATGTATATTCCCCGAGAACCACCCCACTGAGTTCTCCCTGGCAGGAGAGAACCAGTGAGCGGAACCATTCAAGAACAATCCCACTCACCCCGGCCCGGTCCTGCAGCCTTGTCACCAACATCTCGTGATCAACGTTATCAAACGCCGCCGACAGATCCAACAAGATCAAAATAGATGATCTGCCCTGATCTTATTCATGGCGTAGGTCATTGATCAAGGTCACAAGTGCAGTCTCCGTGCCCAACCCCGGATGAAAGCCGGGATGCGAGGGATCAAGAAAACCGACCTGGTCTAGATGCCCCTGTAACTGCTGGGCAACCACCCGTTCAGTAACCTTCCCTAAAAAGGGAAGGTTAGAGACTGGCCGATAGCTGGCCGGGGAGTCAACACTCAAGGATGGTTACTTGAGCAGAGGTTGCACCACCACCTCCTTGAAGCGGCTCGGCACTCTGCCCTCCCTACGGGAGACATTGACCACCCCTGCCAGTAACGGCCCTAATGTCTTCTGGCTGGCCTTCACCAGCCAGGACAGGTACAGATCTAATTCACAACAGGTGGCCAGTACTGTCCCAAGGACCTCCGTCACGTCAGCGGGCGACACCCACTGAAACTGATCCCACAAATACTGACATGACGGGGTTTCCTCTACCTCTAGTTCACTACCTGTCACAACTACAGCATTGAGGTCATGATGAATCTGAGTGATGAGGCCATCGAGCAAACAGTCATCGAGATCAGGAGGTAATTCCCCAAGAATATTCCGGAACATTTCTGGCTCCATAAGTCTCTGGGGGCTGACCCAACGAACCGGTCCTACACCTTTCCGGGGGCTGACATGCACCAGGAGCCTAGTCTGGAGGAGGTAATGATCCGTCCATTACAGGGGTAAAGTTGTCACATCCCCCACCACCGGATCCCACGCCTCAAGGCCTGTGCAGAATATCAGGTCAAGGGTATGGCCCTCCTCGTGTGTCGGGCCCCATACCATATGAGATAGTCCCATGGTTGTCATGGCATCCATGAATCCACACTCTGCTCCCCCAAGACTGACGTCGGCGTGGATATTGAAGTCCCCCAGGATCAAAGTCATCGGGGACCGCAAGACCACCTCCGACACCAGTTCTGCTAGAGTGTGTAGGGATGCTGACGTACAGGTAGGTGTGCGGTATATCAGTAACAGCCCTAATCTGTCTCCAGCCAAATCGAACGCAAGGTGGACCCCCTCCATGCCCATGATAGTCTGCACAGGATACCACCTCACAGACCAGATATCCTTAAAAACAACAGCTACATTACCTCCCTGCCCCTCTGCCCTGGGCTGGTGCTGTACAGAGTACAGTGTTGATGTTGCTTTTATTGTAAGCTGTCCTGAGCTGCCAGAGGCAGGAGGGGGCGGGGTATAAATAAATAAATAAATAAGTTTCCTACCCTGCACTGGGCCGACGGCTGCCCAAAACAGGGGAAGGTGCATCCTTCTCGGCCCAGCCCCTGCTCATTTTGCAAGGGCAGGGGTGTGGGGGCACGACAAAGGCCCCCTTGCTGCCATACACTGGCTGCAGTGGAGCTGGCGTTGGGGGATTCTATCACAGTCGGCCTCAGGACTATCATGTGGTAGATGTGTTAAGATATCTTGTAAATTACCACTGCCTGTTAACCTTGGATTGCTGCTGTGGGGACTTTCCATGAGGTCTGAAGTCTAGAGAGAGAGTGTGGTTGTCGTGTTGGTCCCACAACTAATAAATGAAAATGGAGTAGTCTAGATGATAGCTTTTATTGGACTAACTGCTGTTAGTGGAGTCTGAAAGAAGCTTTTGTCCATATTGCTCTAAGGATGGATTCAACTCTCTGTCTTTCTCCAGTTTCTTACTCTGTCTCACATTAAGCGGTCCAATGCCTTTTTCTTTGAGTTTCTAACATCTTGGGGAGGGGATGTTTAGCTCCCCTCTCATCCAAATAAATATCTATTTTTTAATACAGATATTTAAAAAGCAAAGGGGAAAAAAAGTTGAAAACACTTTTCTTCCCAGCAATTTACAAAGCTGCCATTTGACCTACTCTGACTGTTGAAAATAAGCATTTACTTCATGCTGTTTTGGTCTTGGCTGGGAGGCACAGCTGTGATTAATAGGCTCACTTCTCCACTGACATTTATGCTGGTCTCCAATTTGTTAGGGCATACACCTCCTGAACGCCACACTCCAAACTTCTCTTTAATGCTAATCAAAGCGCAGGGAGCCTGCTTGTGGAAAGCTTTCAGCACTTACTGCCTCATTTCCATCTTAGCAAGACGCACCAATCATCTGATCTCCAAGAATCAGCATGGTTAGGCACCCAGGGGTGTTTGCTTACCAGAAGGTCTTGTAACTCTGAAACACATTACTGGAGTCTCATCACTCTGTTGAGTTTTTTTGGTTGCAGCTGGTTTTGCCAAGAATTTTTTTTCTAGCACTGAATTTTCAGAGGACTATGCCTGAGGAATTTCTTAGAAACTATGATGCAAAAGCCACTAGAGTCAGTGAGTACAGAAGATGATGTCACCAACCATGTGATTTGCAATTTGTAGATGATATAGTTCTAATAACTGTTTCCAAAGAGCAGCTGCAAGTAGGGTTGCAATTATCAAAATTCAGATTTCATTTGGCGTCATCATAAGAACATAAGAAGTGCCATACTGGGTCAGACAAACGGTTTATCCAACCCAGCATCCTGTCTTGGACAGTGGCCAATCACAGGGGCCTGGGAGAAGCACCCAGCAGGTCACCATGCTATCCATTCCCTGTGGGTCATCCTCAGGCTCCCAACAGTAAAGGGTTTTGTTCCCTAATCCTATCTGGCTAATAGCTGCTAATGGAACTATCTTCCAGAAACTTGTCCAAACCAGTAATCAAGTTAGGCAACTGATGGAAGAGAAGGAGAGAGGTGGTCAATGAATTGCTCTGTATATCCCCATTCCTGTACATGCCCCCTGGCACAGGGTTTAACACTGACTCTCTTGACTTAGGCTGCTTTCCCATGATTACCTTTTAGCTCAAGCTGCTTTCCCATGAGACTCCTTTTGCACTGTGGGAGTATGCGCTACTCAGATGATGTGCAGCTCCTGTCTCGTGGGAAAGGCGAAAGTGCGGCTCTCCCGCTGGCAAGCTTGCGCATCGGACAGAGTAGGATTTCAATACCCTGTCCAATGTGCAAGCTTGCTGGCAAGAGACCTGCACTTTTGCCTTTCCCATGAGACAGGAGCTGCACATCTTTGAATAGCACATGTCCTGCGGCACCAAAGGCCGCGCAAGGAGTCTCATGGGAAAGCAGCCTTAGGGCGTTTTCAGACAAGACACTCTCCACCCCGCCTCACCCACTATACATGTTACAGGGCACGCATAGGGCAACACTGCAGCCCTGCAACGTGTATAGTGGGTGGGGAGTGTCTTGTCTGAAAACGCCCTTAGTTTCCCCTTCTCAGTCCACCAGTTTAGGCTCAGGGACCTCGGACGTTCCAGTCATTCCCCATCACAATTTAAAAAAGCTAAACGCTAAATCAAAGAGGTCTGTTACCCTTCAGACCCTTCTAGTTTCCCCCCTTTCAACAGAATAGACTTACCAGCGTAAAATTAGAAGTTGCTTCTATTCTGCCAGCTGTTTCTGAACAGGCTCAAATAAAACAATTGTAGGGTTGGAAAGAACCCCAAAGATCTTTTTCCCTGGATATCTTCTACTCACAGCCTCACCTACAGCAAATGATGGCTGCTTTCACACATTACAAAATGGGCTATTATAATAACCGGGTATTATAATTCTGCAATTCTTGTAATGTGTGAATGCACTATCCCCCTTTTATGCTGCAAGATCTCGGGCTGTTGTCAAAGCCATATTTGGTGGCTCTTACAATGACCCAAGATCTCGCAGCATAAAAAGGGAATAGTGCATTCACACATTACAAGTGGAATTATAATACCGGGTATTACCTCAAGTTTTTATAAAAGCCCATTTTGTAATGTGTGAAAGCAGCCTAACACTCTGGCCACATTAACACCTGATGCCTGGTGCACAGGCAAAGACAAGCCAGCGGGGAGGAGCCCGATGCTGGCAGTAGCGCCGGTGCATACAGGGATCTGCCACAGCTAGCCTCACGCATGACAGGGGACAAAATCCAGCCCTGTCATGAACGAGCAAAGCCGTGGCAGAATCCCATTCGACACAGCAGAACCCCGTTCACACTGGCGCTACGCCGGCATCGGGCTCCTCCCTATTGCTGGGTCTTTGCCTGCGCATTAGTCTAAAAGTGCCAGGCGTCAGCTGTGAATGTGGTATCTTTCTCCACTAGGCTTGGCGGGTGTCCTTTATTTTAAGGGCTACCCCTTATTTTAAGGGAGCGTCCCTTTTTTCAGATTCCTAGAGCTCCACAGACCATAATGGACACCCCTGATTTACATAACTGACGTTCCCTTATTATGAACACCACAGGTCCACAGCGTTGCCAACTCTCACAAATTTATCACGAGAGACACTATTTCTAAGCCTCACTTCCAATCTCACGATTAGTGTCACTAATCTCGGAAGATTGGGAGGCTTGGTGGGAAGTGGGTATCAGGAAGTGCTGTGCGGGGGAGAACCCAGCAGTCCCCCTCACCCTGAGGACTTGGCAGCAGCAACGGCACAGTGAGTGAGCCTGCTCCCAGCCCCAGGAGCATTGCTAGGCCTGGACTTCAGCCCCAAATCTTTTCCCTAGAACCCGGAATCCTGCACCACGTACCTCACCTGATCAACATCTTTGTTGGGTGTCTCTGCGCCCCTCCTGGGCTCTGAGAAGAGGAAGTGAGGAAAGAGGAGAAGGAGGAAGGAACAGGGGGCATAGCGGCCTCTCTCTCCCAGTTCCTCTGCTGTTGCTGAGCTGTTAGTTGGTTTATGTTTGAAAAAATAGCAACTCACGATTTATATACCAAATGTCTTGCGTTTTAAGAGTTTGTCTCTTGACTTATGAGACAGTGGAGTTGGCAGCACTGGGTCCATGGAACATAATGGATGTCCCTTATTTTAGTATCCCACAGCCCTGGAGTTTGATCTGGCAATGTTATCCTCCCTCTTCCCCCCTCCTGTAACACCTAGTTGTAATGCGTGAGGTGGACAGGCCAGGGTTTGATCCTGCTTTTAATCCTCACAGTTCAGCCTTCCCAAAATGATACAACAACAACAGTGCCTCCACTCGGAAAACATGGGGGCATCACTTATCCCCCAGAGGCAACTCAATTTACTTGGTTACTAGGAGACTTCAAGGCGTCTCACACACACTGGGTATAAACCACAATTGTATGAAACACAAACACCAGTAATCAGGGACCTTTGTTCCCAGTGGGGAAAATGCCGTGAATACGGGTCCCTCCCTGCCAATAATTCAAAAATTTCCAACACCCACAAACAGCCACAACCAAACTGAAAATTTCTCCCACCATGACATATGATATTGGTATTGTCAGGGCCCAGCTGGGTTGGAATCAGTTCCTTCAACTCTGGAGACTCCTCATCATACACAAAATGTTTAGAGCCAAACCAGACAACAGGTGGGGTGAAAACTCTTCTTTCCTATTAGATGTCATTTACCTAACCCCAGTTACACCCAGTTTATTCACAGGTTCTAGTCTAGATCATGCAGTAAGTGCCAACTAGCAAGGTGCTACACACAGTTCTGTGGGGCAGAAATCCAGGCCTCTCAGCATCTGTGGGAGTGTATACTCCTTGCTGGGTCAAATCTGGGAACAGTTTCTCTGGAGAAGCTTACATTCCCATCATGCTCCCTTTCAGCTTCACTTCAGCCTAGCCCACCTAGGGTGAAATCAGAAGTGATGGCGCCCACCGCCGCCATGGACTTACCTGGGGGTTGGGGAAGCTATCATTCCGGCCGGGAGCTGGCCCAGCTTCTGAACAAACATAACAGCGGCCGGACCAGGAAGGGGGCAGGGCGATGCATGGATGTGCGTCTGCCTGCCCCTGCCCTCGTGCTGCGGCCAGGCGCTGCCACTTTCTTCCCTTTGACCTCAAACACTCTAGCTGGGGCTCCCTCTCTCATGAGCCCTGTGCAGTCACTTCAAGCAGAGACGGGGAGGTGAGGGGAAATGCTTCAGTGTGTGTGTGTGTGTGTGTGTGTGAGAGAGAGAGAGAGAGAGAGAGACACACACACACACACACACACATACAGAGAAAGACAGAGAGAGAAAGCGAGATCTTCTGTGCACAAACACAACCTAATCTGATTTGCCAATCAATTCACATCCAAGTCAGCCCCAACCCTGCTCTCCAGCCACCTACTTCTGATAACAGCAGCTGCACCTGCACCCTGTCACTTATCCTTCCCTAAACAGATACCAACTCCTCTGCAACCTAACTGATAGCACACCAGCATATGGGTACGCATTAGCCCACACAGCTGGCTCCACATTCTCTGAACCAACACCATGGGTAGTTCACTGTGTGGTGGCCACGTGTTGGGTGATCCTGACCACCTAAAGGTGACCATGGAAACAGCCACTTGTGGGGTGTTGTCGTCATGCGGTTTGTTAACAACTTCAGTCTCCCTTGGCCATTCTCCTTTTCTCTCTCTGAGGGAATAGGCCTTCCCTGAGCAGCCCAGTATGGTAGATGGTCCTTGTATCCTCTCAGGGGAAGGAGTGCACAAAGTAAAAAGCTCACGTTAGGAGCCTTATCAGCAAAGCCATGTCAGTTGACTCCAGGGAGATTGCACAAACAATCCCCTTAGGAGTCCCCTAAGGAAGGAGTCCAACAGGTCATGGGGCACAGAGCGAAGGTGCAGTGGCCATTTATTGCATGGTTCTGCATGACTATTACAGCATGATGTAAAAGCAGAGGGGAATGGGGCAGAGGGAGTCATCATCACCCACCTTCCTGAATTTGGGGTGAAAGGGCAAAAATTGAGGGGGCTGTCCCTATGCCACACTCCTCCCTGCTAGCATTCCCCAGAAGCCAGAGGAGAAATAGGCAGAGTCACCACCATCTTGGTGGGGTCAGGGGGTAGGGGCTGTCTGATCCTTCACTTAGGGTTGTCACTCCACTGACTACCATCCATGTGGAACATGGCTAATAGACATCGTCTTTCTTGCTTGGTTTTGGAAAGGGCTCAGCTCCCACCATTTTTGGGAGTTTGAACAGAATGGTCCATTGCACTAATCACAGACAGTCCAGACAGAGGAGTTGCGTTCCTGAAAGGTTTCTCATTCTTTCCTTGTCCGTTGAGTGACCCTTGCTGCCGAAAGAAGGGAAGCCTTGGAAAGGCTGGTGGCTCTATGTAAACAGACACCACAGGGTTTTTATTTTAGGACAGTTACTTTTGTTTAAACTTGGCCCAGTGATTTACTACAGGCCCTTGGACTCTTGTGGTTTTCCAGTGCTTTCCTGGAGGCTGCTTGGGTTTGGGCTGCCTTCCTCAGTGCTGAGAAGGTTAAGAATGCACAATAAATTTACCAGGAGTCTACATTTGAGACCCAAGGAGATTGTGATGGAGGCCCAGTATGCTGCTACTTGCATGGGGTAGGGACCCCATGTGTGTGAGTGTGCTTTTTAGGTGTTTTTAGGGAAGAGTTGCCTTGGGCCTCTGATATCTAGGGCTCATGTTAAGATAAGCAGATCCCTCAGCCACCTTCTTCAAGATTGGGATGAGAAGGGCTGAGACCAGTTCCCTTACTTGCTCACTGTTGTTGGCTCCACTGGATCCCAGCCATATGTAGTGGGTGGTTAGGGGACTAAGCTCCTCCTCCCAATCCTGAAAAGAGGTGGCTGAAGGATCCATGACCTACCCCAGGCTGTTGCTGTCTGGGACAACAAGCTGTTGGAGCAGAGAGGAGCTGCCTGCTGCCAGGGAGACGTCCCAGGGAGCAGGAAAGCAGGATGGAGGTCAGTTATTTTTTTCTGCTTCCATCTGACATTTTTGTTTGATGCTGTTGATGCCTGGCATTGACCAAACCTTCAGCAGTTGGTCAAGGGTACCTGTGCTTTGAACATTTCCAGATGTTTGATTCATTTCTGAACAAAGTTGAAATGGTGATGAAATTTCTCAAAATAAAATTGAAATTTTAAAAACCATTTTAAAATTGAAATTTCATTTCCATGAAAAAAATTCAAAGCAGCAAGTGTTGAAAATGAGGCAGCCCAGCAGCAAGTCCTTTGGAGTTACAGGAAGCAGAACTATACAGATGGACAGCTAGAACAGTGCTAGTGTCTAAACCTCATGGATGGCAAGTAGGACCCATCTCTTGGTTAGATCACCATTCAACGGCTCATAAAAACAGGAGAGAGTTCAGTGTGCAGGTCTCCCAAGGAACAGATTCAGCATGCCTCGCACCTCTGCCCAGGGATTGCAAATCCTCTCCCTGCCGTATCTTTTGAATGTGCTGGGTATCGGGAGAGAGCAATGTGTAAACTGTGAATGTATACACAGAATGGGATTATTTTCTCTACCAGATGCTGTATGTCTGACACCCTGGACACATCTCGCCAACTCTGCTGTACTTTCATTGTAGGGATCAGACAATGATTTTGCCAGACTGTGGCTGTTTTTACACAATCACCGTTAATCCAAATTAGTTTTTATTCCAGATCCATTCATTCAGGGTTATTATTCAGGAGTAACCCTTTACATGATTATTTTAAATCAAGAATAAGAATTCATCCTCATTTGCAGTGTGAACAGGTTAATCCAGATTAGGAGTCACAAGGAAGACTGCAAAATCCTATGGTGCAGCGCAACCAGATTTCAGCGTCCTCTTTCACTCTAATTTCTGGGAGTATAGTGACAGCAACAGATACAGCAGTCACCTTGCAAAATGGAGGGGTCTTCATTTGGCCTTGGCATGGTGGATTTTAAATTTAGCGTGCCAAGCAGAGATGTCTGGAAAAACTTCAGAATACCATAGAGATATGGACAGCTAGAGGGGAGACATGTCTGTCTGCAGCACTCTATGGTGCTTGGGACTCAGTCTGGATTAACTGTTCATATGATCATTAATTCGGACCGAGCTTAATCCACATTAAGATCATCGAGCTTAATCCTCAAAAATTAGGTTCCCAGAACTGGTCATTTATTCGGACTAAAACGTTCACACTATCAACTTAATCCGTATTAAGCACCGCTTAATTTGGATTAATGCTAATGTAAAAACAGCCTGTATCAATGAACAAATAATAAGTAGGCCAGAACTACAGGTCCAAAGTAGGTAAACCCAAAGCCCTCTATATACACGAGCCTTGGACCACTGGTTCCTAGACTTTGGCTTGTGTGACCCAATTTTGAGATTTAAATTTACTCCTGTGATCTTAGGCAGCAACAAAGACATGCCAAATATATTGCATAACAATTAGGAGTGAATCTGCATCCACATTTTGGGAACCTTCCTGCTCAGGGGGCTAACTTTCCCCAGGTAACTGACAACACTGCAAATAATGGTGCTAGCTATTTTTTGTTGGTGAACCCAAAGCCACACAGACTAATGAAGGGAAGGTGCTATTTATGCTGTCTTCCAGGCATATTTGTGTGAGAAGGTACTCATGCATGGTTTTCATCTCAAATGGTGTAAGTGCTTGTCCCCACAAAATGCTAACCCTCAGGTAAGTCCTCTACCTCTGGGTCAGCTCTCTCCTGGCTGCACAAACGGTGTGTGCTAAATCTTGCGATTGCAACCCCAAATATTCCTTTAGAGTAGTGTGGGGTTACTTACCACAGGGGTTAATTTACTTCAGGTAAGGGTTCATCTGAACACTGGGTACGGTGATAGCAGTCCTCCAAACCACTGTGATATGCATCCCAGAGTCCTTTGTAGCCAGGAAGCTGTCACAAATAGCCTTTCTATGGTTTTCTGCCAGATGTGACTTCCTGAATCAATGGGCTATGCTCTCCTTTGCCCACTAGGCTGTGAGCTAAACTGTGGGTAGATGTGTAGTACTTTTCCTAAAGGTGAAAGTGTTCATGTGGACCCTCAGCAACTGGTTTTTTTTTATCCAGGAGTAACTTAGGGGTGGGGTTTTTTTTCTGTGAACCCAGCCTACCACAGCCACTCTGCTCTGATGGGGCTTGCAACTGTGGGCCAGTTAGGAATGGCCTCTCAGCTATTACTGGTGCCTCGATGCTTGCCTGGCACTGGCTTTCTAGTTGAATATAGCACATTGGCTCAGTGTAATATTCAATCCCTGTTACTTTATCCAGGCCAGATGACTCCTCCAGAGGCACAGCCTAAACTAGAAAGTCCAGGAATACTATCCCCAGCACTGGCTCCAGTTAGATTCCTTGCCTGGCTTACTCATGTCCCTGTCAAACCCCCATCCCGCAAGTCTAGCCCTGCCTCAGCCTGATTCTCAACCAGGGCTGAGGCTTATGCGCTGCTGGTGAAGCACTTCTTTTCTCAATGTCAAATAGCTCATTGAGACGGAGCAGGGGTATACCCAAAATGCAAGGTCCAGCCTTGAAGGCAGTGGTGTAGTGGAGTCAGAAGTGCCCTTCCAGCCTCGTTTTATCACCAGACCTGTTCCAAATCAGAGCTCCTGGGCATGAGGCAAACATGGAGATAGAGTGTGGATTTTATGCAGTGATTTGTGAGATCTTCCATTGCAATCTAGAGACAGTCTGGAATTCAAACAATCTGGGAATTCACTAAAAATTTCTACCCCCAAATGCCAATGCGTCCCTGCAGAGCCTGGATCTAGTTTTATTTGTGTGAGCTCTGTACAGAGTGGGGTTAGGACTCTGTGTATCTTGGCTGTGAGGGGATCCTGTAATTAGCTCTCTGCTGCTTTGTTGTGTCTGCTGCTTGGTTCCTTTGTCAGGAGAGCGCAAGGAGCTGAAAGGCCCCTGCAGTGCTGTGCGTTTAGCAGCAGCTGGTGGGAAATGTTCTAATCCTTATTTAATAACAGGCAGGGAAAACGGGGGGCAGAAAGGGGGACCAAGCTGCTTTGGACTCCTTTGAGAAATCTGGGGCTTTACTGCACAGCCCAGGAGGTTGGTGGGTAGCAGGCAGCGGTGTCTGTTCTAATTAGGATGTTGCTGCAACACCACTTGTCTCGTACACACACCAATAGGTATGGGCTGAGGCTAGGGATCTCAGCTTTATGTCATTCTTTGGAGGCAGGAACTGTAGATATCCCTACAGAAGTCAGGAAGGAATCCCCCACTCTTACATTGGGAATACAGCATTAACACAACTAACTAGGTGTACTAGGGGAGTTTCACCTTTACTTGTGGGACAGGACCCAGCTAGTGTTGTGAGAGTAGGGTGTACCATACGGACTGGCAACGAACTGCAAACGTCTGACCGTGAACTGCCTAGGACAGCACTTCCCAAACCTTTGGATCAATAGAAGCCCCTCCAGCCTTCTCACAGGCCGCCACGCACCCGCAGAGATGGCCACGGCTTGGCACATGCTCGTTGTAGGCTGGCTGCAGAAGACAGGCAGGTTTGGTCTTCTCCTCTGCCATGACTACATCTGGGGAGATGACCATAATGGGCATCTCCCCTGGGCCCTGCCCCTGCCAGGGTGGTCATACCTCCCCCTTAAAATTTATTTATTTATTTATTTAATAAATTTGTACCCCGCCCCTCCTGCAAAGCAGCCCGGGGCGGCTTCCAACAAGTAAAATACAATAAAAACAATTTAAAACATTTCATAATAATATTAAAATATTAAAACAGGGCTAAATATCATAAATAATATATAATAAATAACAAATCAGGTGGGGGAGCTAAAAAACCCCCTCACCCTCCCCTCCCACCCTCCCCAAAGGCCTGGGTGAACAGCCAGGTTTTGCAACTTCGCCGGAATGTCAACAGGCTAGTGGCCAGGCGAGCTTCCTCCGGAAGGGAGTTTCAAAGGCGCGGCCTGGCCACCGAGAATGCCCTCTCTATTGTGACTCCCCGCATAACACAGGGGACCTCCAAGAAGGCACCCCTGGCAGACCGAAGGAGCCGCTCTGGGGTGCAGAGGGCGAGGCGGTCCCTGAGGTATGCACAGCTGCACTGAAACCAGTGCAGCCCTGCAACATGTATTTTTCATAAGCATCCTCTTTTAAAGGGAAGGTATGACTGCCCTACATCCCACCGTTGATAACCATGTCAGGGATTGAAGCCCGCTTTGCTGTAGCTCAGAAGAAGGGAAACCTTTCCCTCCCAGAGGCCACTTTGAAAATTAGTACAAGCTTTGAGGGCCACATAGAAGTTGGTAGTAGGGGTGCCCTTAGGGTGGGAGAAAGGAGAGGAGGGTCCAGATCATGGATCTGTGCCATGGATCTGTCCCCTATCCTTGTGTGTCTGCCCTCAACTCTGCTCCCTTACCCTAAGCTCACCCTTTCAGTCAACTCTTTGGGGGCAGGAACTGGATCCCAGCGCCAGATCCAGGAACAGGAAAGGGTCCAAATAAAAATGACCCATGAGCTGCATTTGATCCCTGGGCCTGAGGTTTCCCACCCCTGCTGTAGCCAAAGGTTCCACTAACTTCTCTGTAGATCAGTTTGGGAACCAGTGGTCTGGTGAGTGTAAAATTACTGCCTTCTAGTGGATGTAATCAAAACTGCTGCCTGTGTATCATAGGTCCTATGCTGCTCATAGCCAGTGCAGATTCTCTTTTAGCTCAAGTGATAAAGGCTTAGGCTTTTAGAGTGAGCGTATCTTGAGTCCGGTCCTGCGGTTGAAATGCTGAGTTACCATAGCCTGCAACACAGTCACAGCTGTGAAATCCCACACTGTCATGTGATCCTCTATGTTAATTTGGTGGCTTTCAGAACTGCATGTTTAGTGCTTGAGATGCGCTTGTTCCAGGAATGAACACTGTGATCCCGGGTGTTTGTTCTCTTCTCTTGATTTTATGCTCAGGAAGAGTTTGACACCATGGGTGGTTTGCTCATGGTTATTATGGAAAGTAATAACCACTTTCCTTTTCATCTGCAAGTGCTTTGCAAGCATCATTAACCAAGGCTGCTTTTAGAAGTGTGCAGTGAACACGCTGCATAAAATCACGCTGCATGTAAATATGCCACGTATGGGATTTAGGCTGCTTTTAGACGAGTGGGTTGCCATCGTGCGACCGGCTTGCGTGATGTTTCAAAATCCTGCGATGCGGGATTACACGAGACGCCGGGCGGGGATCAAGCGCATGAAAGGTGGTCGTGCATTCTTTGCTGACCGTGAATTAAATAGGTCACAATCAAGGTATTTAACGACGGCGACCCGCTCATCTAAAAGCGGCCTTAGACGTGACATTTTGCGCATTAAAGCCGGTCACTCGTTCTTTTAAAGCCGCCAATTAAATACCTTGATGTTGAGGTATTTAAATCATGGCTTTAAAAGAACGCGCAACTGGCTTTAATGTGCGAAATATCATGTCTAAATTCCACACGCGGCATATTTACATGCAGTGTGATTTTATGCAGCGTGATTGCCACGCAAAGCGGCCCAAGCCTCCCCTTCCCTCACCAGCAAGGCAGGGATTACTAGCCCTCCTTTACAGATGTGCAAACTGAGGCATGGGGAGATCAAAGCAACTCACCTGAGGTCACAGACTAAAGTTGTTGCCTGTGGTGGGTTTTTTACCTGCCACTCCCATAGGCCAAAATAGAAATGTCAGATAAAAAACAACTGAAGGTGGCGATCCTATTACAGACTAAGCCTGTCAGAGAGGTTTTGAGTGCTTGCACCTTACACAGCAGAGGCAATATATAGAAACCACCCAGGCACCACTGGGGCTACTGAACAATAAATAACAAGGAAGAGCCAGCTCCAGGGTCACTAGCAGAAATTGCTTAAGGTGGAAACCTTAGGGAGGAGGCAGACGCTCTGTCTCCTGGGAAGCCCTGCCCAGTCCTGGTCCATCACCACTGCACCTGCCCCACTCCTATCAGTCTGACTAGGCTAGCTGCTGTGGGGTGTGTGTGTGTGTGTGTGTGTGAGAGATCTGCCCTGTGCAGGAGCAGGGGAACTGTGTTACTGCTGAGCCCATCCACTGCTCCTGAGTGGGCAACTAGGGCTAGGGTGGCTATACCTCCCCTTTAAAAGAGGACACTTATGAAAAATACACGTTGCAGGGCTGCATTGGTTCCAGTGCAGCCCTGCACCATGTATTTTTCATAAGCGTCCTCTTTTAAAGGGGAGGTATAGCCACCTTAGCTAGAGCCACGCTTGTTTCCCAGAGTTGTGCCTCTGGCCAACTCATTACATGCTGCTCTTGAGCAGCCATTTTGTCTGTGACCCTGATTACAGAAGCAGGAAGCTCTACCATGTGGCTCTTTAAAGATGAACTACCTAGTCCTGTATGCTTCAGTGAGCCCAGAAGTCCTGCCCCACAGGCACTTACTCTAATCACTAGACAATGCTGTTTCCAAAGTATTGAGGACCCACCTTTGGAACAAGGTATGGGCCACTTCTGCTGAAGCAAGACTCCCCTTCGGGGCCGTGCGCCCGGGAGTCACATATCTAGCCAAATGCACTGGATAAACATTTACATTTCCTTTGTGTGTGCGTGCACAGCAGCCAGCAATGACTGATGCTACCCCCTGCCCTCCCCGCTTTGCACTGCCATGTTGGGGGATGGGGTGAGGGGAGCCAGAGAAATCTTCATTCCGAAGCATTCCTGAGGTTTCCAGAAAGCAAATTGAAATCCCACAGAAGATCCTAAATGCGCTGGTGCGGGCTGGTGGTAACTCAGTGGCTGTGTGTGTGGCAGGGGGTGGAATGGAGGTGCGGGAAGAGATGAGAGGCGAAGGGTGGAGGAATCTGTGTCTGATCCCCCCGCAGAGGACAGATGGTCTTCGGAGAGGATCCAAGAAGGAAATCTAGACCAGACAGAGGCAAAAGTTCAGGATGTGCTGGCTGCCTGCCTCGGAGGCAGGGCTCAGAAATTGATGCTGTGTCAAGGCCTTGGCAGTGATAAATGCTTCACATAAGGGGAAGTGAAATCCAGATATACAAGTACTGCGGAGAGGCAGTATACACTTGCGGGGGGGAGGTGGGGAGGCATTCTCAGATTTGGGGAATGGTTGGGTAACAGTTCATTTGGGATGATATCATTGGCTTCTGAAATTGTACCAAGGAACTGTTCATTTCCGGGGACTTTGCCACTTGAGTGTACATCGTCCCCAGGGGATCTCCTGCGTGGGGTCCCGCAGGGTTCCATTCTGTCCCCTCTCTTATTCAATGTATATATGCAACTGCTGGGGGAGGTCATGTGCAGCTGGGAGGTTCGCTGTCGTCAATATGTGGACCACACCCAGCTGTATCTTTCATTTTCAACTGACCCAGGTCCTGCGGTCTCGTTAATATCCAGGTGCCTGGATGCTAGGGGGGATTGAATGAGGTCAAGCAGATTGAAACTCAATCCCGACAAGACAGAGGTGATGTTAGTGGGCGGGGTCAGGGATCTGGGGGAGGGGGACAACCCCAGTATTGGGGGGGGGGGGTGTCAGCCTTTCATTAGCTCCATCTGTGCAGAGCCTGGAGGTGCTCCTGGATGCACAGCTACGCTTGGATTTGGAGGTGTTGACTGTGGCCAGGGACGCCTTTCACTAATTGCATCTGTTAAAGAGGCTCCGCCCATATGCCTCAGACTCGGATCTCGCCACCACCTCAAGACTAGACTGTTGTAATGCCTGTGGGCAGGGGAAGGGGGATATAAGATTTTATAACAAATAAATATAAATAATAATGCGTTCTATGTGGGGCTGCCCATGGTGATGGTCCAGAGGCTGCAGCTGGTGCAAAACGCAGTGGCCCATCTGCTTACGGGGACGGGCTGCAGGGAGCATATAAAACCTGTGATCCAAGCATTGCACTGGCCGCCTATTGCCTTCCAGGCCTGATTCAGGGTGCTGGTCTCGACCTATAAAGCCCTACATGACTTGGGCCCTGCTTGTCTGAAGGACCGAATCACTCCCTGGACCCCGTGGCGGCCCCTGTGGTCACCTGGGGGTGATCTCCTGGAGGTCCTGCACTGTAAGCGGGTCTGTACAGACAGGTGGGCATTCTTGGCGGCTGCTTTGTTGCTGTGGAACGCTCGCCTGGCTGAGATTCATCGCAGGCTGGATCGCCTCACCTTCCGCCGTGCCAGGCATTCAGCGAGGGTGGCGGGAGGGCGGGATGGATTAGTGGGATTGTTGGGTTAGGTTATGTTTTGTGTGCATAGAATTGGTTTTATAATGTATATTTTATTGTATATTTATATGATGTTTTTACTGTTTTATTGTTTTTATATATTATATTGTTGCAAGATGCCTCTAGTTGCTGTTAGGCGAGAGGGGCGGGGTAAAAGTGAAAATAATACAAAAATAAAATAAAATAAAATAAATAAATAAATAAATTGAGTGGAAAATATAATGGGTGATGTTTGCCCTCTCTCTCAAATCAGATCCATATATAACCCCAGATGTGTCCATCTGAGATGGCCCCATGCAGCACCATTAGCCTGTCTGAATCTGTTGCTGTCAAGGTCAGCTATGGGTAAATGCTTAGCAATGCAGGGCAGGGCAGGAAGGCAGCATTAGGAGCAACAAGGTGAAAGGACAAGTGACGTTAACCATCTGAGAAAAGCTGTAGTGCCTTGGAACACATGTGGATTGATTGTTCTCTCGCCCTGGGTGGTTAGATTGGAGCATATTGTCATCAGATTCATTGGAGTTGCTCCCGATTTCAAGCAATGTGAGAGGGGAAAACAAAAAAAACCCCAAAAACTTTCAGGTTAGGTACTGGCCAAAATCTGCTCCTATTTAAATTGTTTAGAGTTAGGTTGCCATGTTACTCCCAAAGGGACAAGAGCAGGCTGAGCTCTATAAAACGAGCTACCATCTAGCCCAGTATCCTGTGTCTGACAGTGGCTAGTTCCAGATGAGCATATATGGCGTGATCTATCCCTTGTCATTCACTCAACAGCAGTCAAATATTCCATCCCCTGTCCAACCTGGCTTATTGTAATTGATGGACTTGTCTTCCATAGAACTTCTCATACCTGCCTGAAAAAGAGCTCTGTTGCTCAAAAGCGTGCACATACTCACCAAGAGACGCTGGAACAATAAAAGAGACACCTTAACTACTTTGTCTCTTACTTTTCCCATTGAAGTTGATGGAATCTCTAAGTTTAGATTTTAGAGCAGGGTCAATCCTGAGGACATTGGAAAATCCCATCCTGAAGCCATGTTGCTGTGGTGAGCTGAAATGCACACATGGGGAACATTACACTAAGGTTACGGAACTGCTTGCCCCTAAGGACAGAGCTTTGTCAAGGTTTGAAATTTCCACCAAAACAATTGTCAAAATTCTAAAGGTATGACTTCGAGGAGATGGTGGACAGGGTTTGTAGGGATAGGCAAGGGGTATTTTCAGACGTTACGAGATCACAGTGAACCACGGTGAATACCCACCTGTGGTCACTGTGTCCTGAACGTCTGTTTGGCGGCCGCGGATCCCCGGCGGGATCCCGGGCCACAGCATATCTGGCCCGACGCGGCGGCCGCAGTGGCCNTGGGGACCAAAAAAAAGTAACGTCTGGCCAGTTGCCACGGCCCGGGATCCCCAGCGGGATCCCGGGCCATGGCACATCTGGCCCGACGCGGCGGCCGCATTGGCCCCACTGCCCGCCTGTCTCCCTGGAGGGAGGGCGGTGGGGTGCGTGGAGGGGGCGGGGCCGTGCGGCTGCACGTTGTGCCACGTGGCCCCGCCCCCTACCAGATTCCCCACCAGGATCCCCGCAGCACATCTGATATGGCGTGACGGGGTGACCCCGGCGGGGAATGAATGGGTTGTTTTCGGTACGGGGCCAAGTGGCCCCGTAACGTCTGAAAACACCCAAGGTGCCTGGGCCAAGGCAGGTGTTGGGAACCTGCAATCCCTGCAGAGACGAAGGCATGCATTTGAAAACAGGAGATGAATCCATGGTGCAGATCCATGATCTAGATGCTCCTCTTCCTTCCTCCATCCTGAGCATGTTCAGGTTGCGGTTTTTTTGCTGCCCCTTAATACTTGTAAGGAGCGTTGAATCTCTCTGATGAAAAGTGCTACTCTAAGTGCACTGCACTATCACTAATAATGGCACGCAGGAGTAGTTCTCTCCCCCGGCTCTCTGTCCAGCCCCTGAAAATCAATCCATTCACAGCGGCATCCTGGTGATGCTCCAGTAAAATCCAGTGAGCCAGTGTGGGTATTGCTGGCACACCTGTAGAGACTGACACACAATGCACCTGCATAACCTGTATGGATGTACAAGTCTGTTACATCCCAACTATGAAGACCGTCTTTTGCTTAGCTCAAGCTGTAGAGACCTTGGACTTTAGCACAGAAGGATCCTGGCTTCGTCCCCTGTGGGTTGGCCAGTGTAAAGCCTATCTCCCCCGTATATGCCTTCTGTGAGAGAGCAGACCTGGACCTGGACATCTGAGTGGCTTACTGCTTGTGTATAATAAGGTGCAGACGGCAACCTGCTGATGTGTTTTCTCTCTCACTTAGAAAGCCAGAGCAGGTGTAGCCATTGAACTAGCAGGATGTTTGTGCCTCGTATCATTGCTGCAAGGCTGCAGTACCAGCATTCATAGTGTTGTTGCTATCCTGACATTTGCAGTCACTCATGGTGCTGGGCTCCCAGGCTGGGACTTGCAGCAACTCCTTCAGCCCCACAGCACCCAACCCAGTGGGGGCAGGCACTATGGAGAATGATGAGCTCCTGCCTTACTGGGCCCCACCCCTTAGGCCTGCTCTAGGGAATCAGGGGCCTGGAGGCCTCAAGTCACAGTGTCCTGAGCCTCCATCACAGCATTGACTCTTGGGGACATGGCGCAGAAACAGTGGTCAGCACCTGCCATCTGCTTAAGCCCCTATCAGGATTCATTTGGGCTCCTGGGCCTGGAATCTAGAACCCTGGGCTCCAGCAGCAGGAGCCTTGGCTGCTATGCCACTGAGCTGTGCTAGCAGAGCATGGGGGAGAATAAGGAGTTCTGGCTCTATAGCCTGCAGCCCCAGATCTCTCCTCCTTCGGCAGGATTTGGAGTGGCAGACCAAGCCCCGAGAGGCCCAGGGATGCCATAAAAGGTTAGCAGCACAACCCAGAATATTCCCAGCAACCAGACGGCTACTTGGCTTGCCACTGGTGGGAACCATGAGTCAGCTCCTGCTCTGGTTTCCTAAATTACTCGTTTCTGGTTCCTTGCACCTCTGGCAGTTCCTGGCCCCTGACCTCCTTGCTGATGGATTACCTGGCTCCAACCCCACACAGTCCCTTGCCAATGACTGTGGCAAACCCTTTGGCACCAGTGACCCAGTCTTACTTCTACCTGACTCCAGGCCCCATGCCCATCCAGCTGCAAACCTGACCGCTCCTGAGAAGCGGTAGTGTTCCCAGCTGAAGGCCAGGAGCCAGGTAGGGCTCCTTGAATGGAGTTACTTGGCAGCTCTTGATGGGGAGAGGAAATAGCTAGGGCCAGGCCTGTTGAGAATTGCAAGCTAGCTGTGGCCTGGAACAATGATGCCCTCCCCCCCCCCGCCCTCAGTAAGCTGATGGTACCTGACTGTATGTTAATTAGCCCTTCTCTCTCCTTGACCCTTGAGCATTAATGCAACTGGCCCTGTGCCATGTGGAAAAGAAAAGAAAAAAAGCACCACACAAAGCAAGTCCTGGCTTTGAACTGGAAGCCATGGCAATGACTGGATCTGGTCGTCATGGGGACTGTTGCCATGGAGAGGTTACCCTGGTACTTGCCTGCTCACATTGGCAGATGGAAGGGAAAGATGCAAAGTAATGTAAAAGAGGTGGGGATGGCCGGCAGATATCCATGGGAGGTTTACCTCAGACAGGTATTTAGTGGCCTTACTAATTGCCCTTTTAAAGCTTCATGCCCGCGCGCCCCTCCCCCAGCCTCAGTTGTTCATTTATCACAATTTTCTGTCTGTTTAAATACCCATGTTTAGTGCTAACAGCAACCGGAAATAAGATACTGGGATGCATGGAGTTACCTGCCTGGGAATCTCACCAGACTCTGAAGCATCCTTCTGCAAAGAGTCTCATGGGCTCTTCCACAAATAATCAGTGCCTTGGGCTCAGGAAGATGCCATCTCCAGTGGTGCAATGCCACCTAGCACCCTGCTGGAGACAACAGAGTTGGGGGATAAAGGGGACATATATTGATGAGTTTGGAAGCAGGGAAGAGCGAGAATTAAGGAGGGTATTCCTGCCTGTACCATTCTGTTCTGCTGATATTTGGGTTTCCTGGGAGTTGAATGAGTGGGTACAGCCACCCTCATTTTGAGGGGACAAAGGAGAAGGACCTGTGTCCCCCCCCTCACTGTGGGGTGCTGTTCCTCCATTGTCAAGAACACTGGCTCTGGGAAGTGTTCTGCTTGCTGCAGTTTAGTACAAATGAGAGGTTTTGGTCCTCTGGAAGTGAACTTGGCACCGACCCTGTCAGGCTGCCAGGGATTCTGGCCAAAGGCAGGAAATGAGAAGCCAAACATCCTCTCCTCCTGCTCCGATCTAGGGAAACTAATGGGTCCAGAGATCAGTTATTGTCACTTTAAAATAAAAGCCAAAGTCATAATTAATAAACAGTAATCATTATCATCCTGCCTTGTCTGCCTACAGAGCTCCTCATCCCAAGTCACTACATCATCATTGCCTAATTATTAAGCCTCCCAACACAGCATTCATTCCCCACAACAACAAGGAAGTTCATAATTGTGGATAAGTGACTTTCCCAAGGTCACCTGATGAATCTGTGACAGAGTTAGGGTTCCTGGCTCCCAGCCCCATGATCCCTCTGTTAAACAAACAAACAAACAAACCCTATGAATTTAAATGGACATTGCTCCTGGCTTGGAGTTGATGGGGCTTAAAATGAAGCACATAGAGCCTCTTATTGTGAATGTGATCAATCATAAAAACTAAAGAGGCATTTACACCATGTTATGCTGGGAGGGCAATAACATAGGGAGTTAAATAGCCCTTTGCTTCATTGACTGGATCTTTTCCAAGCATGTCAGATGCAGCAGCCAGTTCCTTTTTCCTGGCCACAAAAAGTGGCCTTGCTACGGTGTTATCGCAACAAGATGATAGCCTACTCTCCTGTTAGCCCTTCTGTTCCTTCTGCCTAGTGTTAGAAGTCTCTCTCGTGGGAATGTAGTAAGAGGGGAGGATAGGGGCAAAACTTTCCACTCTCGATTTTTCCGAGGGGGAGACTGCCCTGCAAATTTGGGGCTTCTGCCTCTGAAAACCCCTGCCTCCTCCCCCTTCCCCAGCTCAAAGAGTGGTATGCTTGTGGAGCCAGCAGTGGCAAGGTGCAGGAGAGTGGTCCAGGGTGAGGGAGTGGAGGAAAACCCCAATCTAGTAGCAAGCAGTGTCCAGGAGTGAAGGGAAGGAGGATATGTGAAAGATGCAGAAACTTAGGTTGGTTTGGGAGAGAGCAGCCTTCTGGGGTCAGGGCTTGATGGAATCAGTGGATAAGGCCTCCAGTGAGCAGGATCTTCCATGACCCACAATTCTTGCTATACCCTTATGAGCACACACTGCTGCCGCCGCCGCCATGGTTACTGCTACTGATGCCTTCCAGGAAGGAGAGAGCTCTCCCTGCTCCTTAGCATGCTGATCATGTACAGTATGAGGCGCAGAGTCACGGCTCCAGATGGCAGGTTATGGTGAGCATGGACCTATTTCATGTACAGTTTATCGGAAGCTGAGAAGCTTGAAATGAGCCTCTCACTGAGGCCGCTTTTATCCGAGGCACTGAAAAGCGCCTCCTGAGCCCCGAGTTTACAGAAAAGCCGGGAGGGGAATGCCGCTGCCGTCAACGGGGAGCACGTCACTTCCAGCAGCGCGGGGAGTGCGCAGCTTTTCTCTAAACGCGGGACTCGGGAGGCGCTTTTCAGCGCTTCATATAAAAGCAGCCTCAGTGAGTCAGTGGGGCAGGTCAGGCCCAGAGTGTCCAATGCTGGACCCTCGGAAACTCTGAAAATCAGTGGCCATGAAAAAAAAAAAAAAATAGACAGATTTTCAGGCCCTGTAGGTGTCTTTAGATGGATCATACCCAGCCTGCTGCTTTTGGGGTAGGGTGACCATACCTCCCCTTTAAAAGAAGACACTTCTGAAAAATACATGGTGCAGGGCTGCACAGGAACCAATGCAGCCCTGCAACATGTATTTTTCATAAGCGTCCTCTTTTAAAGGGGAGGTACGGCCACCCTATTTGGGGGTGGCCAGCCCCACAGTCCCGACAGTGCTGGGTTTAAACGGACCTGGCAGCTGCTGTGGCCCACAGTCGGCCCATGTGGCACCCCCTCCCCCAAACCATAGAGCTGCAGGAGGATCGGCCACCGCTCTGGGCTGTCGTCCACAGCTCTATGGCATTGTTGGGGGCAACCCCCAGCTGGAAGCAGAGCTGCAGCTGCTCATCCACCGAGTAGACGGACCGCTGCTCCACCCCCGGCTGGTGCTCCAAGTGTGGTGCTCCAGGTTGTTCTGGAGCGGGCCCTTCTCCGCCTCACACCTGGGCAACCTGCCTTTAAACGGATGGGCCACCCGGGGGTGAGGCGAAGCAGAGGCGTGGGTGCAATCCGTGTAAAAGTACCCAGTTTCACACCCAGCTGACATGAACCACCATCAAGGAAGTCCATGCTAATCGGAAATTGAGCATGTAATTGTGCCCTAGTTAGCCATTTACTCAGGCAGTGGCACAATATGCACAGGCAGCTGCATGGACAAATTTTGGCGTGCAGTGGTTTTGCTTTTGGAAGATATGTTTGTGATTCCGATTAGTGAAACTCCTGACTCTTAGTTTCTGCACATCTGTGAAATGAGAAAGAATAATGGGTGCAGGTTACATTTGTGGGGGCAAAACAGGCAAATCTTCTGCCAGGCAAAGGAGGCTAAAAAGTTAGCAGTTATTCAAACAGCAGTTTGCTAGAAGGCTATAATTGTGAGGACAGAGCCTTGTACCCTCAGGAGTTTTGTAGCAATGGCCAGACTTTGCTTGGCCATTTTTACACAAGACGCTCCCCCCGCATGCCCACCCAGTGGAAACGTGGAGGAGTGCCCATGTAAAATTGACAGTGGGTGGGCGGGTGCACCTGTGACCCACCCATCTCCACCCACCTCCACGCATGGAGCAACCAGTGAAAAACCAGGTTGCTCTGTGCGTGGAGGTGGGTGGAGATGGGTGTGTGTCCGCCTGACGCCTCCCCCCCCATGCACAGCCCCCGCAGCGGCACACACATGGACCGCCCACCCCTCCTGGTCCATGTAAAAACAGCCCTTCTGCGCTACTGTCTCAACCTACCTTGGGCTCAGCCAATCCTCCAAAGAGGTCTCCCAGGCCTGCCCCTTAGTCACACCCACCTCCTATCTGTCTCCAGCCCTGTTATGCTTCCCAGCTTCCTGGTTGGTTGGCTGCCAGCCATCATATATTGCTGGTAGCCCTAACCTCCCCCCTCAGAAGGTAGGTGGAAGAACACACTCTTGCTTCTGGTTCCTGCCTCCCCGTTTATGCTCTTGTCCTACTCTTTCTCTGGTTTGTCTCTCGTGTCTGTACCCAGCCTTGCTTCCCCTTCCTGCCTTGTTTGTCAGCCGTATCCCCTTGCTCCCCATTCTAGCCTTGTTCCTGTCTTGCTGCCCCTTAGCCTTTCTCCCTTCCAGCCTTGTCCCCCAGCTCCACCCCCCAGCACCAGCTCTGATCTTGCTCCTGTCTCCCTTTCCCCCCTCTGGCCTTGCTCCCTTCCTTGCTCTTCCATTTGAGTCCTGATCCCTGGTCCTAATCCTGAGACCTAATCCCTGTGCCCCAACCCTGCCCTCTGCCCAAGTCCTGGATGTCCTGCCTCTTAAGAGTAGTAGCATTAGCAGTGTGGCTAGATAGCTAAGCTTTGGGGCTCTCATGTAACAGTCCTATGTTTTAGTCTTCACTATGGCCCTTGTACAGAGTGTTGACAACTTACAACCATCAAAATTCAGGACATCCACCATAAAAACTCTGGACAAATATAGGGGTTGGATTAGATGACTCTTGAGGTACCTTCCAACCTTACAGTTCTATGAAATCATGGATGATGTTGGAAGGAGACAAGGTAGGATATGGGAAAGAGTAAGAGTAGGAGAGAATTGAATTTGAGAGATCTTTTACTCTGATGGCCATAAAACTGAGGACAGCTGTTAGATTCCCAAGGTGTGACGATGATGGGAGGACATCCCCTGAATTCAGCATTGATCACTGTATTTGGAAGTTGGCATAAGTGTTCTCTAATTTAAGTGTAATTTCTGGATAGAAGTTTATCGTCCTGGACAGCAATAGAAAAATCAGGCTGGGTACGAGCCTTACTTGTATAGCCTGTGCCTTAGTTTATTTGTCCCAACAGTTGGTAGCAGGTCACCTTATCTTGTAGAGTAGAGCCATGGCATTGGACTGTGGGGTGGACTGTGGCTCAGGTAGTAGCATACATGCTTTGTGTGGATAAAGTCCCAAGTTCAATCCCCCTCACCTTTGATTTAGGATCTCTAGCACGCCTGGGTGAGGCCTCTGCTGGGGATCCTGGAGGGTTTCAGGTAGCACACCTAGATGAGGCCTCTGCCAGGGAGCTGGATTGGAAACCCTGCTGCCATGTCAGGTTGTGACAATACTGGGCTAAGATGGACCATTGGTCGGACTCTGTTAAGCAGCTTTTTATATCCTTAATGTAGAGCATGTATAGGAAGCCCAGTTAATGGAGCAAGATTTGAACTCATGACATCCTACATTGCAGTCTGAGGACTTTCCCTCCCAAGTCATCCGGGAACACAAGACCGGATCCTAGCGCTGAAAGTGACAGAGCCCAGCTCTGGTGTTGGAAGAGTTTGTCCTAGGTCATGCAAGCTGACAATGAGCATTAGAAGCCAACACTCCTCAGCCTTTGTTCTAATCAGCAAGCATTTACTCAAGCCATCCCAGGCTGCCCACTCAGCCAAGCTGCAGACGAATCGTGATTCAATCTCAGAGCTGCATGTAGCCCAACAGGACCAATGGGATCGTGAGGTTTTTTGACACATCATGAAGGAACTCTTGACATTCCTCCTTGCCACTGTATTGCTCGACTGGTGTTATCGCAGCAGTTTGAACAAGGCATTCATCAGAGCCCTGCCATGCTGGGGGCTGTTCAGTTTCCCAGCTCCTTGGCTGTTGCTGTAATCAACATGCACCTCCTAACTTGGGGCTTTTTTGAGAGCTATTCTTCCACAAGCATGGCTCTTTAGGGGTCAGACATGGAGCAGTTGTTCTAGAAAAACTGGAGCATGTGAAAGGAGGCTGCCGCCTGCTGCAGGCCTGCTGCACTGATCCCACAGGCAAGAGCTTTCTGTGGTCAGACAATGCTAACAGCGGTCTCACCCAGGCTGGGGCTGCTACAGACAGAATGGCTGCTTTCTCTGGTCCGAGACTGGCACTGCGGATGGTGCACAGCAGCCCCTCTCCTGGTCTTCTGGCAACATCCTTGGTCACTTCCCATCCTGCTGGCAGACTGGGAGTGCTCAACCCACACCAGCCTTGGCTGGGAAGATGCAGAGCAGCTGCAGGCAGAGCAGCAGCAGGGGCTGCCACACGTCTTGGCACAGGTGTACCACTGCACACTCGCTAGGGGCATGGGGAACATGCAAAATGAAATGTCCTCTGTTTTGCCTCTTTGTGCCCCTGAATTTACGTGTTTTTGAAGCCATTTGACATGAGAAATCATCAGGCTTTCCTAAGAAGACCCAACCCAGCTCACTAGAGTACTGGGAATTTCATTGGGAAATAATTCAGCCTCCTCTCCTATTCTCTTTCCTGGAGAGCTTGTGTGAGTGGCATCTGCTGTACGTTTGCACAGCAGGACACCAGGAAGCGGACTGAGCCCTAGCTACCTCACATCGGTAGCTGGATTCAGTCTCTTAATAAGCAAGTGATTTGATTCCTGATGAGCCTCTGAACTTGGAACTAAACACAAAGGAGAGGAGAGGAGTGTGGCACTCGTTCAACTTCTTCCTGACCCTGAGATGTTGCTGGATGGCTCCTTGTTACAAGACACTAAAAGCCTTGCGTGTCTCAGTAAGGAACATTTAGCAAGCTAAGGTGCTGCTGCTGCATCAATTGTTAAGCAATCAGTTCGTGGCCAGGAGCCAAAGGGAGCAGAGGGCTGTGATGAGCCATGCTCTTTGTAGGCTGTGATCCCAACCGAGCATCTGCTGTAGCAGGGAGTGTGTAATATGCTGCCTCTTGTGGCTCACGAAAGTCACCTCTGAGTGTTCATTACTCACATGGTTCCTACTGGTGCATTCCATCCATGCAGGATCATCCTTCCCTGGCATTTCCTTCTTTTGCTGTCTCCTGCTGGTGTGGTCTGGAATAACAACTTAGACCACTGTAGCAGGGCGAGATGGGAATTTCTTATGGCATCTTTGTGTAGCAGTGTAGAGAAAGTAGGGTTTGTCGTGTTGGTCCTAAATATACGCAGTAGAGGCAAAGTAGTGCAGTGATATCTTTTATTGGATCAACTAGAATTGGTGGATGTATGCAAGCTTTTGGACCTCACTGGGGTCCTTCATCAGGCAGCAGGGGCCGTAGCTAGCTTGGGATGGGCCCAGGGACAAGAAATGTCCGTGGGCCCCCCTTCGTCTTTTTTTTCCTGCTGGTGGTGAAGCCGTCAGCTGACCGAGGGGCTCTGGGCTTCTGGTGCTCGGGACTTACTTGTTCTCTGCAGAGTCTATGATGTGCTGCTGGTGTCCTGCTGCTGGGCCCATCCGTCTTCTGGACCGGCGGTGAACTGGTCCCATGGTGCACTCTGTCCCTTGTGCCTCGCTGGCCACACGCTGGGCCCAAGTGCAGCCAGCAGCAGCAGTGCCATTGCTTCCCTGGCCCACCTGACCAGGCCTGGACGCTGGGGGCTGCTTGGGCAGGCCGGGGCAGGCTGGACTGGCTCAATGTGAGGAGCACTGGAGTGGGAAGGTGCCCAGCCACCACCGGGCACCTCACTTGGGCTGGGCCTCCCTCAAACCAGCCCTGCCTGGGTCCGGACGTGTGGGGAGGACTCCTCCGTGATGCGGTGACAGGGGTCGAGCTGAGCCACGAGGCTTGTGTGTGTGGCCGGGCCTGACACAGACAGCTGCATGGGGCCCCTCCCCCTCACTGCCTGTGGTTGCAACGTTGCGTCAGACACAATGTTGCAACCACGGGCAGGGAGGGGGAAGGGGCCCACGCAGCAGCCGGAAGGGCCCCCAGCCAGCACAGGTGGCAATTTAAAAAAGAAAAAAGGGAGGGGGAAAGGGTGGCTTAGCTACCTTGATTATTGGACCCCCAATCAGTATGGGCCCCAGGACGAATGCCCCTGTTTGCCCAATGGTGGTAGCTACGCCAGGGTCAGGCAGGTCTGGTGTTACAAAACCTGACGTTACAAAATCAGAGCTGCCTGATGAAGATCCCCTGTGAGGTCCGAAAGCTTGCATAACTCCACCAACTGTAGTTAGTCCAATAAAAGATATAACTGGACTACTTTGTCTCTATTGGCAACTTTCTGGCCATGCACCATCTCTTCCTCCTCCCCCCCCAGCTTTTTTGATCTCTCAGGCAGATGAGAGATAACATGGAGTGGTAAGTCAAGGAACGGAGCCTGTGGAGTTCATTGCACTGGACTATGATTGCAGTTAGTTTGGGTTGGTGACTTTAGTTGGGTGCAAAGTGGGCACCTGTTCATGTCAGGAATAAGATGACAAAAGCCAGCAGGACTGAGTCATTCTGTAATGGCAAAGGATGCTGTGTTATCAAGGTGCATTAGTAGACTGGATAGCAGAGAGCTACAGACCAGAACTGGGGCAGTTGGCAGAGCTGTGTGACTGAGCCCAGGGTTGGGCTTTCAAAGGATGCTACAGAGCAGGTTTTGGGTTGTCTGGAAGAGACAGGATTGGAATGGCCAAGAGTGCTTTGAGTCAGGGCTGAGGTGCTCTGACAGAGCTGTGTGCAGGGGGGCCTCTTATGGGATCTTGATCCTGTACCAGGCAGGGCTGTTGTGTTTTCAGTGACATAGCTACTCACCCAGCTGTGTTTCTGTCATAGACAATGGACAACTCGAGAGATTGGTCCTGCCTTAAAATATAGAAACGCTGGTGCCAATTTGAGAGGTAAAATAGATATGCTTTTGTTCTGTTTTCCTTTTACGGTAGAGCTGAAATTAATTAATTAATTAATTAATATCAACATTTAATACCCCGCCCCTCCCGCACAGCAGCTCGGGGCAGCTTACAATCACAATAATCACAATAAAACCTTTAAAAACATATGACATAAAATCAACGAAATAGGAGGACTAAAATCAAAACCCAAACCAAACCCTATCCCTAAGCCAACCCCCCCAGCCCACCCGACCCATCCTCCTCACCAAAGGCCAGGTGGAACAGCCGGGTGTTACAGCTGCATTGAAAGGAGGGGAGATCTGGGGCCAAACAGGCCTCTAGCAGCAGGGAGTTCCACAGCCGCAGAGCAGCCCCCGGAAGACTCGGGGGATTTCGAGGAGAGCACCCCCCGATCCAGGACTTGAGGGGTAAGGTGATCCTGCACGTAGGTTGGGCCAAAGCTGTTTAGGGCTTTATAGTCAGCACCAACACCTTGAATCGGGCCCGGAAGACTATGGGCAGGCAGTACAGAGACCGAAGAACTGGTGTAATATGTTCCCAGAGGCCCAATCCCACCAGGAGATGGGCCGCCACATTCTGCACCAGCTGCAGTCCCTGAACCGTCACCATGGGTAGCCCCATGTAGACTGCGTTACAGTAGTCTAGCCTGGAGGTGATGAAGGCATGGATGACTGTGGCCAGGTTAGAGTCTGAACATACGGCTGAAGCCGATGCACCAGATGTAATTGGCAGAAGGCACTCCTCACCACAGCTTCCACCTGGACATCCAAGTGGAGCTGTGAATCAAGGAGCACCCCAAGACTCTGTACCTGGGGAACCAGCGGAGGACAGACCCCATCAATGATGGGGGCCGTCACCCCCGCCGCCTTACCCACAAGGCCGGCCTTACCCTAAGTGGGGCCCAGGGCGGGAAAGAAATGCGGGGCTCCATATCTTCCGCCGGCAGGCCTGGGGGCACTCCGCGGCTCAGGGGCAGCGCGCTTCCCGGACCTGGGCTTGGGGATGGGCAGAGGAGCACTCCCCTCTGCCCATCCTCAAGCCTGAGTGGCCATTTGGATTCTGACCGAATCGGATCCCTTACCTGATCTGCTGCCGGTGCCGCCACTGCCACTGCGCCTCCTCCGACCTTGGCCCCGAACCAGGCTCGCCCCCCTCCCCCACTGCCTGTACAGTCTCGGCCAGGGGAAATGAGGGAGAGAGAGGCAGAGGCGGGCCTCCCTGGCCGAAACAACCAGGCAGGCAGCGGAGAGGGCCAGCGGAAGTGAGGGAGAAGGCAGAGGCCCCGCCTCTCCCTCACTCTGTGGGTGCCCCCCCGCCTGTCAGTCTCTCAGCCAGAGGAAATGAGGGAGAGGCGGGGCCTCTGCCTACCTCTCCCTCATTTCCCCTGGCTGCAACTGTGCCAGGTTGCCGGGGGCGGGGGGGCGCACGAAGTGTGGGAGAGGCGGGGCCTCTACCTACCTCTCCCTCACTCCTGCTGCCTCCCTGCCTGACCCAACCCATTAAAAAAAAATAATACCAAAGTTAAACCCAAACCCATGGGCCCTCCCCATGCATGGGGCCCGGGGCAGCCACCCCTAGCCGCCGAGCAGTAAGGCCGGCCCTGCTTACCCACCAGCATCACCTCCGTCTTGTTGGGATTCAGCCTCAGTCAATTTGCCCTCATCCAATCCCCGAAGAGGATGGGGGTAGCATCTTTAGTATTCTTATTTTTGGACTGCCTTTTGGTTACCTGAACAAACCCATGACCAAATATGGATACTTGTGTCACCAATTTTTCAGGTATACCATTTCAGTTTAGTTATTTTGGTCATTTAAATACTTCATTTGAATCATTTTTGGCAATTACGCATGCACAATTTAGTGCTAATATTGCCAAAATGATGTAACTGAAATACCAAAACGACCAGAATACCAAAATAAACCAGCCAAAAACCAACCCCACCCATACCTGAAAGAGATGTCCGATGGAGCACAAATGACTGTTGGTTATTACCTAAACTGCCATTTTCTGTTTGGGTAGTGCAGATTTGACTGGTTTTTCTTTTTTTGGGAGACACCTTTTTCATCTCTGCTCTCCAGGGAAAAAGATCCTCCACTTAGTTATGTGTGGGCCGGAGGGAGGTAGATAAATGATCAAAGTCTAGCATAATACATTTCTGAAAGGTTTTGTACTCGGGGATGAGGAACCTCAGGCCTAGGGATCAAATGTGGCCCATGGGTCGGTTTTATTTGGCCCTTGGACCCAGTTCTAACCCCACAAGCACTGAATGGCTGAGCTCAGAATCAGGGAGCAGAGATGACAGCCTGCACACAAGGGCAGGGGACGGGTCCATGGCACAGATCCATGGTATGGACCCTCTTCTGCCTGGGCGCATGCCTTAAGCACCCCTGCCCCATCCTCTATGTGGCTGTTAGAACTTGTGCTAACTTTCAAGGTGGCCCCTTGGTGGGAAAAGATTCCCCAACCCTGTCCTAGCCCTATAGTGTGATCCAGTGGCGCTGGAATGGGAAGTCTGGTGTTCAAATTCTGGTCTCACTGTGTGGCCTTGCTTAAGTGTTCCCCAGCTACAACAATGGGGCACTAGTGACAGGTTTCGCCAGCCAGTTGATGAGCTGGATGGAAGTGGAATAGGATCCCACTATTGTATTACCCTGAAATCTTCTTGCTGATCCCTACGGTCTTCCGAAAGACTATGGAGGTAGAAAGATGAGCTGAAAAGCAATATCCAAACATGGCTAAATCCTGCCTAGGTTACAACAGGTTTACAGTCCAACACTCCCAAGCTTTGGGGGAAAAAAAATCAAAGCTATTCTTGTGCCAGTGTATGAAGAGCCCATCTCCCATCCCTCTTCAAAAGGTCCAGATTGCAGCTGAACACTTAGGTCATGGATTGTTTTCTCTCCTCTTATGACGGAAATAGCCTGAGGCCTGGAAAAGCATTAGGCGGAACAGCGCACAGTTAGGAAGCTGGTGAGGCATCCTGCCAGGACATGCGTGTGCAGCCTCTTGCTGACTGCTGTTTAGAACGTGAACCTTTGGGTAGCGGTGATGTGATTCACCCAGTTGTTCACTGAGCCTTCTGGCTAGATCTCTTGGAGCAGGTGGATTAGTGATGTTCTCCTGGGGCACGCTTCCTGCCAAACTGTAACGGCCGCCATAGGTTAAATATACATTGCCTTACTCAGAGGCATGGCATGCACCAAAGGTGTCGGAAGTGCATCATAGATTATGGTAACAACATGCATTGTCTCTCTCTTGCTGACTAGTGACTTGGGGGGCAGATTCTGCTCTCAGCTGACCTGGTGTAGTTTCAACAATCCTTGGAGTGACTCTGGGATTGCAGTACATCACTGTAACCAGGAACAAGGCTCTCATTCTAAAAGGCAGCAGCCTTTGGCACCAGTGTCTTTAATGGCAGCTGAGGAACTGGTCCAGTGTCTTCATTCCTCAAGGGCAGTAAAGGTTCAGTGGTTAGGGCTCTAAATGTGGGTTCTGGGTTCCCTGCTCTCTGGGTGATCTTGGGAAAGACAAGACATTCAGTTTCACTGTGCCTCAATTTCCCATCTGTAAAAGGCAAATAAGAGCACTCTGTGTTCACATCTGGGGTCATTCCCCAGCCTCCCCTTGATCCCATTAATGCCAGGGAGACTAACTTGTAAGAGCATTAGGTAGCCAGAGGCAAATGTCCCCAGTCTGGGCTGGACAGGCCTCTACTTATGAAATAAGTTGCTCAGACCCCAAATTACCTACAGCCATGAAACAAGAATGGTTCTCTGGTGGTAGGGAAGGGCCTGATTCAACTGTTATGGAATCTTAGAAATGTAGGGATGGAAGGTACGCTAAAAGGTCATCTAGTCCATTCCTTCCCGGCTAGACAGGTATTTATCTAACATATATTTAAAGACTTCCAGTGACTGGGAATGCCACACCTTCCTTGATCATCAGTTCCACTGCCTCACAGTCCTTAGGGATAGAAATGTGTTCCTAATAGCCTAAATCTTTTCTCCTTCAGTGGAAGCCCATTCCCTCTAGTCTCAGTGGGCACAGAGAATAATTGGGTGCCATTTTGTTTATAGCAGCCCTTTGCGTATTTGAGAACTGTTATTACGTCCCCTCTTAGCCTTTTCAAATGTTATTTTTAGAGTGCCCCTCTGTCAAATGGTGCTCAGAGCTCTTTGCAAAACGGTTAAACGTACCCAGGTCCTTCATTCTCTTTTCATGTTTATGGGAGTCTTTTTCTGTTGACACCAGTGGAGGTGTATAGGCCCTAAGGGAACCTCTTCCCTCCCACAGGCCACTTTGAAATTTAATACAAGTTGCAGTGGGCTTGATGGGAGGAGTTGGGGATGAGAGTGCTTAATATGTCTGCTCAGGATGGGGAAAGAAGGGGAGAATACAGGTCCTGCATCTATGCTATCATTGGGTGTTTTCAGAAAAGTGCCTCCCCACGTATTACCCACTAGTTGCCATGACTAACCAGTGGGTAATGTGTGGGGACGTGCTTGTCAGAAAGCATCCATTGTGTGTGTGCATGCCCTCCTCCCTGTCCTCTTCCCCTGATCTTACTCTTTAAATGCTTGAGGGTAGGGCCTGGAGGCCTGGCCCAGGAACTGGAATGGGGCCAAATAGAAAATAGCCACAGGCTCTATTTGGCCTCCAGGCCACAGGCTCCCCACACCTGCCTCCAGGCTAGCAAGCCCAGCAACAAATACGACGTGCTATGCTGCATTCTCAGAATGTGCGTGTGACCTTTGTAAAGATTCCTTTAAAGGAAGAGGAACGTGTGTTAAAGACTCTGACGTAACCTTTTCGCCAACCCTCTCCCTGCCTCCGGCGGCGGTTGGAGGGGATCGTCTCCGCGATTCCTAGCAGTTACCTGTCAAGAACAATCTCAGCTGACACCGCTCTGACTCATTGCCATCTCATTTGCGATGCCCTGTAATAGCAGGGATCATAATGAATTTATCCGGCGTTAATGCGCCTGTCGCATGTGATCCCGTCGGGGGACAGCGGGGAGCTGGGGGAGCCGGCAAGCGGCATGTCATCTGCTGCTTGTAAAGAACTCAGCTTTCTGATCTCTCAATCAGAGCAGCAGGCCCCACAGTGAGATGGTTCTGTAAAGGGGCAAACTGTAATACGGCACCTTCCCTGCCCCCCTTGGTCAAGCTCACTGCTACTCCTCTCACTCAGCCCCTTGGGTCCCAAAGTACCTGCTCTGGCGAGCTATCCTGCTCCTGGCCTGCTTCAGCCTCTCTCCAGTCAGTCCTCAAATGTCGCTGCAGTCCAGCCAGGACCCCTGCCACTGGCCACACTTGTGCCCCGTCTGGGTGAGCCTCCCAGTGCTGTCTCCAGCACTCCTTGCAGCTCCTTCTTCATCTCCAGCCTGTTGCACCTCTTTGTGTCAATTCCAGGGCTGGTCTATATCAGGCGACTGCTTCTCTTAGTGCCACTGCTTTATCCTGCAGCCTTGCCAGTGCCTACTGCTTCTCCAGCACTCGCCTACCACCCCTCTTCACGGTGGCCCCAGGTGAACCCTCTTCCTCCCTGCAGCTCTGATCTTTAAAGGTCCCACTCCAGCCCACTGATCTTAAAGAGGCTGTTCCCAAAGCCCCTGTGCAGATTGCACACCTGTGACCCTGCCACACGTCTCCTTCCTAAACTGGTTGGGAATACTCACAAGTAGCCCAACTCTATACTCCATTGCTGGGGAGGGTGATCTTCTCTTGTATCCTTCTGGCTGGCTCAATCGCCTCCCTGCCTGGTATCTCAAAGAGCCGGCTCCAAACACCTGTCTCAATATTTTGTCAAGGCCGGCTCCATCACCTGAACCCTGCCTGGCACAACTATCCCCAAGCTGGCTCAGTTGTTCCCCTGCCCAGTAGTCTCACCACTCAGGGACGGCTCCTCCATCTACATCCTGCCCCGATGTTCACTTCTTTCCTGCCCAAGGCTGACTCCTTTGCCAACCCTTGCACAAATGCATGAACTCACACAGAAAAAAGACCATGGACAAGAGCACGGATTCTACCGTTGGCATTCACTTCTCACAAAGTGACCACTCTATTGCTGACCTCTCTGTCCTTCTCTTAAAAGTAAATCTGTGTAACACCTTTAAAAGGCGAGCCTGGGAACAAAAATCCATAGCTCTTATTAGATACAAAGAACAAGGGACCCAATTTAGACATGGGTTTCATAAGCCATTACAGAAATGTATAAGTCTAGTGACTGTCTACAGCTACAGGAAGCTACTTTTACTTACTATCAACAGCTCTTATTCTATTGAATTGCGGACCTCCTACTTGGGGATAGTTCTCACCTCCCCCCCATTGTTTCCAATCACTGTATATACCCCACCACTTTGCTCAGTCTATAGTTCTAATTCCTGGCCTGCCTGATGACGGACCCTGTGAGGTCCGAAAGCTTGCATACCTCCACCAACTGGAGTTGGTCCAGTAAAAGATACCACTCTACTACTTTGTCTCTATTGTCTATATTTGGGACCAACACAGCAACCTTACTTTCCCTACACCATACCCTGGCATTTCTCAGGGCCAGGGATTCACCCTGCACCTAGCCCTTTTCCATCTTCCCAAGGATCGTTACTCCACCTGGGAGTTTCTTCCTAATTGCCCCATACAGCTGCCAGGCCCTATGCTCTGGCGCTGTCGGAGATCTGGCCTCCAGCCCCTCCTTCTAGATGGCCAAGGTGAGATCATGTCTCACATCAGGGATGACCGGCTCATCCGCCTACACTCTGTCACCCCAGGGACTTACCTGTTCTGTTTGGGGACTCAACCCATGGGACCGGCTTGTTCACCACCCTGTCCCACCAATTGGGAGATGGGTGAGGTTTTTTTTTTAGCTTTGTCATGGGATATGTTTTGTATTGTTTTTTATATTTTTATTGTTACTCGTATTTTATTATTTATTGTTGTATTTAACTTATTATATTTTATTATTTTGTTTGTTGCGAGCCGCCCCGAGCTGCTGTGGCAGGAGGGGGCGGACAAGAAATCTAATAAATAAATAAATAACTCAGATACTGGCTAATTCACCACCCTGCCCCAAGGGACCAGCTCATTCACCACCCTGCCCCATCTGTTTCTCTCCCAGGGCCGGCTCCTCTGCCTCCACCCTACCCTGATGAGGTCAACATACTAGTCCTCTCCCTACTGAGGTGGAAGGCAGGCCTGCCCATTCATTCCTGCACTTCCCCCCTGGGATCCCTGAGTATCCACTAACACTGCCTCTTTTACCCCAGGCGTGTTCTCTCAGTCCCATACTCCAACTCTCTATCCCAGGGGTCTCTTCTGGGTGCTCCCAGCGCTCTCAACCACTCCAGGCTCTCCCAGCCCCGGGTGTGGGGTCATCCCCTCCCCCCCCCAACTCCTTCTGAGCGGTCGGCTCTTCTGCCTGCACCCTGCTGCCCCTTAGGAGCCTTCTGCTCCAATCAGTTCAGTCCCTTCCCTGGACCCTTGGTCAGTCCTCAAAGGACTCCCGTCCTCTGGACAGGGTCCTCTCTCCAGTCAGTCTTCAAATGTCCCCCATCACTGGGGTCCAGCCAAAGCCCCTGCCACTGGTCACACCCGAGCCCCGTCTGGGCAAGCCCTCTGGTGCTGTCTCCAGCACTTCTTGCAGCTCCGTCTTCATCTCCAGCCCACTGCACCTCCTGCTTCTTGAACGCTTGCAGTCCTGCAAGCAACTGCAGGTGCCCGGTGCTACCTCTTGTAAAGAGCCAGTAGCCTGCATGGACTCTGCCCTGCCACCAAATCATACCTATACCTAAAGCATCCCTAAGCAATGCCTGCCCTGCCTTTTCTTGAAAACCTACCTCCAGGGAAGGAGATTCCACAACCTCCCCACCATCCTCTCTCAGGTGGAAGATTGTTAGGTAGAAAGTGCAACCCCTTTTTGGTGGGGGTTGTGTGCTGCTAAGAGTTTGCATTACCAAAAGCAAATGTGGCTTGTACGTGGACTGGAGCTAGAAGATGATGAGCTTCGTGATGATTCTAAGTTACTGTAGGGATTTATTCCATTCTTGGACCAGCCCCCGCAAAAGGCCCTGTCTCTTTCATTTCTGAGGTATAGTTCTGGGATAGACAATTTTTTCAAAATTGAGGAGGAGTGAGGCTGTCATCAGGTTAGTGGTTTTCAAACTGTGGTCTGTAAGGCCATGATAAGGCCCACAAATGGTCTGTGGAACTAGCTGTGCCTACAGCAATGGAGACTTTGATTCTTGTTGATTCTTGAGTAGGGTCTGCCATGGTTAGACATGCACATTATGGTCTTCCCCCATCATTGAGGAAATGGTCATGGTGCGGACAGGGACCAAAGCCATGTGCTTTGTACAGCCATGACCACTTTGCAGTGAGCAGTCCAGTGACTACAGTCGTCTTTGGTGGGTGGATGAGGGTTCAGAAGAAATTCTGAGGCTTGTCAATAATCCATTGGTGCCAAAGAGTTTGGGAACCAAACCATTTTAGATAAAATTCAGGTATCCTTCTGGGCCTGACTCACTGAGGGTGATTTCAGCCGAGACGGGGTGACATTCGCCCTGTCCCGGAATCACCCAAATGATTCCCCGCCGGGATCACTCCGGCATGTCCAACAGACGTGCCGGCTGATCCCGGTGGGGAATCAGGGAGGGGGCGGGGCCGCACAACGTGGGGCCGCACAGCCCCGCCCCCCATGCTCCCCCGCCGCCCGCCCTCTGGGGAGATGGGCGGGCGCCGCGGCC
>QEPC01001471.1:358099-416137 GCA_003113815.1 Sphenodon punctatus | reverse complement strand
TGTCTCCCCCTCCTTGTCTTTTAGATTGTAAGCCACAGGCAGGGACCGCATCTGATTGTATGTTCTGTACAGCACCAGGTTGCAACTGGCGCTTTATAAATGTTTAATAATAATAATAATAATAAAGAAGGAGGAAAACCCCACAGCCTCACCAATCCACAGATGGTGCAGGGTGCTGGAGCGCCTGTCAGGTACCTCAAGGGCCATGGGTTCAAGACCCAGCCCTGACACTAATAGACTGAGCAGCAATACCCAATCTGTTCTTCATAGAGTTCCACACATGAGTTTACACACTTTTTGAAAAAAAAATCATGGCAGCTTGCAAACAATTATAACCATTCAGCCTGATGATTATGTCAGGATTTGGGAAAACCAACAGCTTGAACTAGCCTCTCAGTCCCACTTCCAATTCTCACCCGACCACCACCAAGGGACATTTTTGTATGGCATTCCCACACCCAATACAAAGCCCCAAGTCTTGTGCTTAGGTATATTGCTGTTTATTTGTGTTGCAGGAATTTTGGAGTCCATATTTTCCCCTATAGCTCACAAACGTTCCTGATACCTTGCAACTCCTCTTTTGAAGAGTGATAAAGATGGGGTGGAGGTTGCAGATGCTTCCTCTACCTCTTAGCTTGGTTTATACAAGAAGCGTGGCACCTGGAGCTAATTGTGGCAACATCCCCACACTGATGTCTGCTGTTACTTTGCTGCAAGAATGCCCCCCACACTACCCCATCTCAGATTATTTTGTCTCTCCAGCTCTTGCAGCTGAGATGAAACTGAGTGGAAAAACTGAATCTGGATGAGCAATGAGAAGCCAACACGTGAAGACACGTGACTCCCAAGCCTAGAGACCGAAAATAGCAAGAAACATTCTGCCTGAGAGAAGCCCCTTAATTATTCTGTTTCATGCAGTGGCCTTTGCCAAGGGCACAGACAAGCAGACTGGCATTCCTAGTGGGTGTCCATATGTACAGCAGTAAGGAGCTTGGCACCACATTGCAAAGGGGAAGGAAAAAAAGCGCCTCTTTTTCTGGAAGCTGTTTCAAAGAGCTGGATGACGGATCAATCGTGGTCAGAATCGAAGGCACCCTGCGGGCAGCGGGGAATCTGTCCTTGGATTATGAGTCAGTGAGAGTTTGCCATCATGCCAACTACCCAATACATTTGGGGGAGGGCAGAGGGCAAGGAGCAGCGTGGGAGGAAGTCTTGTTTTCCACTCTGATTTTAGGGCTGTGCTTGGGAAATTGTTCAAGTTAAGGTGTTGGTAAAACGAAAGCCACCAAGGCTGCTTGGAAAAGATGCCACGTTGCCATAGTGCCCCAATCTCCATGGCAATGCATTGGCTTTGCTACCAGTGCTGCATTATAGAACTGTAGTGCTGTTAGAGCTGGCAGCGAGTGGGAAGGGTTTGTACCTGATCTCATTGGCTTAGCAGGATGTTAGCCAAGCTTTATCCATAGCTACAGGGCAGCTGTGACATATTGTGGAAGGCCTAGAATCAGTGCCAAATTGATCTGCGCTCCACACAGGCACCAACATAACGGGCCAACTGGGAAATTCAGACCTGGATCCAAGATGAGATGCTGAACCCAGTCAACACTCCCCCCAAACTCAAGGTCTTTGACTCTAGGGTCCTTTTGAATTCCAGTGCCAGATGGAGAAAGCCTGGCTTCCTGGTATGCAGGAAGAGAGCCAGGAATTGTGCATGACGGGGAGAAGAGGAGTGTAGGTGCCGTAGCGTTTGATGCTGAAATACCCAGCAGATGGATTTACTCACTCTCTCTGCGTGTTAGTAAATTCCTCCCCCTGCACTGTGGGAACCAGCCGAGCTCAGCTGCCTTCACCTAAGCTGCAAGGGCCACTTCTGTGGTTTTGTCCGCTTCAGTCTTGTTGAATGAAACCAGATATCCCTGGCTGCCTTATGTAATACATAGAGGTGATGAATTACCGAGGGCATTTCCTCCAGATTTAATGTTTGGCTTCTGCCAGGAAGCTGATTTGGTTTGGACGAGTATTGTTTTCTCGGAGGAGCTCAGGAATGCCTCTTGTGCTGTGGACTCGGGAGGGACAGCTCTCCAGCAGGAGCACGAGTGGAATGTGGACACCTCTTGCTGTTGCGGAGGGTTTGAGCACTTCACAGCTTAAATAACAGCCATCCTGTTAAACGGAAACTAGAGGAGGAAGGGAAAGCAGACATGAGGCTGAGAACAAGTCTGGTGCAAGGGAACACTGTGCTGTTCAGGGAGACCATCTGCACAGTTTTTTTTGGGGGGGGAGCTGATCTAGACTTCCCATCCCAAAACCCACTCCTTGCCCCTCCCTCCCTGAAACATCTTGTGACAGGGCATTCAGTGGGATCAGTGGCTGTCCCTTCTGCCTTCAGTCCTATCATGAACAAAAACAAATGACCACCTTTAGCGCATCAGCGGAGGGGGAAAAAATCCCCCACCCCACCCAAAGACCCTGTTGCAGCAGTGGCATGAACTCTGGGAACAAACATGCAGAACTTGACTCCTCACAGAAGCATAAGGTTTATAAGTATCCTAAAGGATCATCTAGTCCAACCCCTGCATGATCCTCTTCCAGAGAAAACCCAGGAGCTGGACCACAGCTTCCTCTTGGCATGGGGCCAAGCAGTTGGAGGACAGGTGTGCAGGCAAACTCACAAACTGGCCGCATGCATCAAGCACAGAGGCCAGGGTTGCCATGCAGGTAGGGTGGCTAGGCTATACCTCCCCTTTAAAAGAGGATGCTTATGAAACATACATGTTGCAGGGCTGCATTAATTCCAGTGCAGCCCTGCACCATGTATTTTTCATAAGCATCCTCTTTTAAAGGGGAGGTATGGCTACCCTACATGCAGGGCAGGTGAGGGGTCTTGTATACTCTTGTCCCCTGTCCGATATGGCAAGATGGAGTCACTTCCTCCTCATCCTCAGGCTTTATTCAAGTGGTGCTGAGCCCTGCCTGTTTGTTCCCATCAGGGATTTGAGCTTTGGAGCCCCAATGTTGTCAGTATCTATGACATAGTTGACTTCAATGGAGTTATGCCAGCATAGCTAGGTGTGGTTATGACCCAGTGTGTCCAAAATGAACAGGGAAGAAGGGATGAAACCACAAATCGTCAAGTGTTTTTAAATAGAAGAGGCAAGGCCGATAGCTCAAGGATTTTCCCCTCCTCATTATCATCATCTGGTTTGGAGACGGCCTAATAAAGAATGTTGAAAAGGGATACAGAAATGATTTTGCTGTTCCCAACTATGCAGCTAATTTAGCTTTAATGAGGCGGCAATCAGACATTAAGTAAATAAACTCAGTTCTCCAAAAGCCATGCATGTTCTTTGAGGTTTAACAGCTAAGAGAAAGATTGTTTATGGAAGCCACATTGACAGCAGATAGCCATATGTAACATAAAAACCCCCCCACAACAATCTGCTTCATGAAAAGCTACACAGTTTGCTCCATAGTTGTGAAACCTCAGAGAATTAGAGCAAGCCCCTCCCTTAGTACGAAGGGATGCCGTTCCATTGGTTGACACCTACTGAAAACTTGGCCTTAATTTAATAACAATGTAGGGATCTGAAATTAATGGAGGCTTAAGTTATTATTAGCTGGAGTTGGTCCATGCACAGTTTAGGTAGCATTATATTGGAAGGAGGCCTAGAAGTTAATGAAGGGAAGATAATCAAGGCTTACATTATCAGTGGTCTAAATGGGCGTCACTGAGGGCAGTGGAGGTAGATGATTTACCCAGTTGAGGAACTGATTCCAAGACTCGTTGGGTCCCATTCCTGGCTGTGCTCTTGCATTCAGACCCAGATTCTAAACACCCCAAACTTTGGGGCTGCCCAGGGATTCACTTCAAGTCTTCAGAGGCTTTGATGGGATTTCAGGTTGTTGAGTTTTATATGGACACCAAGTGAGCAATGAAGGAGCAAAGTAAGAGGGTACAGCACCTCTCCTGTCAAATAAGGGTACCACCTCCCTTTGGACTTTCATCGGGGGGGCTAAATCGATGAGGATGGGGAAAAGGGACTGCCATGCGCCTTTCTCGCATAACCCTATCCCTTTTGGAGCATCATGACAATATAATGCTCCGTAGGGAGAGGGCCACATTGGAAAGGGGTGGGTAAGTCCCTATAATCTGCCCTCTTTCTGACATGGTTGTCCCCTGCTACCCCAAGAAATCCCCAATTTCTCCAGGTCACTAAGGACGCCCCAGCTGACCCAGTGAAATTGGGTCTTTCCTTGGAGTTTGTAGACTCAGTCAAAACACAGTCTCCAGGTGAAACCCAGAGAAGGAGAAACCCTTCCACTGAAGCCCTACTTTCTGACAGTGGTTGGTCCAGTTCATCCAGCTGTTGGGAAATTCAGATACAAGCAGGGAGCAGAATGACACAATGGGACTGAAGCTAAGGAGGAGACTGTTTCTTGCATGCACCCAAACTTGAGGATGAAGAAATAGGTCCCTTGCGTTGCATTCTCCCCTGTTTTTATAGCCACAGATGGGGGGATTCTTCTGACTCCTGTGACAAACAGATCCCAGTGGGATCCAACTTGCTTCCTTTCAGGAGGTAAAGGACGATGCATCCGTACAGGCAAGAAAGGGACTAAGGTAAGGAGTGAGGCAGGAGAACTTTCTGGGGGGAAAACCCTCTAACCAGCCATCTCAGGAAGGAGCCCTGGTGCAGGGTCGCAGCCTGACAGGCGCTCTGAGCAAGGTCTCTCCCCACATGAGGATCCAGATGATTCAGGCATCTTACAACATCACAACAGCAGCCATGTGGTGCGTCACATGACTGTATTTAATGCCCGATTTACAGAATGCCTCCTGGTAGCTCAAAAGCTTTGATGAACTCTTTTTAAAGCGGTGGCACATCATCTAATTAATAGGACATTGTATGAAATGGTTTAATTCTCTCCCACCCTCAGAAAACAGATTCCCTCTCCCTCCCCCCTTTTGCCACAGCATTTATGGAATGCACAGGTCTGGCTTGCCAGCTGGACAGGGTGAACATCCTATCTGTGGTAGCAGCCTTCTGGGGTCTTAGGGACTGCTCAGAGTTGCCCCTGGACCTAGAGCTCCTGCTCTCTAAAGGGAGCTGGGAGAATTGGCAGAGAACAGGACTGCGCCCACCATCCCTCCATCTGCCTTGCAAGCCTGTGCTGAGGCTTGGAGCATGGGCAGGTATATTGGCACTTCTAAGTGGCAGAAAACAGAAGTTCCTCCCCTCCATGGTATGGGAGGCAGCTGCAGAGGTGTCCAGACACCTGTCAAACTCTGAGAATGCCACAAAACAGCCACATGCATCAGAAATTCCACGATGGTAGAGGGAGTCACCACCCTCCTCTGTAATAATAGCATTGTTGTTATGTTTTATATTACATCATCAGCCAGAAATTCCACTCATGGATCACGGCCACACTGCTAGGTGCTGTGCTAGGAGCAAAGACCCAACTCACCATGCAGCACCCTTAATAGCAATCGAGCGTTTAGCTGAATGGTCTAGTCAGCAGATTCCACAAATTCGTCCTTGCCAATTGGAAATGTGCACCACATTTATGAATTTTGCAACACAGTTTTCAAGGGAGTTTTCGCTAGTTCACACCTGATTAGTTTGCAACTCTGCCAATTACAATCAGTTTAGGTATTACTAGCAGTTCTCCAAGTTACTAGCAGAAACTAATAACAGACACTAACATGGGCATGGGCAGGTGGTAGTCAAACAAAATGCAGCAATAGAAACAATGTTTGCCTCAGGAATTCACTTTAACGGGTTGTTTAATATAGCCAAAATCCAATTTCCATCATGTTGATTTTAAACAAAGTCTCACTGAACCAATCAAAGTAATCTGTCAAACGAAAATAACTGAAGTTGAATAAAGCTAATCCAGCTAATCAAAGTCGGATGGAACTAACTGAACTAAAAAAAATGAATCAAAGTAAATACAGTTTGATCAAGCTTGGAATTAATTGAAGTTAAGTTAAACTAAGCAAACTAAAGAAAGTTGAATTAAATTAATCAAACTATGAATGAATTAATCAAACCAAAATTTCAACACTACTTAGTACGGGTGGGAATTCTGGTTCTCCCGAGACCTGATATTGCCAGTATTTGGGTGTATCGGCTTAATCTAATAAATCTGATATTTACCTGTACTGGCATACAGAATTTAAAACATTGGCCACGGTACCAGATTTTTTACATTGCGGTCATTAAAGTCAATAGCCGCAATGTAAAAAATCCAGTACTGTGGCCAATGTTAAAAATCCAGTATGCTGATACTGGTAAATTTGGTACCAGGGAGATCCGATACTGGTACATCCGGTATCCGGTATTCTCCCTGGTGTCCCACTCCTACTACTTAGCATACAAAGTTGGCCAATCACACAAAATCACTCCAGTGCAAATTGAAATTAGAATGTTCAAATGAAACAGTTCCTCAGATTTGATTTGTGAATCAAGACAGCCCTATCTGGTTTAGCTCTGATGTACTGTGATAGTTTTGAAAACGTCAGCCAAGATGTGTGAATGGGGGATCTGTTTTGTTGCATGATGGGCAGCAACTATCTGGGAGAACTCAGAGCAACAGGACCTGCCCAGCTCATGCAATCTCCTGGTAAGGTTATGGGCGGCTCCTGGGAATTAACTGGGGTTTGCAGGCACTCAGCAACTGGAGGGATGAGTCCTAATTTTGTAATGCGTCAATTATGTAATACGTGAAAGGTCCTAAACAGGCCGAGGGCACTGGGAGGAGAGCTCAAACATTCACGTGCTGTATCATATGGCTAGTTGTTGTCATTGAACATTACGTCCCTGCTGTAACATATTTGAATCACATGGCACTTAACACCTCGAAAGAGGCATTGGTAGATGTGCTTCTCTCTGCCAGAGCTCAGTGTGCTTTGGATTGGATTGGATTGGATTGGAGATCTGCTCAGGACAGAGCTGAGATTTTAAAGATCAGCCTTTATCCTTCCTCTCTATTCATTTATTGTACATTGCTGGGGACACCTCTCTTGAGTTTTTTTCTATCTGGATTACACAGAAGGACGTTAGTCAATGTTGGACACCTTTTAGCAGCATCCAATGGGGAATGTGCTCAGCTTCAGAAGGTACCATGTGTTTATTTTCCATGGAAGAATGTATTTCCATTTATAAGTGCTGGATTTCCTCTACTGCTTTTACTACATTCTTCTTTTCTTTATGGAGGTGGGCCCAAATAACGACATTGGAGCCAAGCTGCCTATCTTCTTCCCACTATCCTGCAGAAGTTTGAATCCAAACCAAGGATTAGGAACCCCAAACTCAGAGGCTAAATCTGGCCCTCAGCGGTTTTTTATTTGGGCCTTTTCACTTCCTGGATCTGGTCCATGGATCCAGTCTCTACCCTCAAAGCAAAGAAAGGCCATTTTTAGACGAGATGCTACCACACAGGTCCACCCATCCCCCACCCACACGAGCACCCGTCGAAAGGTGTGTGTGTGTGTGTGCGCACACGCTACTGTGACCCATGTAGCACCCACACATGACCACTCACGGAGCACTGGTGAAAAATCTGGAGTGCTCTGGCAGAATGGTGCGTGCGGACAGGCGCCCAGGCATCCCCAGCCCATGTGAAAAGCAGCAGCCAGCCATGTTGGTTGAGTGGTCCACCGTTCAGAGGCACTGTGGGCAGGAAAACAGCCTTTGCAAGGCACAGGAACCAGCTGGGAATGCTGGGGAGCCCATGGTCTCTGTCAGGGGGAGCGCATGGAGGCTGCTGGCGTACCCACCCAGGGAGCCGTCCGTTTGAACCCCTCCCCACTCACTCCATGTACATAGGCGCTCTTGAGCCATCCCACTCAGCGGACATGGACTTGCCCCCAGCTGTGCTTGTTTAAAAACAGCCAAAGAGTAGGCTCAGGGGGAAGAGATAAGAGCATGCACTCGAGGATAGAGCAGAGGATAGAATCATGGCAAAGAACCATAATTTGGTCCCTCCCTTTTTTCTTCAATTCTGACCATACTCTTTAAGTGCCTTCCATTCAAATCATATCTGGACTACGGAGCTTGGACTAAATTCCAGAGTGACCCGTGGAAAGGAGAAGTTCCCCTCATGATCCAGATTTTGTGAATTTATTGTTTATTCATTAGAACAATCATTAAATATATGAGGGAATTTGTTTTAATAGAAAAGAAATCTGTTTTCAAAGGATGAAAAACGTTTTGTTGGGGAAATGTATTTTGTTGGACAACTGGAAAATCTTTGTTTGGCATTCTTGATGTTCGTTGAAACAAATTTTGGGGCAATTTTGGAATGCATCTTAGACAAATTTCATTGTTTTCTGAAAATTTTGAAGTTTTTCCCCAAGACAAAAAAGAAATGTTTCCTAACCAACCATATTATTTCTCCTTCATTTTGTTAAAAGCGGGGGTTTAAGGAAGCCAGTACACGATACTATGGTGTATCTGCACTTCTCTAAAGCAAAGGCCCTTATTATTCTTTAGAACCTCAACATAACAACAACTTAATGACTTGAGTTGTTAACTTAGGCCACGATCCACATACCATTTATTTTGGAGTAATTCCATAGAAACCCTTTGAGCTTCGGTAGGGCTACACCAGAGTAAGTAGATCACAGTCTTAATCATATTATTAACTTAATAACCCTTACTAAGTTTTGATCCCACAGGCCAATTTCAACTAAATTTGGTAGAGAAGAAAGCCCAAAAGTAGGGATGCAAAATTAGATAACAATAGGTGCACCTGGAAGGGAGATACATATGGTTCCCTTTGTAGATGAAAAATCCTGTTGGCTTTCATTGAGTCATAGAGTGTGTCCCCCTTAGGAAACTAGCTTTCATTAATTTGGGAGTTTTCTGCATGAAACTGCTTTGAAACATGGAAATTAGGAGTAATTTGTAGGTGTTACCGATTATGTGAACATTTTGTGGAGGCATCAGTCATAGAAACGCTTGTGGACTTTGCTGCTCAAATGTTTGGGACCTGTACAAAGAAGTTATTAAAATTACTTAGAAGTTGTGAAGAATGCTCAGTCTTGAAGTGGATGGCAGAAGAAGAGTCGGAAGAACTAAAACCAGGTAGATGGATGTCCTGAGTCAGCATCGGAGTAATGTGTAGGTGGAGCTTACTTTGTGGGTGGAGTTTAGACGAGTCCCTTTCCTTTTTGCCTCCCCCCCCCCCCAATTTGTCTCCTGCTTAGAAACAAAAGTTCCTTAATGCCTCAGGCTTCTTATATGTAAAACAATGGGAAGTGCTAATAAATGGATTTATTGCTCGGCTGGCTCTGCTGGTGTTGGGATTTTGCCTGCTTCCCTTTAGACTGATCAGCTCATTCTCAGCTGTAATGAACCTGCATGATTCACTGCTTGGACTTACCTCCTTTCTCTTCAGGTCTTTTACCTGGCACATGTTCATGCTGGGAAGCTTAAAGCCCACTGGGAACTAGCCTGCATGCCTTTGGTACACAAGCCTGCTGTTAAGTTGACCACATTTCCAGGTGCTCATGTAAAGGAATGGCTGTCCCGCTCTCCCAGTGGGACACTCTCCAGAAGGAGGCTTTTGGAGTCTCTGGGCTTGCAGCTGCCTCTGAGTAAAGTGGATTTACCGCAAAGGTCTCAAGCTTGGAATGCTTCTCATGAAGGGCTGAGTTTTTTTTTAATGTTTCCCGTAGCGAGGGAGCCCTGCTGACCTTTGCGCGTGGATCCTACCGGCCTGTCATTTTCACAAATACCTTCACAGTGGAAAGAAAACAGGTCCCGTCAGTATTGTATGGAGGGCTGGGCAGACCCACCCAGGGCGTTAAGTATAGAAGGGAGAGATGTATCTGTATGTGTGTGAGGGAGTCCTGGTCTTTTAGAAATAATACAGGACCAAGTCATGTCTATTCTGGGCCACAGGGTTGCTGTGGCAGAGTGCTGGCCATGGGTAAGTCTCGACAGGGTTAGCATTTGGGATAGCCAGCAGCCAGTCACTAACATAGTGGTAGTCAATGGGCATTATGCTTATTTAGGGCTATATAAGGCTCAGGATGGAAGCCACTGAGAAGGGGAGGCTGGGAAGGAACGGACAGAATCTGTTAAGAGCTCAGGAGAAACCTCCCAGGAGGGCTTGGGAAAGTCAGAGGCTGCTTCCAAAAGGAGACTGGATGGATACTCCCCAAGGGCTGGGGGGAGAAGGGGCATGGGAAGTAGGGGGTCTGTGGCATAGGTGCCCATGGGGTTGCTGTAATAAATGAGCACTTTGGTGACAGTACCTTGGCATCCGTGTGTGATTAACATGCTGATGGATAGAGTAACAGGCTTGATTCTGCAGGTACTCATAAACCTCAGAGACCTACGGGTGATTAGCAAAACTCAAGTGAATGTACCTCCTCTCCTGATGTATCTTTGCAGTTTGCAGTCCAGTTTCACCAGTGGTGTAATTAGGCATGGAATCTACTGGCAGGAACCCACGTTCATAGTGTTGTCCCTATTCGCGGGGAAATCTCTGCCTACTGGCCAGCGGTAGGCCTGAAGCGGCAGCATTGTTTGCCATTCTGCTTTGGGCTGCCACTTTTTCAGCTTGTCTGGTACCAGGCCAATGGCAACAAACAGCAATTTACGATACTTCACAGCAATTTACAGCTATTTTCAAAAATTTACGGTAGTTTATGGAAGTTTACGGTAGTTGTGCAATTTATGGAAGTGCATGTAACTTTTATGGCATTTACAATAGTTCATGGCAATTTACGGCAGTTTTAGAGACATTTATGACAATTTTTGGCAGTTGTCCCACGGAAATTCATGGCAATGTACAGAAGTTCACGGCAGTTTACATAATTTTATGAAGTTCCTGAAGGTTTACGACAGGTCATGGAAGTCCATGAGAGTCTCTGAAACTTTCAAAAAGGAGAACAGCAATATGCTTGAACGGAAAGCGGCAGAAAATATCGGTAAGTGGTGCTGCTTCAGTGGGGTTTGCCGTGTACATGAAGGCGGTGTCGGACTAGACGTGTCTGACAAAAAGAACTGCCGCTGTCGCTTTCCATTTCACCCCTAGCCAGCGGGACTTATGGGTACTGTGTGCCCAACACATAAAATGATTTGAGAGCATCTTTAGTAGACACATTCGCCACAGCAGCCACCTGGACATCCAAGCAGAGTTGTGGATTTATAGCACCCCCAGACTACAGACCCGAGACACCATGGGGGGACGGATCCCATCAATGATGGGGGCCATCACTCCCCTGGCTTTTCCCACAACCATCACCTCCGTCTTGTCGGATTCAACTTCAGGTGGCTCACCCTCATCCAGTCCCCCATAGCTGACAAACACTGTAATCACTGAGACTGCCGGACCTGTGTCTGATGAAAAAGAGGTATAGTTGGGTGTTATCAGCATATTGATGACACCTTACGCCGAACCTTCTGACGACCTCCCACAAAGGCTGCATATACACGTTGAACAAGAGAGGGGATAAGATGGAACCTTGCGGAACTCCACATGTGAGGTCCCGGGGAGAAGATGAACAATCACCCAACATCACACGTTGAATTCTCCCAGCCATGAAAGAGGGGCACCATTCAAGAATAGTCCTGCCCACTCCAGCTCGGTCCCGCAACCGAGTCACCAACAACTCATGATCAATGGTATCAAATGCAGCTGAGATCTAATAGGATCAAAAGGGTCGAATGACCCTGGTCCAGCTCATGGAGAGGTCATTGACCAAGGCCACAACAGCAGTCTCTGTGCTATAACTGGGACAAAAGCCAGATTGCGAGGGATCTAGGAAACTAATCCGATCCAGATGCTCCTGAAGCTGACAAGCCACCACCTGCTCAATAACCTTCCCAAAGGGAAGGTTAGAGACTGGTCGATAGCTGGCCAGGGTGTCAATATCAAGTGATGGTTTTTTGAGCTGAAGCCGCACCACTACCTCCTTGAGGCAGTCTGGCACTCTGTCCTCCCTAAAGAAGGTGTTGACTATTCTGGCCAGCAACAGTCCCAACGTCTCCTGGCTGGCGTTAACCGATAGTCTTCCAGGCTCAATTCAAGGTGTTGGTTTTGACCTTTAAAGCCCTGAAAGACCTGAGCCCCACCTAACTGCTGGACCGTCTCACCCTCTGGGTCCTGGATCAGCCTCTGTGGTCAGCCGGGAGCGCCCTCCTTGAGGTCCTCCGGGTTTCCCGGGTGTCGACTATGATGAGGGCACTCTTGGTGAATGCACCGCGGCTGTGGAACTCCTCTTAGACCTCCTCTCTTTCCATAGACAGTGTAAGACCTGGCTGTTCTGCTGGGCCTTTGGTGAGGGAGATGGGTGATGGGTTAGGGATGGGACTTTCTTTTTTTTTCTCTGCCAGGGTTATTTTAATGTTTAATGGTTTTATTTGTTTTATCATTTTAAGATGTTGTTAGCTGCCCCGGGATGTGTAAGCAGGAGGGGGCAGCATAAAATGTGAGAAAATAAATAAATACAATAAATTGTTGTAGTTCAGGAGGCCAGTGTGTTCAAGCCCCAGGATTAGCATTAATAACATCTCTCATATAAATAAGAGAGATGTCCACTCGTGTCAACGGGAGTTACACCTGCTTGCACCCTCAGTGACTTTGTCCTGTAGGTTCCAATTCTCATGTCACTTACACCGGTGTGACTTCAATACAACTGTTCCTGATTTGTGCAGGAGTGAGATCAGAATCAAGTCCATGTTCAGGGCTGGCGCGCCCATCTAGGTAGTGCTGGCAGATGCCTATGGTGGCAACTTGAAGGGGGCAGCAAAAACTGTATCCGCCCCCGCAGTGCCCAACATGCACATGGATTGTGAAAGTGTCTGTGCAGGGAGGGCAGCAAAATTTCCTTTGCCTAGGGAGGCAAAAATCCTTGTGCTGGCCCTGCCCACAGCGTCCATCAGATGGTTACTGGGCCACAGGCTTCATTAGCGCAGCTGAACAGGTTAAATTGCTTGCTAGCTGTCTTCCCTACTCCTTCCAACATTCCTCACAAGACCAGTAGGAAAAGTGTCTCTAGATAAACTAGAATCCTGGAAAGAGATCCTAGTTTGCTGGATCCTCTTCAGGAAAGTGTTCGCTGTGGTACAATGGTAGCCTTGCTGGAATGGGAAGCGTGAACTTCTCTCCCCAATTTCTCTGCCTCTTCGAGCCTTCTTCTGTTTATAGCAGAGTCGGGAAAGGTACTGAGTGAGAGGGCAACAAATATGAACAACTTCCAGACAAGGAGAGGCTTGAAAAATTAGGGGTGATGAGGTTACACAAGAGATGACTGAGGAGGGGTATTGTTGAAGTTTATGACACTATCAGATGAGTGGAACAGGGAAGTGTTAGTTAACCTTTCTTATAGTACTAGAATAAGGGGACAATTGATGAAGGCAGCAGGTATATGTTGTAAGCCTCCCTGGGCCTTAGGGAAAGGGAATCGGAATAAATATATAAATAAATAAATAACAGAGAACAAATGAAAACAAGTGCTTTTTCACACAATGCACAATTAATCTATGGAATTCATGGTGGTGGGATGTTGTGAAGGCCAAGAATATAACTGGGTTTGAAAAAGGAGGAGAGAATTCATGGAGGGTAGGTCCATCAATGTCTATTAGCCAAGTTGGTTACGGGATGTAACCTCTGGGTGTTTTTATACGAGCAAGGTTGATGTGTGTGTGTCTGTGGCCACTGAGTGCCAGAGCTATGGAGCAGCCACTCATGTAGAGTGAGTGGGGAGGGATTCTAACAGGCAGCTCCCAAAGTGGCTACCGTGGCAGCCGCCTTGCACCTCGGCAGCCTGCCATGGACCATTGGGGAGGAGAAGAATGCCAGGCTGTCCTTTGAAATTGAAATGTCCCAGCCGTGAGCATTGGAGAACCAGGCTCCCCAGCGCTCGTGGCGAGTTCCTGTGATTTGCAAAAGCCGTGCCCCTCGCCCATGGTGCCTATGAGCAGGGGACCTGTCTATCGGTGCGGGTGGCCGCCCCAGTTCGTACAGGCAAGGGATGTGTGGGTGCCTGTTGCCATGCACTTTTTGGGCTTGCCCCGCATGGGGCACTCTGGATTTTTCAGCTGTACCCCATGTGTGAGTGCTGCGTGGCTCATAGGAATGTGCGCCCCCTGCTCTGCCTTCAGATGGGCAGTTGGATGAGTGGTTACTGGGTGGCCACTGGCCATGCGCGGTAGTATCTAATTTAAAAAACAACATCTGACTGCTAGAAGCTGGAAGTGAAAAATGGGATAGATTATTCCATACAGACCCTGTTTTTACTCTTCCTCTGAGACATCTGGTGTTGGACACTCTTGGGGACAGGATCTTGGGCAAGAAGGACCATTGGTCTGACCCAGTATGGCAGCTCGAATGCTGTATTCTTACATTCTTCATCATTGCTTCTCAGTGACTGTTCTGCTTTTCTGTCCCTCGTGCGTGCTCAGGCAAGCTGCTAACCTTGCTTTTGTTTTTCACAGGGCGACCATCGATGAAGTAGAAACAGATGTCGTGGAGATAGAAGCCAAGCTTGACAAGGTAAGAGAACAAAGCGCCAGGAGATGAGGTGCAGGGAGGGAGCCTTGGATTTAGAAATGCAGCCTTGCCAACCTGCTCTGGGCAAGGAGCTCTGCTTTCAATGGTGGGAGGCCAGGGTGCGATGTGTTGGCTCAGGGCATGTAGCCATGTCTCTCTCCTGGATGAACCCAGTCAAGTCACTATAACCGGTACCGATCGGCTCTTAAGTAGTGAGGATCAGCATTCAGAGCTGTGATTTATCCTAGGCTGGGGCTGAGGCTGCTGCAGAAAGGCAGCTGGGGCTTTTGGGCTGCTCCTGTGGCTTCTGAGCCAGTCAAAGCTGATGTGGTGGCCAGTGATAGGGACCACTGCCAGGATTTGGGAATCTTGGGTTCTGTCCCCAATGCTGCCAGTGTATCTCTTTGTAAGGCTAGAAAAATAATACCTTAGTATTGTTTCTCCAAACGTCCTTTCCTCCACCTGTAAAACAAGGCTAATAATACCCTGCATCAGAGAGGATTTGGGTTCTTGGATGAAAGGTATTATAGAAGAGCAAAGGATAATTGAGCTGTCATGAAATGTGGTGCATGCGGGTGCGCACGTGTGCACAGTCCTCTACTGGACAGAGTTAGAACTGCAGGGACCCCACATTTGACATAGGGCTGAAATGAGGATCCACAACAAATACCATCTTCATTGCATTCGTCCACTTCAAATCAAGTCTGGACAAAGTGGATAAAACACGTTATTTGTCCCTGTTTTCTTTGGATATTTAGTTTGGGTTTTTTGTTTGTTTGGTTTTCCACCTCAGTCATTTTGTTTCAGATATGTGGCTGAATAATTGACTATTCAAAGCAAAACAACTAAAAAAACCCAGAAAAATGGGGGAGCGGGGGATTGATGAATACATGACTATTTGTTTTGGAGCAGACATTCTGAGTGTTATCCAAACAGGCAAATAATATTTGTGAATCTGCTATTTGTAGTAGGCTGCTGGCGCCCTAGTGACAAGACTTTCCTTCTCCATTGGAGGCTTGAGAATGAAATCTGTTCCCTTAGCACAGTCCCTCACTGCCTGCCATTCCACGTGGGCAGGCTGATTTGTCATTGAAGGCTGGGGCACCAGCAGAATTTACCTTGCTGGGACAGGGAGACAGGACAGCCCTCCACCCTGCTCCTTTCTGACATGACCCCGCCCCCTTTCCAAGCAACCTGGCAGCCCTGAGGGGNGGGGGGGGGGGGGGGGGGCTGTCCTGCCTCTTCCTGATGTAGCTTTACCCCCTTTTCAAGCATTGTGATGTCACAGTATTTGGAAAAAGGTGGGGCAAGAGAATCGTTCATCCTTGCCCACTTCCAGCATGGTCCTGCACCCCCTCCACGCCAAAAGGATTCAGCAGGGTTGGAGTCAGGTGGGTACAACTGCACCCCCCCTTGTCTCCCTTCCAGCACCCATGATTGTGGGGCTGTGCATAAATACCGGGCTCGTTTTGTTTATTGTAGGGTAGCTCCTGAACAGCCGGTTGTGCCCACCAACATTTTCCTTATTGTCTGTTTTTTCAAAGGCTGGGATTTTAGCTTTCAGTTTGATTTGAAAGTCAGTATTGATCTCGGTCAGGAATTAAACCATGGGGACGTATTTCCAGGCATGCACAGCAAGAAGCAATTTGTACATGACACAAACCAGTGGCGGACAAGCTAAGCAATTCTGAGGCTCATCACAGGTTTGGACATCAAACAGAACTGCAAAACTCCTTTACCACGGTCATAAGGAGGGTTAGTTACTACCTCTCTCTGGGCTTTCACCCAGAGGGAGTGGGATGATGTCAGGAAGGGGGCAGGGCAAAGGGCTTGTTAGCCATGCCCCTTTCTGATGTAACCCTGCCTCTTACAGTGTCATGATGTCACAATGCTCCACATTGGAAAGGAGCAGGAAGGTTCCCTATGGCCTTCTCCCTTTCTAAGATAGCACAGGCCCTCATGCTGCCCCTGGAAAGCCTTTTTTCTCCAGGTTAATGGGAGCACTCGTGGCTGACCTCAAAAAAATGAGGCTGTCCCCAGAGCCCGAGATTCCAAGTCAAAACCCAGAGCCTCCAGGCCGAACCCCAAAAGGTGACAACCCTAGACACAAGTCAAAATTTCCCTAGGAAAGTTCCCTCTTGTTGGTGCCTGCCATTGCAAGCTTAACACACAGCAAGGGAGCAGCTTCCAATAATGCTAACTCCACTTTAACATTCCTTATGGATGTTGCAGGGCTGTATTGGTGCCCTATGCACTCCTACGACATGCATAAGATATGTTAAAGCGGTGTTAAAAGTGGAGTTAGCGTTATGTCTGCTTTCACCCAATGGATGTAAATGCTCTTCTGGAAAGGAGGGGGGAACAAAGAGAAGGAGTAAGGGGATTACATCACCTGTAACCATGTGATCGTAAGGCCTCTGCTCTCCCTGGCACATCATGGCTCAACACTGCAGCCATGCGTCCTGGCTCAGCACTACAGCTTCTGGTTGTTGCTCTCTAGCACCCCCAGTGGTGGCTCAGGCTGCAGGTCTGAACTTCTCCCAACACTCACTGATTGAAAGAGGTCACATGTTGATCCTTCAAGGGGTGGGGTAAAGAGTAGAGTAGAATGGGTGTGTGTGTGTGTGAGTGAGTGGGTGGGAGGGTTTATGCAGCCTGTGGGTCATGGGTTGCCCTCATTGTTGTAAATCAGGGGGAGGGCAGATGCAGCCTGCAGCTAGTTTTTATGTGGCTCCTTTTATTTATTTATTTATTTATATTTATTTATTTATTTAGTGATTTGTGTCCCGCTTCCTCCAGCCCTACAGCAGCTCAGGGCGGCTCACAAGACACTTAAAAACAATATATAAAAACAATTCATAAAAGGGATTACTAAAACAATAAAAACAACAAGGAGGTAAAACCACTGGGTTACCCACCCCCTTTATTCTCCCCCCTCCCCCAAAGACCCGGATGAACAGCCAGGTCTTACAGGCCTGACGAAAGGCCAACAGGCTGGGAGCCAGGCGAGCTTCCTCTGGGAGGGAGTTCCACAGCCGTGATGCGGCCACCAAGAACACCCTCTCCACTGTGGCCCCCCGGTTCACCCGGGGTACCTCCAAGAAGGTGTCCCCGGTAGACCGCAGAGGTCGCTCTACGGCCCGGGGAGTGAGGCGGTCTCTCAGATAGGAGGGGCCCAGACCGTGTAGGGCTTTAAAGGTCAAAACCAGCACCTTGAATCAGGCCCAGAATGCTATAGGCAGCCAGCGCAGAGCTCAGAGCACTGGTGTGATGTGCTCCCTACAGCCATCCCTGTCAGGAGATGGGCCGCCGCAGTCTGCACCAGCTGCAGCTTCCAAGTCGTCACCAAGGGCAGCCCCACGTAGTGTGCGTTGCAGTAATCCAGCCTTGAGGTGATGAATGCATGGATGAGGGTGGCCAGGTTGGAGTTTGAAACATATGACTGGATCCTACGCACAAGATGTAATTGGCGAAAGGCTCCCTTTGCCACCGCCTCCACCTGACGATCCAGGCAGAAGCCAAGGTCTAACAGAACCCCCAAACTCCACACCTGCAGGGCCAGCAGGGGGCGGATCCCCTCCACAAGGGGAGCCATCACCTCTGCTGCCCTACCCACCAACATCACCTCCGTCTTATCAGGATTCAGCTTCAGCCTGCTCAGCCTCATTCAGTCACTCACTGCTAACAAGCACTGGGAAAGCACTGAGACCGCAGGACCTGGGTTTGTTGAAAAAGAGAGGTAAAGCTGGGTATCATCAGCATACTGGTGGCAACGCACACCAAACCATCTCACGACCTCATCATATAGATGTTAAATAAAAGTGGAGACAGAATCGAACCTTGCGGTAAGCCACAAGTGAGATCCCGGGGGCCAGATGTTTCTTCCCCCAGCACCACCTGCTGGCTTCTCCCCAAGAGGAACAAGCGGAGCCATCCTAAGACAGTCCCGTCCACTCCCCCCAGGATCTGCAACCATCTCAAAAGCAACCCATGGTCCACTGTATCAAACGCTGCTGAGAGATCTAGTAGGACCAGAAGTGTTGAATGTCCTAAATCCATCTCTCGGTGGAGGTCGTCTACCAAGGCCACCAACGCAGTCTCAGTGGCATATCCTGGACAAAAACCTGATTGAAAAGGATCCAGAAAACCAATGCTATCCAGATGGCCCTGGAGCTGCTGGGCCACCACCCGTCCAGTAACTTTCCCTAAAAAGGGAAGGTTAGAGACAGGTTGGTAGTTGGCGAGGGAATCAACGTCCAATTATTGTCTTTTGAGCAGGGGCCGCACCACCGTCTCCTTGAGGCAGCTCGGCACCTGCCCTCCCAAAGGGAGGCATTGATCACTCCTGCCAGCACCAGTCCCAAATCATTATTATTATTATAAGCTTTTATATAGCGCCAGCGATGTACCTGGCACTTTACAGAGAATAAAATAGACACGGTCCCTGCCTGAGAGCTTACAGTCTAAAGACAGGGGGAGGAGAGACAGGGAAGGGGGAACAGAGGGAGAGACAGGGGATGCAACATTCATGAGGATGCGAGAGCTCAGGTACACGTTCTTGGCTTGGTTACAGTAAATTGGGAGTTTTGCAGATAACAGGTGGGGGAATAATCCTGGGTGGGGATGATTAGTGGGAGTTAGGAAGGGTGGAGAGGAAGAGGTGGATTTTGAGGAGGGACTTGAAGGTATGGACGGTGGGGACAAGGCGGACAAGGGCAGGGAGGGAGTTCCAGGCATGTGGGGCAGTGAGGGAGAAGGGACGAAGGCGGTTGGGGGAGCAGGGGAGGCGTGGGAGGGTGAGGGAGGGGATGGAAGAGGAGTGGAGTGCTCGAACACGGGTTCGGAGGGAGATCAGGGCAGAGAGGTAGGGGAGAGCGAGGTTGTGAAGGGCTTTGTACATGAAGACGAGGAGCTTGTGCAGAACACGCTCAGGAAGGGGGAGCCAGTGGAGAGAGACGAGAAGAGAGGCTGCACATGGTCAAAGTGACAGACTAGGTGGATGATCCTGGCAGTAGAGTTTTGAACAGAGATGAGGGAAGAAAGGTGAGAGTGGGGAAGGCCAGTGAGGAGGAGGTTACAATAGTCAAGGCGTGAGATGACTAGGGCATGGATGGAGTTTTGGCAGAGGAGACAGACAGAAAAGGGCAGATCTTAGCAATGTTGTGGAGGGAGAAGTGGCAGGATTTGGCCATGGAGTCAATGTAGGGTTTGAAGGCGAGGTGCGAGTCGAAGATGAAGCCCAAGCTACGGGCTTGGGGGACAGGGAGGATGGAGACTCCTTGCCATTGACGGGGAGGAAGGATTGGGAGGGAAGATAAGGAGTTCAGTTTTCGCCATGTTCAGTTTGAGTTGGTGTTGAGACATCCAGGCAGAGATATCAGTGTATAGGTGGTATTGGAAACGGTGGGAAGCAATGAGTTTGCCTAGGGATTGGGTGTAGATAGAGAAGAGGAGAGGGCCAAGGACAGAGAGGGATAGGGAGGAGGAGGGGGAGGAGTTAGGAAGAGATACATTGAAGGAGCGGTCAGAAAGGTAGGAGAAGAATCAGTCGAGGACAGTCCCAGAATCCCAGGGTGTGAAGCGATTCAAGCAGTAGCGAGTGGTCAACGGTGTCGAAAGCAGCAGAGAGATCAAGGAGGACAAGAATAGAGTAACGGCAGTTGGATTTAGCCACAAGAAGATCGTTGGTGATCTTAGCCAGAGCAGTTTCAGTGGAGTGAAGGGGGTGGAAGCCAGATTGGAGGGGGTCAATGGAGGAGTTGGCGGAGAGGAGGTCGAGGCAACGGGAGTAGACAATCCGTTCCAGGAGTTTGGAAGCAAAAGGGAGGAGCGAGACAAGACGGTAATTAGAGGGTTCAGAGGGATCCAGAGTGGACTTTTTGAGGATGGGGGAGACAGTGGCGTGTTTAAAGGCAGAGGGGCAGGAGCTGGTAGAGAGGGAGAGGTTGATGATGTGCAGGAGGGGAGGGGCGACGGTGGAAGCAATGGAGATCAGGAGGCGGGAAGGAATGGGGTCCAGGGGGCAAGTGGAGGGGTAGGAGGAGAAGAGCAGGGAGGAGATCCTCAAGGGAGGCGGGAGGGAAGGAGGACAGGAAAGAGGTGGGGAGAGGAGGGAGAGGGGGGAGTGGTAGGGGGAGAGGACTTGGAAGTGATTTCCAGGCGGATCTTGTCAGTCTTAGAGGTGAAAAAGAGAGCACGATCCTGAGCGGAGATAGAAGAGGGAGGAGAAGAGAGTCAAAGGTGGAAAAGAGGCGGCAAGAGTCCTGGGAGCAGGACTGTGGGAGGCATAGTACTGCTATCTAGCGAGGGAGATAGCAGAGTTGAGCGATGAGAGGCAGAATTTGAAGTGGAGGAAGTCAGCGTGGTAGTGGGGTTTGCGCCAGAGGCGTTCAGCAGCCTGGGTGCAGGAGCGGAGATGGAGAATGGTGAGGGTGAGCCAAGGGTGAGGGTTACAGAACCAAGCTGGGCGGGAGGAGATGGGGGCAAGGGAGTCGGGTGGAGGCGAGAGAGGAGTTGAAGGTGGAGATGGCAGAATCCTGGCAAAGTTCTGGGGCACAATGGCTTGCAGATCGCGGAAGGGACGGGGAGATGGGGAAGAGGGGGGGATCAGTGGGAGAGGTTGAAGGAGACAAGGAAATGGTCAGATATGGGATGGGGCTCGAAAGAGAGATTGGAGACAGAACAGTTCCTAGAGAACACGAGATCAAGAGAGCGACCATCAGTGTGGGTGGGGGACTAGTTCAGAGGTGGAGATTAAACGAAGAGGCTAGGGAGAGGAAGCGGGTGATACCAGGCTGAGAGGGTGCATCAACATGAATATTGAAGTCGTCAAGGATGAGTGTGGGGATGTCATCAGAGAGGAATAGGGTAAGCCAGGACTTGAACTCGGAGAGAAAGGAGGAGAGGGAGCCCGGGGGGGCGGTAGATAACTGCAACACAGAGGTGGAGAGGGGAGTAGAGGTGTACGGAGTGAGCCTCAAAGGAAGGGAAGGAGAGGGGGGGGAGGGCAGTAAGAGGCGAGGAGGAGGCCTGTGGAGTGGGGCTGGTGGGAGAAGGAGACCTCTGTAGGAGAGGGTGGCAGGGGTGACAGACTCAGTGGGGGAAATCCAGGTTTCAGTGAGGGCGAGGAGGTGAAGGGAGCGAGGGAAGAAAAGATCATGGATATAGGGGGCTTTATTAGCAGAGGAGCAGCAGTTCCAGAGGGAACAGAAGAATGGGAGTTGATCAGGGGGGAGACGGAATGGGGATAAGACTAGGGGAGGGGGGCGATGGGATTGGTGGGAGATGGACCCTGGGGCAGGGGGCAAGAAGTGGGGGGGGGGAGGAGGAGGAGGTGTGGGGACGGTGGAGAGAGATGACAGGCTTAGTGGGGGGCAGGAGAGGGGAAAGTAGTAGAGGGAGAAGCAGGTATGGGGGTGAGACGGGAGCGAGTGGGTGAGAGATAAGGACAGGTATCTTGGTGGGTCGGTTAAGAGCTGGGATAGATCTTGAAGTTGTGCTGGTAGCCACCTCCACTGCCTCTATCCGCAAACTGCCCGCCAACGGCTCTTCGCCTTTTGGCCTTCCCTTCCTTATGGAGTTCAGTTTACCTGGGGGGGAGGGGAGGGGACACAGAGTCACCCAGCTGTAGCAGATCCCAGCAGTTTGTGAAGCTCAATCCCCCTTGCACAGCTCCCTCCTGCTGCTCTCTGGCCTACCCTTCCTGGAGGCTTTCACCAGCCAAGACGGGCATGGATCTAGTTCACAAAAGGTAGCCCTAACAGACCCCAGAAACCCCTCAGCATCAGCCAGTGTCACTTCCTGAAACTGATCCTACAAAAATGGACCCGATGGGGCATCCATAACCTCAGCTCTCCTTCTTCTGCATCAATCCCGGCCCTGAAATCATGCTGGATTTGAGCGATCTTATCTGCGAAGTAGTTTACAGACTCCTCACAGCGGACTTGGGAAACCTCCCCCTCTAGGCGGAGTGAGGCCAGACTGACCAGCCCCCTCACCACCCGGAAAAGCTCCTCTGGACGCGACTTTGCAGCCGCTAGCAGGGGGACAAATGGGTATGATACTGTCCTTCTTTACCGTCCTCACGGCCACAGCATAGGACCACAAATGGGTATGATACTGCAGCTGATCGTATTCAGCATGATAGCGGCACCAGCGGTGCTCTAACCGCCGCCCTTCCCGCTTCAAACACCGCAGCCCCTCAGTAAACCAAAGAGCTCTACAGTGACGAAGCAGCGGGAGCGGACGCCTGGGAGCCACCCGATCAATGACCCCACTCAGCAAGGTGTTTCAAGCTTGAACAAGATAATCAACCGAGCGGTCTTCAAGGTCTAATGACACCTCCCCCAGGGCTTCCTGGAACCGCTGCGGCTCCATCAGCCTTCAGGGGTGGACCACCCTAAAAGGTCCCACTTCTTTCCGGGGGCAGCCATGTGCTAGGAACCTGGTCTGTAGGAGGTAATGATCTGTCCATGACAAGGGCATAGAACCTACTTTCCCCACTACCGGATCACCCACCTCAAGGCCAGAGCGGAACACCAGGTCGCACATATGCCCGCCCCACCCCACTCCCATGTGTGAGGTCGCTAACCATCTGGGAGAGGCCCATGGTTGCCATGGTGGCCATGAACTCACGCTCCACCCCGACAAGGCCAGCGCCGGCATGAATGTTGAGACTCCCCAGGACCACAGTCCTTGAGGAGTGCAGCACCACCCCTGGCACCTTCCCCACCCTAGCAGATATACCTGCAGGAAAGAGGAGAGGAGAGGGAGTCAGGTGGTATCCACTCCCCTTGCCAAATGAGCAACCCAACAGCAGAGTCCCTGTCCCCAGCCCTAGCAGATATACCTGCAGGAAAGAGGAGAGGAGAGGGAGTCAGCCAGTATCCACTCCCCTTGCCAAATGAGCAGCCCAACAGCAGAGTCTTAGGCCGCTTTTAGACGAGCGGCGGTCCGTTTTGTGTCGGCGGCGCGCATATTTTGAAACCTCTGCCTGGTCTAATTAGACGAGATGGAAGTGGCTTAATATGCGCTTATTACGACGGAGATGCATTTTTTAAGTGTGCGAATTAAATACCTCGATTATGAGGTATTTAATTTGCGCACTTAAAAAATGCACCTCCGTCGTAATATGCGCATATTAAGCCACTTCCGTCTCGTCTAATTAGACCAGGCGGAGGTTTCAAAATATGCGCGCCGCCGACGCGAAACGGACCGCCGCTCGTCTAAAAGCAGCCTTAGAGTTCTTAGATCTGGCCCATGGATCCACTTCCTACTCCAGTCCCAAGCACTGAAAGACTGAGCTTAGGGTAAGGGAGCAAAGATGAGGGTACGCACACAAGCATAAAGGGTCAGATCCATGGCACAAAACCATGATCTGGGTCTTAGCCTTCCTGAGCACACCCCTTAAGCACCCTGCCTGCCTCCAACTTCTGTGAGGCCCTCCATCCCAAGCTTGTATTCAGTTTTTTAAAGTGACCACTGGGATGGTAAACTGTTGTAAAGGGATACAGAAGAAGCTGAAAGGCAGGTAGGGTAATGTGCCCTGTGATACTGCCAATATCCCTTTAAACTGGCAAGGTGCTCATCATACGGCCCAAGGCCATCCCCTGGGGCACTCAGACAATTAGCCCATAGATCAGGGGCGGGGAACCCTTTCTGATGGACTGCTTTGAAAATTAGTACAAGCTCCAAGGGCTGCATAGAAACTGGGGGTGGGGGTACTTGGGGTGTACTCAAGAAGAGGCGAGTCCAGATCATAGATCTGTGCCATGGATCTGTTCCCTCTCCTTGTGTGCGTGGCCTCATCTCTGCTCCCCTTCCCTTGAGCTCAGTCTTTCAGCGCTTCGGGGTAGGAACTGGATCCAGGGGCCAGATCCAAGAACTGGAAAGGGGCCAAATAAAAACTAGCCATGGGTCACATTTGGCCCCTGGGTTTCCCCAACCCTGTGGGCCGGAGAGCTGTCGCTGTCCCTGGGAAGCTGCTGCTGAGACTGCTGTAAGGGAGAACTCTCATGGTGTCCCCATTTGGACAGAAAAATCAAAGAGAATGAAATAAAATTTGGGCCAGGGGGGCTGGGATTCCTGGAGTGAAGGCAGGATGAATATGTGGCCAAGCAGCACTGGGTTCACCAATTCATTCCATCCCACTCAACCATTAAGAACCCCTCTCTTTGTATCTGCTTGTGCTGCTCTAGGTCTTAATGAGAGCCAAGCTCTGTCAGCAGCTGGTGATGCGAAAAGCCTCTCTTGGTAGAGGTTGGGGCATCTAGGAGGGTTTAGATCAGGAGAACAGCATGGATAGAGGCCTGGCTCTGAGCCAAGAGGCCTATTGATGGGAGGCAGGCGGTTGTTTTCTCTGCTGTCTGAGACACCAGCCAAATTGTTACCGAGCTGGGGCAGGCAGGACAGGAAAGAGTTGGAGAGATCGGAGATGCGGTTGGAGTTTAACAGGGAGTCTTAACAGCTGGAGAAGGTTTGCACAAACTTTGTCTCACTTAAAGGTTGATTAGTTTGATTTTGTAATGAAGTTACTACTACTATTTATCATTTTTATAGGGCAGGGGTGGGGAACCTCAGGCCTGGGGGCCAAATGTTGCCCATGGGTAGGTTTTATTTGGCCTCTTTCCCGTTCTTAGATCTGCCCCCTGGATTAAGTCTTTACCCCCAAGCACTGAAAGAGTGAGCTCAGTGGAAAGGAGTGGAGATGAGGGCATGCACTTGAGGAGGGGATGGATCCATGGCACAGATTATTAATTATATTATATTATTATTATTTATCCAGATCAATGATCCGGACCCTCCTCTTCCTGAGGATGCCCCTGAAGCACCTCGCCTCCAACTTCTGTGTGGCTCTCAGAGTTTGTACTCATTTTCAAAGAATCCCTTGGGAGGGAAAAGGTTCCCCACCTCATGATATAGTGCTTTCAGCGGGCAAAGTGCATAGTCTTTGTCTAGCTCAGCTCACCCTCCCAATAACCATGTGTGGCAGGTAATTATTATTCCTGTTTTACAGATGGGAAACTGAGGCCAAAAGATAGCAATTTGCTATAGAGTTACTCAGCAATTTAAGCTTGTGGCCAAGATAGGATTTGAACCCTAGTTTAAGTCCAATACCTTAATACCTAGTATTAGTGGTGGGAATATCGGTATCGGATTAATTCGATACACCCAATAATCGGATATATCGGATTAATCCGATAATCACCGGTATCAGCATACTGGTTTTCTAACATTGGCCGGTTTACCGTTTTTTTTACATGGCGGCCATTGAAATAAATGGCCGCAATGTAAAAAGAACGGTAAACCGGCCAATGTTAAATAACTGGTATGCCGATACCGGTAAATCCGATACCGATAAATCCGGTATTCTCCCCGGTGTCCCACCCCTACCTACACTGGCTCTCAGATGAAGTTTGGGCTCTTTTGATTTAACTGTTTAACAAAGTCAAATTTTGTGATTCGTTAGTTCTTTAAGCAAACAATTGTCCAATAAAGTAACATACCACTTTGTGACAGCAACCAGCCAATTGCAAGTTACAGAATTACCCAACAGATTAATATTGCACAACAAAATTAACCAATAGCACGACAGACTACGAGTGTCAGACTATGAATATCAAAGTGAATGAAATTAACAGAAAGTAAATGATTTCAGACAATTTGGACAATCCCTCTTGCAAACTCTGATCAGGAAGCTGCAAATGGGAGGCGTATATTTAATTTTAAAATTTGCAGCTTGATTTGGCTTTTCCTTTCAGTGCTCCAAGGACTCCTGTGAGGGTGCATGTAGCTCAAAAGACAATTTTGCCTGACTTATGATACCATCACGGGAATCTCAGCTTTCATCTAAAGAAAAGAAAAAAAAAGAGCAAGTTTTTAGCAGGGCCAGCTCTAGAATTCATGGGGCAGTCTCCAAGGCAGGAGTGGGGAAGATCTTTAGAGCGGGGTCAGGGCGTACATAAGTAGGGCAATTAGGGCTCTGCAGGAAGCACCTGCCCCATTGATGGTCCTGAGGGGCTCTACTGCCATGACTTCAGAGGGCCCTTAGCACCACTGGGGACACTGGTGTTTCTGAAGATCTGGGGTCCCCTGCCAGGCATTGATTGTGGGGTTTTAAATAATATGGGACACAGGGCCGTGGTATCCAGGTTAGTCCTCCTGGGTACAGAGTAAAGTCTGAAAATGTGACTACAATAGTAATGTAAAGGCTGATTAAAAATCCCAATTTGATTTTAAAAAAACCCCCAAATCTCGTGATTTTAAAGATAATCTCTTGATTTTAATGGCTTGATAAATGATTTTTAAGCATCTGGGACTGGCAAGACCAGGTATCTCAGTCACCCCAGCTGGCTGGGACCCACCTCACTCACAGCCATCAGCCAGAGGTCCCCTTCTCAAGGGAAGGAGCAACTTTGCAGGCACCAGCCTGGGCTTAAAGGGGTAATCCCCTGCTAACCTTGTCCTGCCTGGAACATTACGAGAGTGACATCAAGAGGCCAGGAGCCCCCTAGACCAGTAATGCCATGTGCACATGGCAGTTTGAGATAGAGCTCTCAGCCCTGTGGGGCCTGAGACTGACCCAAGTTTGATGCAGCTGGGCTCTTGCATTCCCGGGTCTGATGTGGCCCTACCCCTCATGGCACTCAATGGAGGTGGAGCCACAGCAGGAAAGGACTGAGGCTAAAGCATCCACACACCCCTTTTCTAACATGGCCCACCAACCATGGGACACTGTGACAACATGGGGCTTGCTCCAGGAAGGGCAGGGCCATGCCAGAAAAGGGGAGGAGCTAAAGCATTCCTCCACTCCTCTCTAATGTGGGTCTGCTCCCATGGAGTTCTCTGACATCACAACACTCCATGAGGAGCGAGGCCTACGCTGGGGAGCCAGACCTGACCTGAGCCCAGAAGGGCCAATCAGGTAGATCTACCTGGATTCAGGTCAGGTCACCGGCCTCTAGCTTGACGTACAATTATGGGCCACTGGCTGGGATCCTTGGTTGGATAAAGGCATCTAATAGCCTAAATTGTGCCCCCCTGGCTCTCAGTCCTCCTGCATTGGGGAACAAGGAGGTACCAGGGTAAGCACGCTGCCCCTGCTTCAGAAGGGAAGGGAATCTTGTCCTCAGGCTGTGACAGTTTCTGCATCTCGTTCTTTTCCTCTTCATTCCCATAATTTGGCAGAACAGGACTGAAAACTGGCAAGATATTTGCACTGTTCCATCCAGGACTGAAGAAAGAAAACAAACAGAACAGACACAGCTCCTGTCACATCTGGAGCCCAGATGGACACTGGGGAAGGGGTGGAGGGTGGGAGTGATTCTCTGGAAAAGAAATCCAGCTACGTGGCAGTCCCTCCATTACACCCAGCTGAGGTTGTGTTCCTAATAAGCAGTGGCCCTCCAGTGTGAGCCTGCTTGGTGGGGGCCTTGATCTGGAAACATTCGAAAACTCAGGTGGCGTTGGTAGGAAATCAGTCTGCAGATGCCGGAGGCAATTTGAGGTCAGCTCAAAGGAAGCGGCCATGTGTGTGTGATGTTGGAAGTAACTTTTCCTACTTTCAGCTGTAGAGGGCAAGCCCATCAAACTAGACAGCACCGCTAAAATAGTTAGATGGGGCATTAATTAGATTGACTTGCCAACGCTAGCCTTAGGGCTTGGGCTAATATATTAGGCCAGAGGCCACTCTGGGTTCAGCTTTGTCAAGACCAACTTGAGCCCAGCCCTTACAGTCAGGCCCTTGGGGGTCCAGACTTGTAATTGAGGGTGTCCCTGCCCCCTCCTCTCCTCCACTTCTGGAGTGCTGTGATGGCATGGTGTTCTTGCAGGGGTACCTCCAGTCTCCACAGAGGTTGTACTGAGATCTCTGGCAGGCAGAGCTTCTCACTCCTGGGGGAGCCTGGCCTGGCCCAAAGTCCATGCGGCTTGTTCAGGAGGGCTTCCAAATTGAACTGAATGTGATGGGACCACTTGGGACCCATGAGGCTTGGTTTGGTCTGCAGGGCTCAAACCAATGCTAGTCTGCACTGCAGCTAGTGGGATACATGACATTTAATTTTATTTATTTATTTATTGCAGCATTTATAACCTGCCCCCTCCTGCCCAGTGGCAGCTTGGGGTGGTGTACAGCAGACAATAAAAACATGAGTACAAAATATAAAACACAATATAAAATACCAGATAAAAATCAGATCAATCAAAACAGGCCAGATAAATACCCCCTTCCGCAAAAAAGAAGCCCCAAACCCTGCCCACCCATTACCCGTCTCCCTCACCGAATGTTTGACGAAACAGCCAGATCTTACATTGTCTATGGAAGGAGGGGAGGTCTGGAGAGAGGCGAACCTCTGTCGGGAAAGAGTTCCACAGCCTGAGTGCGGCCACCGAGACCAGTCTCATCCACGCAATGCACCTGGTGTCTGCAGTTCCACCATCTCTGCGCTTCTCCCTTTGTGGCCACATCCCTTATACTCAGAGGCTGGCTCCCACTGTATCATGTATGCAGAAGCTCCACCCAATGTCTGTAGCTCTTCCCAAACCATGCCCACCAAGCATCCATCGCCTTTCTTCCTAGAGGAGGAAACTAAAGCACTTTGCCAGTGGCTGGCTCCCCCCTCTCCCCCAAAGATGTTCACCTGGTTTTGCCCGGCAGCCCCACCATCATTCACATCTCTCCCCTTCTCTCTGCAGCTGGTGAAACTATGCAGCAGTATGATCGAGGCCGGCAAGGCCTACATCACCACCAACAAGCACTTTGTCAGTGGGGTCCGAGACCTCTCCCAGCAATGCAAGAAGGACGAGATGATCTCGGTAAGGCACTTTGGGGGAAGGGGTGGGGAGTGACATTATGGACCTTAGAAGGTTAAACGTTCAAGCAAGAGTGGGATCATGGGATGTGAGAGGAGACTGTTTGGAACAGGAGAGCAAACCACATCTCCCAGGAGAAGCCAGAATAAAGGCTGGTATCTTCACTGAAACCCAGCGTTTCTTAGCAGTTCTGCCCCAGAACTGGGGACAGCATACTTGAAGCCAGAATCTTTTTCACATTCTTACAGGCCTGCATGTGAGGGGACTGAAGATCAGGACTTTCAGAGCACCATGGAGCTAATTTGCCCGGGGGGGGGGGAAGTGAAGCAGGACAACAGGCAATCAGTACAAGCAGAAGGAAGGCAGATTTTGATTAAACCTTAGGGAGAATTTCCCAACTGTAAGGATAGTTGAATGGAACAAGCAACCTAGAGAAGTTGTGTGTGGATCATCACTGGGGGATTTTAAGAAGCAACTGGACAAACATATGTCTGGGATAGCTTAGGTATGGCAGATCACCAAGCAGTGGGTTGGACTCAGTGACCCTCAGAGTCCGTCAAGATCTATGATTCTACTCTTCCCAGTTTTCCCACTGTCTTGCTTTAAAGTCCTGGACAGTGATAACACCCAGGTCCTACAGTCCTGTAGATCTCAAGGTGCTTTGTGCATGAGGTCAGTATCATTATCCCCATTTTACAGGATCTGAAGCACAATAGGGTGCATTTGATGTCCCAGGAACCCACATAGCAGCATCTTGGATCTGCCTTGGAATTACTATGGAGTGGCACTTTTGTGATGTCCGATTGGATCTGCCGTGTTCAGACATCCTAAAAAAAACCCCAGAAAATATTGGGGGTGCCTCTACCATGGATGGCCTTGGGGTTACAGCATGGTAGATTCATTCAGAAGTCACAAAAAAACCCTTGTTGCTGCCCCTGGAGTGGGACATGGAGGTGGTCTTGTAATGGCTGAATACATACTCTAAAACAGTATAGTCTGTCCCTTACCACCTCGAATTGCCACCCTCCCTGTGTGGTTCAGACGTGCTGGGGATTTCCATAAATCAACATAAAGTTAAACATGCAAATGTGTGTGAAAACAATTGCAGAATTTTGCATGTTTAACCTTCTGCAAATTTACGTACACCTGCCTGGAGCTGCTCTGGGAGGTGAACCCTCACGTCCGCCCACTTCTAGCCCCACCTGGGTCTGCTTTAGATGGACTCAGCAGGTTCTCCTGGCTGCAGTCTGCCCACATGATGCCTCCTCCCTGCCATAGAGTTGTGGGTGATCCCCCAGCACTCTAGGCTAACACCCGCAACTCTATGGTATTGCTGGGGCAATAGCCAGCCGGGAGTGGAGCTGCAGCATGAGTCTGCCAAGCAGACTGACAGCAGCTCTACTCTGGGCTGGTGCCCCAGGTTTGGCAGGTCAACTCTGTTGGCGGCGCTTTGGGATGTTCCAGAGCACCGCAAGTGAGGCTGCCCCCCTGCTCATTTCAACATCTGGCAGGGTGCTTTCAAACAGACCGGCCAGCCTGGGGGTGAAGTGGGTTGGCACGGCCATCAAGGGAGCTGCCGTCTGTCTGTTTTATACTCCGTGTCTTTATTTTTTAAAGGCGGAGCAGACAACCCTAGCTGGCAGTGCTGATTTCACTCATGGGGTCCAAAGGGATCATTTGTTAACACAGGGCAAAGACTGTATTCCCCAATCTGTTACTCCAGAGGAGACCATGGATCTCAGGCCACTTTTAGACGAGCGGTGCTCCGTTTCGTGTCGGCGGCGCGCATATTTTGAAACCCGCCTGGTCTAATTAGACGAGATGGAAGTGGCTTAATATGTGCATATTACGGCGGAGGCGCATTTTTTAAGTGCGCGAATTAAATACCTCGATTATGAGGTATTTAATTCGCGCACTTAAAAAATGCGCCTCCGCCGTAATATGCGCATATTAAGCCACTTCCATCTCGTCTAATTAGAGCAGGTGGAGGTTTCAAAATATGCGCGCCGCCGACGCGAAACGGAGCGCCGCTCGTCTAAAAGCGGCCTCAGTGGGGCTTGAAGTTAGGAGCTCACCGTTTGTGGCTTGAAGAAGAACAAGAGAGAGGATTCCACAGTTGCAAGAGAAACCATGATTTTTGGAAGCTGGAGCATAGGCAGGATGTATGGCAGGGAGGCCAAAGGGCACCAGTTATTTGCAAAAGGTGGGTAATGAATGCATAAATGATGGACTTGGCTCCAGAATGGAACGGAAAGGGTCAGTAACCCCAAGCTCTGGTACCAGCCATTGGGTGAAATGCCCCTTGTCAAGTGACCTACCAAACATCCTTTCCACCCCACTTACAGCCTGCCCTCTTTTCCCTCCTCAGGAATGCCTTGACAAGTTTGGAGACAGTCTACAGGAGATGAACAACTATCACATGGTAAGGTGCCACTCCCTGCTTGTTTTTTTGGCTGCTGTTGGCTACCAAGGCATCATCTTGAGAGCCTCTTTCCTCACACGATGGGCAGCAAATGACTGTGGGAAGAGGTTTGCTGCTGAAACTTGCAAAGCGGTCTTCTCTCCTGGATTACAATGTACTTTATAGATTTATTGATGTCTTAGGGTTTGCCTTGAGTTGCGTACCAGATCAGTGAAATCAATGGGATTTCACTGGGATTCATGTGAGTATTTGTCAGGGGGGTGCTCCATACTCGATTTATTGTACCATTTGGTGCTTTTATCAATGAGATTGGACTCTCCTTGTGAAGGTGCCTTGGTCATTGGGTTTATATGGATGCTCTGGCTGATGGGGTTACACTGGTTGAATTGGGTGCACTGGACACATTTATCAGTCAGGTTGTACCAGGATGAATGGGTGTTTTGCTCAGTGGAGTTATGTTGCACTGCCAAGATGGATTGGTCAATGAATCTGAATTTGTTTGCACCATGCGCAATGATCAAATGGATTTGACTGAATGGCACTGATCAATAGAGCTGTACAAAGATGCATGGGAGCATTGGTCAGTGGAGCAGTAATGGGTTGTACAGGTGCATTGGTCTAAGGAACTACAAGAGGATGCCTTGGTGCGCTGGTCAATCAGGATTATGTAGTTGTCTTGGTTGATGGGATTACATTAGGGTGTACTGGATGCATTGTACCATGTTGGAAAATTCATAAATCAGGTTGTGTGGGTGTGTTGGTGAATTGAGTCATTGGTCTTAATGGAGCTGCACTGGGTACATTGATCAGTGGATTACACTGGTGTATCAATTAATGGGACTGCATCCAGTAACATGAGGGCATTGATCCATGGGTGGTTCCTTGCCTGCATTTAGCAGTGAGATTGCATCAAGTTGCCTAAGTTTATTGATCAGGGAGGCTGTGCAGGATTATGTAGGTACAGTTAATCAATGGGACTGTGTGAGGATCGCTGAGTCCCTGTTTTTTTTACCAAACATGCAGGCTTTTACTGGCACTATAGTGCAGAGGGGTGGATGAAGCCCCGCATGGTGAAGTGAGGAGGAGATTGTCGAAATGCTGCCAGAGGCCACATGCAACATGTTCCCTATGGGAAGCTGCTGGGATAGCCAGCCAGACCTGTCTGAAGCTAAATGCCAGCTAGAGGTTGCTACTCCATCACTGAATAGCTCAAGGAAAGTGTGCTGTGATTGTGGCAGTCTTTGGGAAGAGGAAAGAGAAGCGGAGGCCTTGCTGCCAGGGACAGGGGACATTTCTTATCCTTGTTTGACATGTTAAATCACACACAGGGGACTCCCAGCAGCCACAGGGTCAGGGACATAAAATTCACGTTGGGATCTAAAACATTTATTTCCTAAACTCAGCCGTCAGTGGAGCAACCGCAACCCAAAGTGAGGGCAGTGGTAGACCTAGCATCCTAACCCATCATGTAATATGGGCTGCAGGGGGTGTCAGAAACCCAGCTATGGAGAAATATCTGGCCAGGGCAAGAGTCCAAGCAGAGCCAAGGAAAATAGTCTGTGGCATCTATCCAATTGGGTGTGTTGTACATGGGAGAAGGCAAAAGGCATAATCCAGTAGCCAGGCAGGGGTCAAATGTTTGACCCCTCTCTCTACTGGCTCCTTTCCCTCTGCCTTTAAACATGCCACTGTCTCCCCCATCCTCAAAAAGTCCACTCTGGATCCCTCTGAACCTTCTAATTACCATCCTGTTTCGCTCCTCCCTTTTGCTTTCAAACTCCTTGAACAGGTTGTCTACTCCCGTTGCCTTTCCCACCAACTCCTCCCTTGACCCCCTCCAATCTGGCTTCCGCCCCCTTCTCTCCACTGAAACCGCTCTTGCTAAGATCACCAATGATCTTCTTGTGGCTAAATCCAACCGCCTTTACTCTATTCTTGTCCTCCTTGATCTCTCTGCTGCTTTCGACACTGTTGACCACTCTCTCCTGCTTGAATCGCTTCACTCCCTGGGATTCTGGGACTCTGTCTTCGACTGGTCCTCCTCCTACCTTTCTGACCGCTCCTTCAATGTTTCTCTTCCTAACTCTTCCCCCTCCTCCTCCCTGACCCTCTCAGTCAGGGTTCCCCAAGGCGCTGTCCTTGGTCCTCTTCTCTTCTCTATCTACACCCAGTCCCTAGGCAAACGCATTGCTTCCCATGGTTTCCAATACCACCTATACGCTGACGACACTCTCTTTCTCCACTCCTTCCCTCTCCCCCTCTGTCCAAGCTTGTCTCACCAACTGTCTTTCCGATATCTCCGCCTGGATGTCTAAATGCCAGCTTAAACTGAACATGACTAAAACTGAACTCCTTATCTTCCCTCCCTATCCTTCCTCTCCCTCTTCTATGTCAATTGCCATTGAAGGGGTCTCCATCCTCCCTGTACCCCAAGCCTGTAGCTTGGGCTTCATCTTCAACTTGAACCTCACCTTCAAACCCTACATTGACTCCGTAGCCAAATCCTGCCGCTTCTCCCTGCACAACATTGCTAAGATCCGCCCTTTTCTGTCTGTCTTCTCTGCCAAAACTCTCATCCATGCCCTAGTCATCTCATGCCTTGACTTTTGTAACCTCCTCCTCGCTGGCCTTCCCCACTCTCACCTTGCTTCCCTCAACTCTGTTCAACACTCTGCTGCCAGGATCATCCACCTAGCCCGTCGCTTTGACCACGTGCAGCCTCTCCTCCCTCCACTGGCTTCCCCTTCCTGAGCGTATTCTGCACAAGCTCCTCATCTTCACCTACAAAGCCCTTCACAACCTTGCTTCCCCCTATCTCTGTGCTCTGATCTCCCTCCGAACCCGTGTTCGAGCACCCCGCTCCTCTTCCATCCCCTCCCTCCCCCTCCCATGCCTCCCCTGCTCTTCCAACCGCCTTCGTCCCTTCTTCCTTGCTGCCCCGCACGCCTGGAACTCCCTCCTTGCCTTCGTCTTCCTTGCCCCCACCCTCCACACCTTAAAGTTCCTCCTCAAAACCCACCTCTTCCGCGCCACCTATCCTAACTCCTACTAATCCACCCAGGATTAATCCCTACTTGTTATCTGCAAACTCCTATTTACTGTAACCAAGTCAAGAACGTGTTCCTGAGTTCTCGTGTCCTCATGAATGTTGCATCCCTTTTCTCTCCCTCTGTTCCCCCTTCCCTGTCTCCTCCCTCCCCCCCCGTCTTTAGATTGTAAGCTCTCGGGCAGGGACCACGTCTATTTTATTCTCTGTAAAGCGCCAGGTACATTTCTGGTGCTATATATAAATGCTTATAATAATAATAATAAATAAATAATAATAAATGTGGGGGTATCAGTCCTAACAGGGTGTGAAATGGTGGCAGGAACAGTTAGTGTGTGCACGTAGCAAGGGTGCTTTTAAAACAAAAACTGGTCTCTGGCTACTTAGGGAATGGGAATGTGTCCCAAGAAGTTATATAGGCATATTGGACCAATCAGGTACAGGTCATTGGCAGCCAATCAGGAGGCTGGTGGGACATCACCTGCAATCTGGTGGAATTGGGTTTGCAAGAGACCATAAGGCCATGATTCTGCTGCTGTCCAACTCACCAGCTCACCTTGGTGGCAGAGGTAGTGTGATTCCTACTTCTGCCTGTGAACTCAGAGGATCAGGGCTTTGAGGCCTTGGATGGACCCTTACAGGGAGACAGATGTCCCCCCTGAGTTTGAGGTGCAGGGAACTGGGATGGACGGCAGAATTTTGTAAGAGGAGACTGGCAGAAGCACAGAGGAATCCTTCATTTGCAAGGAAGGAGTGTCTGTGTATGGCCATGGAAGGATGGAATAGGAAACCCCCGTTAAACACTTTCCCTGCTTGCAAAGATCTGCACGTTCTCCACATACAAGGGGACAGGCTAGGAAAGAACCCACTGTCAGTGCATTAGCAATGCTCCCAGATGTCAGGTCCCATGGGGTAACTTTGACCCAGGGTCCCCTGTGCCCCAGATGGATGCCTTGACCACAGATTTGCTGCAGAAATGGAGTAAAAAGTTCTAGGCTGTAACCCTCCCCCTACCACTGCCCTACCTCCAGGCTCTGATTGGCCAGAATTGATCTGCACTCTGATAGGTAGAATCCCTGTACATAACTTCCGGGATGGCTCCATAGCCCTGTCATATCTGCCAGACAGTACCTGCAGACTTGCTTCTTGTCTGTCCTATTCTTGGTCCCTGACCCCCCCCACAGCCACACCTCTTGTATTTTCCTCCTCCTGACTTCCAGTCCATGCCCTGCTGTGCTGCCACCCATCCTGCCTGCCTGGATTTTTGTCCCTATGTGACTATGAGCTTATGCCCATCCCGTAGTATAGACACCCCTCAGAATGCCCCACCACAGCTTCTGTCCCAGAGTACTTCTGTGCCACTCCCCACCTCAGTGCCTGTATGGACTGACCTCCTGCACCTTGACATTTAGTTTGTCTCCAGCTCATGCTTTGCCAAAGATGCTATCTCTTAGCTGGCGTCATGACACCAGACCCACAGGGAGGCTTGCTCTGAGGTTCACCTTGCTACGTAAGTGAAAGAGGATTGTGGGATCGAGAGACGGAATCATAGAATTGTAGAGTTTGGAAGGGAGCTCACAGACCATCTAGTCCCAACTCCTTGCTTCAGGGCAGGATATCCCACGCCTACAGCATTGCAGACAGTTGCTTGTCCATCTGGGTTTTGAAAACATCCAAGGATAGAGATTCCACAGCCTTCCTGGACCACTTATTCCATTGTCCAACAGTTCTTATGGTTGGAAAAAGTTTCCTAGTATTTAATCAAAATCAGCATTGCTGTAATTTAAGCCCATGCCCTCTTTTTCTGTCTCCTGTGACAGTGGAGAACAAATGTTCCCCATCTTTTTTTGTGGCATCCTTTAGACCTGGGGACAGTTCTCCCCTCTGCCACTGGCTCCTTCTGGAGCCTTGGGAAAGGCATTTAGTTTCCTTCTGCTTCAACTCTCCAATTGCAGAACAGGGATAATCCTGGCCTAGGTCACAGGGGCATTGTGAGGATTAATCTATTTGAGAAGATGGTTGGTAGGTAGACATGCTACAGCATGGACTTCCAGTGGGAAATTTCTCTGGGCCTCAGTTTCCCCTCTGTAAAATGGGGCGACTAGCCCTGCCCTACCTCACAAGGCAGTTGTCTAATGTCTCAACATGTTCAGGACTTGGAGATGCTGCAGCAATGGGAGTCACATGAGATAGAATACTCCTGAGACAATTTTGAACATTAGAGTCCATTGGAACCTGTAAGTGAGATAGCATGGAGCCCAAGTGGGTTGGAACTAATGGGCCCACTTGTCTCTGAATATTCCACTGCGAATAGGATGAGTGGCTCCATGTAGCTCTGGAGATAAAGCTCAACAAAGCTACATTAATGCTGCAATAAAACAAGAAAAGAAAAAGGCCCAGATAAAGGTTGATGTTCACACTGTCTTGTGTCAGAATAGCAGAACCCCTGAGAATTGGGAGTCTGCCCTCCCCCACTGCTGTGCACAAGATTTTGAATCTTTGCAGAGAAAAGAGGTGCTTCCTACTGTGTGGCACTGAGCCAAACTTGCAGTGTTCATGTCTGCAGCTCAGCTCAGTAGGAGATGTGAATGCTTTAAAGCAAAGGGAGGCTTCAGGGTGTTGGAACTGGAGTGACCCAGATTTATTCCACGCTGCCCCTGTCGCTGTGCATTAGGGATGATGTGTGCCTTTGGGACAGAAGGTAACTGTATGGTTGGGGGGGTGAAACTGCAGCACAGCCATTTTGTTCCCTGAAAAGCAGGTAGGAAGAGTAAGTTTCCTGAGGAGAATTGACAGAGGAAGGGGAGAAAGGTTTTTGGAATGGAAAAGGAAGTCAGACAATGACACAGTGTAGCCGGGTGGCACTTGCCCACAGCAAGTCTATGCAGGATCAGGGCCCACCCAACAAATCACTGTCTTGGGGTCATCAGCTCAATGTCTATTTACATCTCCACCTTAGGTTTCTTCCAAGTAGTCCCCTTAACAGGCTCCCAGCCTGGGCTTTGCTTCCCCAGCAAGCCCCTTAGTCACTTACAGTCCTCCCAGCCAGGCTCCCCAACTCTGGCTAGTTGAGAGTCCTTCCTACTAGTTCCCTCTGGCTAGTCCTTTTCACAGGTGCTCGCCCACTGACTTACTCTGTCAGCAACCTCCGCAACACTAAGCTGCCGTTATGTCTCTCTGGGCTGGCTACAGCCATGCCCAGTCACAGGTATTCCTCACTTAGGCTCTCTCCTGTCCCTGGTGCAACACCTGCTGCTCTGCTTGCACCTCCACCACACTGGCGCTAAGTCTCTTAAAGGGCTCACAGCCCTCTGTGGCTGAATCCTGCCACACACAGAAATCCAGCAGCAGGGGAAGTGGGCGAAACAGCAGAACTGATCAAAACCTGGGCATGTATCAAGCAAATATGTTTATATGTGTGTGTGAGTGAGTGAGAGAGAGGCAGACAGAGAGGAGCTTGTGTATCTGTGTGTGTGTGAGAGAGAGGAGTTCAGGCTGGTCTTATTATCACAGGGTGCCCCAAGGTGATCACCCTGCAGTGGCCCCCAATTTCACAAGGACAGGGTGTGGGGTTCCCACTCTTTCTCGGAAGGACCCCAGACACGACCACTTCTGGGGCCCCATAGACTGTACTCCTGAGGGGGTTAGGCCATGGGGAAGGGTGTGGAGTCACCAGGGGCCTTGCATTTGTTCTTTGCCCTGAACCCTGCAAATTCTAAAACTGAATCTGGAGAAGTGTGTGTGTGTGCGCGTGCATGCAAGAAAGAGAGATGAAGGAATGCATGTGTGCATGAGAGAGCTGGATGTTGGTGAGAGAGAAAGAGGTAGTGTGCGCGCACTTCTTGCAGTTTGGGGCCACCCTACTTGCGGTTGATCCTGAGACTCCCATTTTGGCCTATGAGAATCTCAGGGTCAAACTGGAAGAGGCAACCATGTGCATGTGCAAGGGAAGCGTGTATATGTGAGAATAGTGTGTGAAGTGTGTGTGTGCACTGGAACTTCTCAACTTCATGAATGTATCCCTGTCTCTCCCTATGTTCCCCTCCTCCTCATCTTCCCTCTCTCTTGTCCATCCTTGACTATAAGCCTTTTGGAGCAGGGACCTGTCTCTTATCGCAACTGTTCAGTGCCAGGCACATTACTGATACTATATAACTAATAGTAGTACCTGAGAGTAGTGTGTCATGCTCTCTCACATACAAGTGTGTGTATGTGAGAGAGCATGTCTGTGTGAAAGAGAAAGGTGTGCTTATGAGTGCTGTGTGTGAGAGATGTGTGTGAACCGTATGTATGCGTGAGAGAGTAAGCTTTCCCATGTGACAAAATTTGCCTGATTTGCCCCTGGATAAATCTCTGTGTGGCAAATCATGCATGGGATTTGTAACACGGAAATATTAACCTGCATGTGTTTGGCGGCAATCCTGCGGGGAATGCAAGGACGGATTTACTGGCTTTGCACCAGTTCTGAATGCCCCTGCAGGTTTGCCACCAAAAACGCATGGGTTAACATTTTCACGTTACAAACCCCGCACCTGATTTGCCTTCCGCAAATTTTACCAGAGGCAAATTGGGTGCATTTAGTCATGTGGGACAGCGTCCTAAGGCCAATTGGCCATGTTACCGAGACGGGGGATGACATGTCATCGGGTCCCGCAGAGATTTCTCTCATGGATGACAGGGCTCAAAATCCAGACTTGTCATCTGTGAAAGAAATCGCTGCGGGACGCGCCTGATGATGTTTTTTTACCCTCGTGCCCACGTTCAGAGCTACTCGAGAGTTTGATTGCAAGAGAGTGGGACTCTGGGCAAAATTTCGATCCTGGTTCTCATGGATTTCGGTTCTCATTTCAGTATCGGTTGTTTTGGATCTTTTGCATTGATTTTGGTTTCAGATTTTTAACGTTGCGGTTTGTCCCATGGGGAGATTTCCCCACCCGTACTCCAGGATTTCTCAGACTCCTGAGAAATCTGCTCAGGATTTGACCCCAGACTCCTGCTCAAAGGGAATGGGCTGGTCTTTGTGTCTTTTCTCTTTATCCCCTCAGACCAATTCGTGGGCCTCGTCACTTCCTCCAGCAAGTGCAGCTTTCAGGGTGAGTCATGTTCAGGAGGCTGAGGGCAGAACTAGACCCCACATTCATTGTGCTGGGGGTTTCTTTCCCTTGTGACTGGTGGGAACCCCAACCTGAGGAGAAACAGGTATAAAATTTTGGCCTGGATTTTCCACCGTAACCAGCAATTCTGGAAGTGCCTGACACAATGGCAGCTCTGAGCAGGCATCATTTTATAGCAGGGATGGGAACTCTCTGGCCTGTGGGCCAAATGCAACCCACAGCCAGTTTTTCTTTGTCCTCTTCCCAATTCCTGGCTCTGATTCATGGATCCAGACCCTACCCTCAAGCACTGGAAGAGTGTACTCGAGAGGAAGGAAGTAGAGATGAGGGCATGTACTTGAGGATAGATGATTGATTGATCTGTGGCTCAGATCCATAATCTAGACCCTTCCTTAGTCCTGAGGTTGTCCCTTGGGGTTCCTATCTGTCAACTCTTATCTTTCCTATGGCGTTTGTACTAATTTTCAAAGTGGCCCCCAAGAGGGCAAAGGTTCCTCACCAATGTCTTACATCAGTGCTTAAAGCAGGGGTGGGGAACCTTTTCGTTCTTGGGGGTCACTTTGAAAATTAGTACAAGTTCTGAGGCAACACAGAAGTTGGGCGCAGGGGTGCAGTTAGGGAGAGGAGGGCCCAGATCTGGACTATAGATCTCCCTTTTCCTTCTGTGCATGTCCTTATCTCTGCTCCCTTCCCCTGAGCTCAGTCTATCAGTGCTTGGGGATAGGAACTGGATCCAGGGGCCAGATCCAGGAACTGGAAGGGCCCAAATAAAAACTAGCCACAGACTACACTTGGCCCCCAAGGCCTGAGGTTCCCCACTCCTGTCTTAAAGGAATACCACTATCCCTGCTAGTTCCTCAGCAATGAGATCTTTACCAGCGCTACCATCCTCAAAACCACAGTGGTGCTTCCACTGACCCTTCCCCAGTCCGTGCTACTGGATGGCTTGCCAGTCCCTGTTACAGTTTGGAACTGCTTGCTTGTCCTTTTCCCTGGCTGTACACACAAAGCAAATTGCTCGCCTGACCATTTGTCCTCAAGTACTTTGGGAAGCATCCCATGCCTCTGCCAGGGCTTGAGCTTGGGAGCTGTCTCCGGGAAATGTCTTTGGAGTGACTCTAACATCCTTGAGCTGGCTACGAGGTCTTTGCGTGAGGCCGAGTTATTTATAGATGCTCTTCTGCCCTCTTTTTATCTCGTGCGTGCGAGTGTCTTGGCTTGTCGGTGTGCAAAGATGTCGGCTGCAAATATGTAACCGGTACTTCCCCCAGGCAGGCGGCCAATACAGCATGTGCCACTGGAATTAGTTGAAATGAAAGAGGAACGCCCTAGAATTCATTCGGAAAGGCTTGTTCTTCCATCGGAATTGCTGGAGACCTGGGAAATTTGTCTTGACTTTGAGCCGAAAGTTGTGTTTTCAAACTTTTCCATGCAACCATGAGAGCCAGTTTTTCTTTTTTCAGTTCTTTCTTTCTTAAAGAAAGCCAAGAGTCTCATGATTTTATCACAGCTCTCACAATTTTAGCATGAGAATAGGGGATAGATGCCTATAAAATCTCAAGACTTAATAATATAATCCCAAGATCTGGACACCCCGATAACAGTAAGCATTTGACATCATGTGGAAAGTTGTGCTCTCAGACGCTGGAAGATGCCTGATGAATGTGATTATTTAATTGGGAGTATCGTTACAGCAATAAACACGGAGAAGGTGAGGAGACGGGGTGATGAAGGAACAAAAAGCAGCCAAGGTCTGAGACAGTTGAGCTAATCGCTCCTCATCTGGCCTCTGTTTGCTTTGGCTAGCATTGCAGGGACTGGCAATCCAAGTCTCAGAGGCTCACAGGAAACGTTTCTATTACATGTCAGCAATACGGCAGGGAGACTAACTCTTCCCACTGCCCTGGAGAAAAGAGCCTTCCAAGCTCTCGGCGTTCCAAGAAATTCTTCTGGAAATGCCTGCTTAACAGCTGTCGATAGAAAGCTCAGATGCCGTCCCACCAATCCCTCTGCAGCTGGCAGCCTCGGCAGAGTGAGAAACCAAAGACTGATTGGATCTGTCTGGGATGCTTTAGCCATGGCAAATGCTGCCACAGTTCAGGAGGTTGGACTAGATGACGCCCCCACCGGCCACCATCAAGTTCTAGGACTGACTTGAGCACAAGGAAGGATGGCATATGAGTTGCACATATAGTGTCAGAGTGGCCCCAGACATTTTCCAGATGGCATGCCTGCTTTCTGAAGCCACACCCCTAACTGTGAGGATATTGGTACGTTGGGGACAGTGGCTGAGTCAGCAGCACCTCTGCCGTTCTTTAGCGTAGGCTCAGTTTTCTGCCTGTTGGGTTCTCTGATCTGATGCTTTACTACACCCCCTCAGCTCTGGGGTTACTGCCTGCCTCCATATCAGGAGCCTTGTCAGCTATGCAATCTATAATTTCCTCTTTCTAGTTCTGAGCCCTGTTGCTTGCTTGTTCTCTGGCCTTGTCTTTTCTTTGAACCTGCTTGGCCCTGCCTTGTTCTCTGGCTTGTTCTCGCTTTTGCTTCTGCCTCCCTGATCCGGACTCTGCCTTTGCTTCTGCCTTTAACTTGGACACTGTATCTACACCTGATTTGGATTCTGTTGCTTTTGTATCTGACCTGGACCTAATTTTAGACTCACTTCCGGCTGTCTGCCCATGTCTTAGACAGCGGGTCCTGACACTGATACCAGGAGCCTTGGTTTAGAGGTGGCGATGGGGCCCGGGTTATGCCAGAGCAGCGGTGTTAGAGGTAGAGAGTCCGACACACCAGATGGATTGTGAAGGCTGACAGTATGAGTGGGCTCCAAAAATGAGTTCGATAGGACATGTCCATCCATGGCTACTGGCCAAGTTGGTGAGAGGATTCAGACTCCTAGTCAAGGTGTCCCTAAATCTCTGACTGCTAGAAGCTGGGAGTGAATGATAGGGGATGTATCGCTCCATAGATGCCCTGTTCTTGGACTCATCCTCTGATGCATTTGCTGCTGGCTAGTATGGGAGAGAGGACCCTGGACTAGAATGACCCATTGGTCGGAGCCCGTGTGGCAATATTTCTGATCTCACTTGGCCCAGGAAAACCCTTGCTCTGCTTGGGATCTACATGGTCCATCATGAAACAGTGAATTCCCAGGGTTCTTGCCTAAGCTGCAGAGTGACATTAAGGAATACTGGCCCTTGGCGGTATGCTTCCTGCACAGCTCACTGGAGATGAATGACTTCCTTTTACCTTGCCCCTGAGGCCGCTTTTATACAAGGCGCTGAAAAGCACCTCCTGAGTCCCGCGTTGAGAGAAAAGTCGCACGGGGAGTGTTTCCATGCTCCCCGCGCTGCCGGACGTGACGTGCTCCCGGACGCCGCTGTCGACAACGAAGAGCATGTCACTTCCGGCAGCGCGGGGAGCATGTAAACACTCCCCGCGTGGCTTTTCTTTCAACGCGGCACTCAGGAGGCACTTTTCAGCGCCCCGTATAAAAGCGGCCTGAGTTGTACAAAGTGGAATCTTGTTCGAGTCCCTTGCAGCTCCCCTCACACGGGTGTGTCACTTGTGATTGTGGGCAGCCAAGTTCTTCTCACCCACACGTACTCCTTGCTTGACTACAACCAGGTGCTGCTTCTCCCGGACCTGGTCTTGCTGTATCACTGATGCTGTCTGATGATGTGTCATTAGGACACACTTGCTTTTCCATCTAGGCCAGGGGTGGGGAACCTCAGGCCCAGGGGCCAAATGTGACCCATGGCAAGTTTTTATGTGGCCCCTTTCCAGTTCCTGGATCTGGCCCCTGGATCTAGTTCTTACCCCCAAGCGCTGAAAAATTGAGCAGAGAGGACAGCATGCACACAAGGACAGGGGACAGATCCATGATCTGGATCCTGCTTTTCTTGAGCTCACCCCTGCCCCAACGTCTATGCAATCCTCGGAACTTGTATTCATTTTCAAAGTGGACCCTGGAAACGGTTCCGCACCCCTGATCTAGGCCATGGGAAGCTGCAAAACATCTAAGCTAGTGATGGGAAACCTTTTCCTTGCCAGGGGCTTCTTTGGACATTAGTACAAGCTCCAAGGACTGCATAGAAGTTGTGGGCGGGGAGTGCTTAAGGGTTGAGCTCAGAAAGAGAAGCGTCCAGATCATGGATCTGTGCCATGGATCTGCTCCCTAAGCTTGTGTGCATGCCCTCGTCTCTGCTGTCTTACCATGAGCTCAGTCTTTCAGTGCTTGGGGAGTAGGGACTGGACTGGATCCAGGAACTGGAAAGGGGCCAAATAAAAACTAGCCATAGGCTGTATCTGGCCTCCTGGCCTGAGATTCCTTACTCCTGGTCTAAAGATCCCTTTCAACACCAGATCTTCTTGTCCTCTCCAACTCCCTCCAAGATCCACAGTTATTTATTTATTATGTATTTAAATGTAACTCATCCTTTCTCTGGGGCTGTCAAGCCCCCCTGCGGGCTGTGCCCGCTGGCGGGCGGCCGCTCCAATCAGGGGCTGCCCTCGGGCCCCGACCCGGACACCCCAGGCCTTTCTGACCCTGCGCTGCAAGACACACCCCCTCCCGCACGGACACCTCCACCAGCCCGAGCACAGATGGGCGCAGGGCCCTCCAACACGGCAGAGTTAGCCACGCCCCCAGTGCGCCGTTCTGCATGCTTGCAGGAGTGCGCAGGGGGCGGGGCCTCAGGGATAAACACCAGTACCGGGAGGCACTCAGCACTGGTGATTGAAGTGGAGAAACCGGCCGACAGAGCGAGAGAAGTAGCACATTGTTTTGGGTGAACTATTGAGAGTTGTGGGTGCATTGTGGTTGAGAAGTTAGTGTTTATTTGTTGTTGACCTGTAAGTTTTCCCGTGTGTGCTTGAGAGTGTGAGCGAGTGAGAACCTGAGGAGTGCAAGTAAAGGAGTGCGAACCTCTCCCTTTTCCCCAGGAGCATTACCCTTTCCCCGCTGGTGTGCAAGCCCCTTTTCCTAGCCCCCTCATTCCCGGGCCCCCTATCCCCTGTTATCTGCCCTCCACTACCTCCCCTCTCCCCTTTTCTGGTGTGGTTTCCGTGTGTTGGGTGAGAGAGTGGGGCCCAAGACTCCCTCCAAACACTTGGCGCCCTATGATGATAGGAACCTGGGCTTTCTAAGGCCTATAGGGCCACACACTATCCTGACGGACATTAAACTTCAGAGAGATCACTCCAGCGTCTTGAGTCTGGGTCCGTGCGTGGGTCATCAGAGTAAGCAAACACCCACAGTCCCTGATCCCTTGCCCGTTCCCCCCCCACCTTAGCCCCCCTCAGTGACAGGGGCTCAGGGCAGGTTACAACAAATAAAAATATATAAAATAGATATACGTGAAAACCATTTAAAAATCTCCTGCCCCAACCTTCCCAGTTCCTATCCCCACCTGCTAAATACTTGGCCAAATAAAAAAGGTTTTACATTACCTCTGAAAAATGCTTGGGCTTTGGTAAACCTTGAAAGGAATTCATAACTAATATGGAGCAGCCATTGAGGAGGCTTCTCTATGTGCTCTTGCTGTATGGACTTGATGGGCAGACAGTACATGCAAGAGGGCGCTCCTGATAACTCCTCAGGGGTTTTGATGGGACATATCGGAGGAGGCGGTTTTTCTGTTACATGAGGCCCACAGTGTTTAGGGCTTTCTAAGTCCAAATCAACACCTTGAATTATGCCCAGAATGTTATTGGAATCCAGTGCAGACTCCGGAGTACGGGTGTAATGTGCTTCTAGTGATGACCAAGTCCTGATAAAAGGTGGACCACCGTTTTCTCCACTAGTGATCCCTCAGCCATGCTCTCTGGTCTCCCTTCTGGCTTTGTTCCGTAGTCTCTGTGTCCTGATCCTGATTCTGTTTCTGGTTTCAATTCTGATCCCGAGACCACCATGTCCTGAACCTGCTTCTTTGCCCCTGAGTATGACAGTATCATGATGTCATGATGCTTGGAAAGGTGATGTCATGTTGGAGGGGGGTGGGAGAGCCCTTTTGCATATACTCCTGGAACGGTGGAAGCCAGGGTGGTGATGGTGCAATCATGTCCTCCTCCCCCCCCCCCCCCCCCCCCCCCGTCTGGCACCCATGGGGCTCCCCCAACTGCAGCATAATCAGTGTATTGGTTAATCTATCCATGTCCCTTTCTCTGCATATCTCCCTCTTCTACCTTAGCCTATGCCTAAGCTGATAGCCCATTGCAGTCTGTTGTGTCCTTACAACTCTTCCCCCGCCCCCATTTTTTGTAATTAAATGTGAGCGTCACAGGATCTGCCCTGAGCAAGAGCCTCTGTCAGTTCTGGATCAATGGTTCTTAGCTTTATGGTTTGCTGGAGCGAGAGTAATGAGGCAGGTCTGTGGCGTTTGGAATTACGTCAGTGTAGTAGCTCGTGTATGTTCCTTCCAGACCATTAAACCCCACAGAACTGGAGATCGGTCCCTTTGCAGCCACTGATTCCTGTTCCCCACACTGCTATTTACAGGACACCCACCCCCGGCCACTTCCTTAATCAGAATAGAGAGCTGCTGTGTAGGTTGTGTCCAATGGATGGCTGGAGCAGTCACAAGCAGCTGACACCTCAGTGCTGGCCAGATTCAAGTGAACCTGGTGCACTAATCTTGCAGACCTGATGGCATCTAGGGAAGGGTAAGGTGCAACAGAACAGGGAGGTACCATCACATGTCTCTTGTAGCAATGGAGCAGGAGGTGATTGCTTTATCACCACCATCACTTGAGGTAGGGCAGGCCCTAGAATTTGTGAATCCCGAGACCAGAGTTTGGGGTGGATCTCAGGGCAGGTGGGAGAGCCACCAAAGAGGTTGGTAAGGCTTACCTGAGGGCCCCACAGGAAACTCCTGCCCCACTGCTACTCCTGAGGGGTTCCGGGTGCACTGCCAGGGCCAGACACTGACTGTGGAGCCTGGGGACACAATCCTACCCTAAGGCCAGCTCTGACCTGATGGGCCATATCTGTGGGAAAGAGGGCCAACAGCAGCAATTAAATCTGGCCTGCATCACCAACCAGAGCCTTCCTGAGTTATTCAGTACATGCAGCAGAGAGAACTGGTGGGCTCTAGCCTGCTTTCCTGCTCCAACAGAAGGGTTAGGCAGGTAACCTAGAAGCGCTAACGTATCAAGCTTAGGTGGAGCCTAGCCAGAGAAACTGGTAGCGAAGCCCGGAGAAGGGGTATTGTAAGCACCTACCTCCAGATCAGGGAGAATCCTGGAAGTGGGGGATTCTTGGAACACAACACATGAAGCGCGGAACTGTGTAGGGTTAAGTGGCACTTGGAGCTACATCATCATTAGGGTTACCAGCCTCTTTTTTTACCTGTCATTTCCATTTTGGCCTATGGGAGTGTCAGGTAAAAAACCACCCCAGGTGGCAACCCTAATTATAATAGGCTGGAATCATAGGTTGAGCAGAGAGGTTAGACTGAGGTTGTGAGGTTGGTTGGCTTCATCTGGGGGCGTATTGAGACTGGAACGGACCCTGGTGCAGAAGATGGAATGCCTCCCCACCCCTGCTTCCAGTGGCAGGGAATGCAGCTGTACCAGGGAGTATCGCGCCCACAGGTTCATGGGCCCCGGTGCAGCTGTCCCTATTACAGCTGTGCCCTAGGCTTTAGCATCTCAGTCTGCCGGGATCCATAACATAAGTTTTTCATGAGCAACAGGGTGGGAAGTGGAGAAATAATATGGTTGCTGGTTAAAATTTCAAAAATACCAGACATGACGAGTGTTTTTAGACAGACGCAGGACCGCCTGCCCACAGAACTGCTCTGGGAGTGTACCCCTCTTCCAGCTACACCTGGGTCTGCTTTAGATGGACCTAGCGGGTTCTCCCCGTGCGGCACCTCCCGCACACCATAGACTTGAGGGTGAATTGCTTGACGCTCTAGTCTGGCACCTGCAACTGGCCAGCCGGGAGCAGAGCTGCAGCATGGGTGCGCAGAGCAGACGGACAGCAGCTCCATCCCGGACCAGTGTCCTGGGTTTGGGCGGCCCGATCTGGTGCCATTTGGGGATGTTCTGGAGCACCACTAGTGGAGCTGCCCTCTGCTCCGCTTCACCATCTTGTGGGATGCCTCCAAACAGATGGGTCCACCCGGGGGTGATGCGGGCTGGGTTGGCCATCTCTGGAGCTGCCGTCTGTCTGTTTACACCCTCTGGGACTGGGATGGGGGCTCTGAAATAAGGGGTGGCCCTTACGTTCTGTGTGGCTTTAGGTTCTACATAAGGGGACATCCATTATGTTCGATGTAGCTGTGGGGCTCTGAAGTAAGAGATACCCGTTATGTTCTATGAAACAAATAAGGAGTTGCCGTTATGTTCTGTGGGGCTTTGAATTAAGGGACGCCTGTTATTTTCTATTAATCTGAAATAGATGTCTATTTATGTTCTGTAGTATTATGGAATAAGAGGCAGCCTTATGTTACATGGAATTGTCTAATAGTGAAATAAGGAAAGTCCATTACATTCTTTGAACTCTGAAATAAGAGAGGTTCCTTTAAAATAAGGGACACCTAGCAACCATAGTGAAATATGTGATGCAGGCTCAGTTCCATCAGCAGAGAGGAGTGGAAGAAAGGGAAAGGAGAAGAGCTACTTCTGTTGGATCCACTTAGAGATGGATCTGAGCTGTAACATTCAAATGCCCCATACTCTGAAGTTTTTAAATGTGGTCCAATCTGTAGCCCACTGTGATCAAGTCCTAACCATGTGTAGTTTCTAACAGAAACGTGAAGTCTTTGGAGAAGGGCAGGGAGGTATACGCCTGCACTGCTAGCAATCTATTCTGGCCAGTCCCTTGGTGAACATTTAGAACAAAGATTGCCAAAAAAGCACAGCCCTGCTACATATCCACAGAAGGTATTTTCAGTGACAGTCCCAAGGGGAGAACTCAAGTCCCCATATCGCCTAGGAAGGAGTTATCGAGGGAATAAACATCTAGGCTGCAGGGCGACTGTAGCAAGGGGCCTTCCCAGGCCCACAGGGGGGCGCGGGGGTCTCACTCAGGGAATTAGCTCTACACCACTGCCACACCTATTCAGCCCAAGCCTCGTCTGAACCCCCTCAGAGGAAGGGGGTTCCCTCCTGTAGGACCCACACAGGCTAAGTCCAGAGGGTATCACAATAGTCTTTATTTGTACAGTGTCCAGTGTACACAATCCCTGGGCTGCCAACCTGTCTGCCTTCACCTTGCAGCCCAGGTCAGTCTCTTACAAACTCAGGAGCACCACAATATCCACCCACCTTGTCCACCTAGCCAGGCCTCAAAGCCCCAGACTCTGGCCAAGCCTTCTGCAGGCAAGCTCCCTCCTGGGCACAGCCTCTCCCACTTGGCTGGGTCCCTCTGGTTCACCAGCCTTCAGCACCTTGGAGAGCATAACATGGACAGGCTTTATCAGGGCGATGTGGCTCCTTCATCTCCCAGATAGAGACTGTCTCCTCTCTGCCTTGCCTCTCCTTATATCCAGCAGAGTGGGTGTGGCCAGGTTTCTTCTTCTTTAGCCTTAAAGGACCAGTGTCCTGCCCACTCTGACTCAGGGTCTCCCAGCCTGTTCCCTTCACAGGCTGGTCTCAAGCTATGGGGCTGACTCTGCCACACCCCTATGTCTTCTCAGCCCTCTGGCTGGCCCATGCAGCCCCCTTCTTAAAGAGGCAGCAGCCCCACAAGACTGCTCCCTGCTACACCCCTCCCCCTTCAAGGAGACAAGCTTCTCCCAGAGAAGACTGGCTGCAGCGTCTAGCAGGGTGCAGCGTCTACCACCTCAAAATGGGCTTTAATGCCCTGCCGGCCTCCACTTCACCCCATGTAGTGGGGCCCGTTCCACCAGGTCTAGGACTTTAAGCCCTGTATAGTCTATGTAGCCCTACTAGACTTGTAGCACATTTGTTGGGTCCTACACATTACTCCACCAACCCTGTTTCCAGGGGATTTCCCATTTGTAGGAGACCCCTTCTGGGGTGGGAGGCCGGCACACCCATTCCTTCTGGACCTTCCAGCCCTGGGACCCTCAAAGCCAGAATACCCCGGCCATGTGCTAAGCAAGCACAATACGATTCCTCCCAGGGCTCTCGTTTGTCTTGGGTGGTCAGCTCCGTCGCCTACACCCTACCACCCATAGTCACAAATAGTGCCAGTTTTTCCCCAGCTGGCTCAATTGCCCCCTTGCTGGGTTTCTATTTCAGCCTCTAGGTATAATTAGGGTACCGGCTCAATCGCCCCTCTGTACCCACTACCTCTTAGGCACACTAGATGCCCTTCAGGCCCTCAGGCCTCTTGTTCTCCTTCTGTTGGGTTTGGGATAGCGACCTACCCATGCCTTCCGACTATTCCACCCTGAGACCTTTTGCAGCAGGACTACTCCTGCAGGTTAACAGCTACCTTCCTGCAATCATAATGTTAGTTTCTTTTCCAAGGGCTTAACGATGCTCCTTCTCCTAAGCAGCATCTCGCATTCTCTACCTCAGCGGTTATGTCTATATACACCGCTCCTACACTTAGATCCCTCATATCCACTTGAGGTTTTGTCTCCTTGGGATGGTCTTCCTCCCCATCGGCAACTAACTCATCTTGAGACTCCTCATCTCCAGGCTGGGATCCTTCCTGCTCTTGCAGCTTTTCTTTTAACTCCTCTACCTCCTCTCTGAGGACTTTGTTCTCATCTACTAGGGCGAGTCTATGATCTAGCACCCTATCTATCGTTGCACCCGAGACCCGAGTCATTATTTATTTAACTAATTTTATACCCCACCCCCTCCTGCTCAAGAGCAGCTCGGGGAGGCTTACAATAAAACACATATAAAATATAATTAAAACATTCAAAAGAATAAAAAGAACTAAAAGGGCAGAATTCCCCTCCCCTCCCCTCCCCGTCTCCCTCTCCAAAGGCCTGGCGGAACAGCCAGGTCTTACACTGTCTATGGAAAGAGGGGAGGTCCGGGGCCAGGCGGGCCTCAGTCGGAAGGAAGTTGTTCCACAGCCTAGGAGTGGCCACCGAGAACGCCCTCCCCGTCGGCAGCTAGCCCATCTTGAGACTCCTCATCTCCAGGCTGGGATCCTTCCTGCTCTTGCAGCTTTTCTTTTAACTCCTCTACCTCCTCTTGGAGGACTTTGTTCTCATCTACTAGGGTGAGTCTATGATCTAGCACCCTATCTATCATTGCACCCGAGACCCGAGTTATTATCCCTGTCTCTTGTCTTTCTGGCCTCAAGGTTGCTCTGCCTGCTTTCAAGGTCTCCAACTCTTTCTCTAGGACCTCATTCCTTTGCACTATTTTCTTCATATTATGAGACACCCAGTCAAGCATGTATCCTGCAAGGCCGGTCTGAGTCCCTTGCTCCCTTCTTTCTCTCTGTCGTTTCAGGGCAGCTTTCTCTGGGCACTCAGCCTTTCTTTGGGTCTTACTGGGGCATGTTCTCTTCACATGGCCCAGTTCATTACAGACCCAACACTTCGGTTCCCTCTTAGTGCTGTCCCTTTAAACCCTCTGATGGTTTGGCCCATAGGGGCATATCCTCTCTCTATGTCCCTGGACCCCACAATTCCAACAATAATTGGGTCTCTCCTTTCCCAGGGTTCAGTTCAGGGCCCGCACAGTCCACTTCTTAAAGGGGCCGCAGCCCCACAGAACTGCTCCCTGCTACAGAGACACAAGGATATAATTCACCAAGTGACCGTTCCTGGTAACGTTATGAACTTTCAGAGGAGAGTGTGAGCCACAGAGCACGCCAGGGTGATTCCTGTCACGTCTGATGGTGTTTCTGTTCTGCTGCTCAAAAAAATAATATCAAGGTGACATCATAATGCAAGGATGGGGAACTCTGGCCCATGGAACAAATCTAGTCCGTGACTTTTTTAAAAATTTGGCCCCTTTCCAGTTCCTGGATCCGGCCTGTGGATCCAGTCCCTACTCAACCACTGAAAGAGTGAGCTCAGGGGAAGGGAGCCGAGATGAGGGCATGTGCTCAAGGACAGGGGATGAACCCATGGCATAGATCCATGATCTGGATCCTCCCTCTCCTTCTCCCATCCTGAGCACACTCTTTAAGTACCCTCACCCCCAGCTCCTCTCTGGCCTGAAGAATTTGTACTAATTTTCAGAGTGGACCATGGGAGGGTAAATGTTTTCCAGGCTTCCCATAATGGAATGAAGAAGATTATGTATTGGGTATTGCTTCGTGGGAATCTTCTGAAAATACACCCATCAAATCATGATAGACTGAAGGGGTTCTGTGTGAGGATCTTTGAGTTTATCTAATTTATTAGTGTGTTTATTTCCCCATCTGCCCATTCATTTGTACACACACACTCCTCTAACTATGCATTAATCTACCCATATATCCAGCCATCCCATATGTACCCCTCTATCTCCACTCGTACCCCTGTATGTATGTATCTATGCTCATACATTATCTTTCTCTTTACTCTCTTTTCCTATGTGTAGAGAAAGTAAGGGAACTTTCCCACGAGACTTCCCCACACATGCTTTGCCTCTGGGAAAAAATCTGGGAGGCAAAGCATGCGTGGGGTTTGTAATGTGGGAGTGCCCCCCCGCCCCAATGCATTTTTAATGGTTATCCTGTGGAGAATTGCAGAGTGGGGAATTTGCAATTCTCCGCAGGCTCACCGGCAAAAATGCACAGGGGGACGGTCCCACGTTACAAACACTGCACATGCTTTGCCTCCCAGATTTTTTTCCTCGAGGCAAAGCATGTGCGGAATGTCTTGTGGGAAAGTGCCCTAAGATTGCCATGTTGGTCCCAAATATAGGCAATGGAGACAAAGTAGTCCAGTGATATATTTTATCGGACCAACTCCAGTTGGTGGGGTTATGCAAGCTTTCGGACCTCACAGGGTCCTTTGCCAGGCAAGTCAGGAGTTAGAACTGGAGACTGAGCAATAAAAAATATAATTGTACTACTTTGTCTCTATTGCCTCTCTTTTCCTATGTATTACTTATCCAGAATAATACAGGACACTGGGCATGTGGTATTTAACATCTAGTCCTCAGCTGCTCAGGGGTAAGGAACCCTTATATTAGCCCCATAGGATTACCCTCATCCAGCATTACTGATTGTGAATCACAGGTTGAAATACTGAGGTCTTGTTTGGGGCTGAGAGATAGGTGGAGTCAGACAAACAGCCAGCCAGCCAGCCTGGAAACGCTTACCCATATGATTAGTGCTGAGCATACTTGAGAAGCCAGGGAATGATTCTGTAGTTAGACATCAGTCTTGAAAATAAAACCCTTTCAATTTAATCTCTTTATTAGGTTTTAAAAATTAAAATGTAGGAGCCATTTAGAGATCTTCCCCAGACAATCTTGGCTGGTGAAATTAATAAAGAAGCCACGGAGGAAGGGCTGGGATCAAAGCCTGATTCTCATCAGGCTGTTACATGGAGAGCTTGTTGGCTTGAAATGCTTGTCCCCCTGGAGGGAAGCCCATGGGGAAATCTTGTACTGTGGAAATGAAATGAGAGAGGCAACCCGGTAGAGTGTCTGCTGGTTCATTGCATCCTTCTGAGAAGTTGTAGCTGCTATCATGACGACACATGCTCATTAAAGCTGCATGGGCAGTGTCCCCAGGAATCCTTACATAAGAACATAATTACTACCATATTGGGTCAGACCAATAATCCATCCATCCCAGCATCCTGTCTCTGACATTGGCCAGCTGTGGTTCTTCTGGGAAGTGCACACATCATAATGGAGTGATCACTCCCAGCCCCCAGCAGTCAGAGGTCCCATCCTCTGACCAACGTGACTGATAGTTCTTATGGACCTGTCATCTAAGAACTTTATCCAAACCATTTTTGTACACAGTTATGCTATTGCCTTTCACAACATCCCTGGAGAGGAGTTCCCCAGGTTAATTGTGCACTGAGTGAAAAATAGTCTTGCCTTAGTGGGGTGGCCCCAGTTCCAGCCCAGGGTTAGGGAGCAAAGTAGGTGATCTCAGTAGCCTTTCAGCATCAAAGCCCTTGGTGGCCAGGCATTCCCCATCACTAAGCAACTGTTGATATCTGATCAGGCCTGGAATAACAGGGGCAACATTGGGACAGGAATGAGTTGCATTATCAGAGATGCGTATGGATCTAGGAATGAGGCAGCAGGGGCTTGAGGTGCTTTGGAAGGACCATGTGCGGGGAGCCCCAAATTGGGATTGCATGGGGGGCTGCAGAGCAGATTTTCAAACGTGATAAGATATTTAACTAAAGCTAGATAAGATATTCAGCCTTTAGCTAAGATATTCAAATGTGCAGAGGCCCAGCAGCTCCTAGCCTCTCCCTTGGCATCACAGTTGTGAACTCATGATTTTTAGAGGCTTGACCCCTGATTTTTGAACACCTAGGGGTGGCAATATCTGGGCTGTCAGCCACCCTAGCTGTCTGGGGCCCTCTTCACAGACAACCAGACCCCTTTCCACCTGGTGCTTGGGTGTAAGTGACCCTTGCAGGCTGGAGCCTTGACTCAAAGGGTTAATCCACTGTGAAACCCTTGTTTTGTCCAAAGTATTTATGCAGGAAAGATGCTCCCTTTCCCCATCCTGACTGTGATCCCGCAAGATGTGCAATGTCAGCCTGAAGTGTAACACGTTGCATTAGCAGCGGCCCAGCATTGATACATCAAACATATTACTGGCCCATCTAATAATTAAAAGTCCTGCCCTTTTGGTCTTAGGTATCATGCCAGCCATCAGTCTGTCTGAGAAGCCCCATTGCTTCTCCCTCCTGATATCTATACACACTAGAATCCATTTCCAACTTGGAACTCCTCCTTTTCTCCTTCAAGGCTGCATTCTTCAGTTTTGTGGCCAAGAAAATATCCTATATAGTACAGGCTGGCTATAAACTGTGCACCAGCCTGCAAACCCCATGGTGATGTCCAGAATTATTCCAATTCCTACGAATCATTTCTATAGCACTACTAGCAATACACAGTGCTTTACAGTCACAGCTTTTTGGAGACAGGTCCCTGCCCAGTGGGCTTACAATCTAGGAAGACACGGGTGAGGGGAACACAGGCAAAGACACACACATTCCTATTTTACAGATGGGGAACTGAGGCTGAGAGGTAGTGACTTGCCCAAGGCCACCCAGTGAGTTCATGGCTAGGGTGTGATTTGAACCCTGACTTCCCAGGTCCAATTCCAACACTTTATCCACTACATCACACTGGCTCCAATTGCTGTAAAGGAAGGGAAAGATCACACTTAGGTTACAAGATGTTCAGAACCATTGCAGCTGGAAGAAGGGAAAGTGAAGAATAGATAGACAGATAGCATTGTTGGAAAAATAACCAGCTATATCAATATAGGGTTCAAAATACGGACTTGGTTGTCCACAGTGCCGACTATCCACTATGTCTTCTGTGGCCAGATGTCAGAAATAAGGGACTGAGCTCTTCTGAAAATCTGGTCCATGATACGTCCTCTTTGTCCGCAAACGTGCCCTCCTGGTGGACGTCGCTCGCAGAGCCGTCCCAGGCCTTGAGGCAGGCAGGGCCCAGCTGGTCTCATTGTTCTTCACCTTTTGCTGGACAGCATCACAAACCCAGCACCGCTGCAAAGAGAAGCTCCATTGCACACGTAAACAGCAGCGACGTGGGAACTGCTGCAGGCCAGTGGCGGTGGGAGCGGCTTCTTTCCAGGGGAGTGAATGGATGCCAAAAGCAGCAAATAGTTTACACTGGTGAAGACACAGAGCTGGGTGGTCTGTTTGCTCTCTCCCTCCCCTCACCCCCGACTTTGCATCTGTTCATGTTTAAAGGACGTTCGCGGCCATTCAGTCAGACTCCCGCATTGTCTCTTGCTTTGTCCTTGGCTGCTGTTGTAAAGCAATCTTTGCTAGTTGTGCCGGAGGGATGGGATAGGTCGGACGATCCTTAGGGCTGGCTCTAGCTCCTCTGCTTGGGAGTGCAAGCCACAGCCTGGGAACTCCATCTTCTTGCCTAAAAGCTCACTGATGAGATGCAGGATTACCAGGCACAGTCCCCAGCCTGGCCTCCTGCCTAAAAGCTCATTGATGGGATGCATCTCCTGGGAGTTCCATGTGATTCTTGCAACATCCCAGGGTGCTGCTCCCCATAGCATTCTCTAGTCTGCTAATGGGGCTGACCAGGCCAGGTCCACAGCTGTGCCAGAGCCTGACTGATGTAGAGACTGAGTGAGTCTAAACTTACCCTCTGGACTGACTCAGCCTCCCATAAAAGTGCTACAGGGACCTTTTGGAAATGGCTTCAAAGGCCAGAGGAAAGGGCTGGAAGCACAGCGTCTGCCACAGCCTGAGCAGAAAATAAGCATTAACAGCCTGGGCGGAGAGAATGCTTACAGGAGCCCTGGCCAAGAGCTGGGGTGGGAAGGGAAATCAGGATTGATGACCCAAGACTCTCCAGACCTAATAGAATCCCAGCTCTTTTACAGGGTAGTTTGAGCTAAGGTTGCCACCTGTTGGGATTGCACCTGAACAGCCCAAGAACTATGCGATTTTATCCAGGGTCCGGAGTTGACATGTCATCTGGACATCAACGATCTGGAAAAGGGTCTTGTGGAGTGTCTCCTCTGCGGAGTTTTATAGAGCTGGGGAGGGGGGGGAGGGGGAGGGCGGTGTTTGTTCTGTGGAGCCCTGCAGAATCTGTTCTACAGAGTATTGTGGCACATCCTCCTCTCCCCTCTTGCAGCCACTTCACAGCTGATTGCTCGCTTGCAGCTGCCCGAGCACATGAGCAGCGATCAGTTGTGAAGCTGCTGCAAGGAGAGAGAGTAGAGAGTGGGGGTGCAGGAAGGACCTCCTCCTCTTGCAGCCGCCTGAGCATGTGAGCGCTGTTACAAGAGGAGAGTGCAATGGAGAGGGGACGTCACAGCCAGGGAAGAAGCCTTCTCTGGCTGTGACCCTCCCTTTCCATCAGAGCCAGGGCTGGGGAGAGGGAGGAAAGCACAGAGTGGCACCACCTGTGGTGGCTACCCACTAGCACATGAAATGTGGGCAGGGGGCTGCCAGTTTTTTTAGCTCTACATGCAAAAACATGCGGGTGGGGCTGCATGGACCAAAACCAGACCCCAGCAGGCTATTTGTCTCATTTATAAACACCCGTTGTCTCCCAGTCTGGTTGGAAGAAGATCCTTGAATGGATGCTCCCTGTCTTCAGTGGGTTTTTTATTCTACAAGAGAGCGCCAAGGCTACCTCTGTTGGGGGGCAGCAGGCAACCATCAAGCAGGGTGGCAGAAGGCGATCCATGAGAAGAGCTGTAGCTAGCCAGGACCAGAAAGGCTAAGGCTTGGGGTTCGTCGGCTGATAGTTTGCTACGTAGCATGAGTGAACTGGGTTTCAGCTCAATTCAGAATGAACAGACGGACACTGCAGCCACCCACACGCAACTGGTGACGATGACATGGGAGTACAAAGGTGGAACTCTTTTGTCCCACTCTCACCAGGTTGGGAGTTAGGTCCTAGGGCGCTGTTAGACGATCCCGCTCACAAGCGGGATCGTTCAGCGCCGGCATCTCTCCCCTGCCTTCCCTGTATGCCGTGTCTGATGTTCAGACACGGTGTACAGTCATTGTGCGCATGCGCACCCTTCCGCGCATGCGCACTCGGCCAGGGATCCCGGAAGTGCGGCGTAAAGCCGGTACTTCGAGGATCCGTGTCTGAGGGGCCAGGATCGCCGACCCGGGGTAGGATCCGGCCCTGAAGTTTAGATGAGCGCAAAGAAAGGCGGCTGATCAAAGGATCAGCTGCCTTTTTTGTCTCATCTATAAGTGACCCTAGAGTGGGGAAGGAAGGAAGATTAATAATTTGGCCTCCATGTGTACCTGTCAGGCTCCGGGGTATGGAGCCGTGGGGGAAATCAAGGAGGGAGAAGGAAGGCCAGGAGTATCAGGTTCCAAGGGACGGACTTGGGGAGAGGGAAACAAAGAGGGAGGAATCCAGGCCCAGGCGGGGGGAAAGGTGGCCCCAAGGCGACCCTCTGAAACCTCTCAGTCGCTCTCTTGCACCCGAGAGATTAGGTACTCAGCAGCATTACCAGGCACCCTGGGCTAAGAAGGTACGCGACTCATCATCGAGGTCAGGGTCCGGAGCCAAGGGTGGAACCCACCACAGGGATGTTG
>QEPC01001471.1:316327-341729 GCA_003113815.1 Sphenodon punctatus | reverse complement strand
AATGGAGAGGGCATTCTCAGGGGCCGGGCCGGGCGGCGCCTTTGGAATTCTCTCCCGGAGGAAGCTCACCTGGCCCCAAGCCTTTTAACATTCTGGCGAATTTGCAAAACCTGGCTGTTCGCCCAGGCCTTTGGGGAAGGGGGGAGGGTGGGTTAGGTTTTTTTAATCCCCTCCACCCTTATTTATTTATTGTATTACTTTTTATGCTCCCTAACCATGCTTTAATTGTTGATTTTATGAGTGTTTTAAAAATGTTTTATAATTGTGTTTTTATTTTTGATATTGTTAGCCGCCCCGAGCTGTTTCAGGAGGGGTGGGGTACAAATGCAAATAAATACAGAATAAGTAAATATGGACTCGTAGAGCTGGAAGAATATTTAGTTGGGCTAATAAAAAGGTTAAGGACCGGAGGTAGGTGCAGGATAGATGGGACAGGGGCTGGGTACAGAGGCATGGAGGTGCAAAGGTAGATGAGCAGCCCTATGGGCAGGCCCAAGAGGCATGGGCCTAGGGCAGTAGATTCTGAAGGGCTGTGGGGGTCTGGGGAGAGAGGACCAAACCTGGGGGCAGTGCTGCAGATGGGAGCTCCAAGCAGCTGCACCACCACACCTCCTCCATACCACACCCCCTGCCACCACAGCAGTACTGCCTTGACCCGCATGTTACCCACAGCTGGGGGGGACCCCAATTGGAGAAGCCTGCCCCAGGGGCCCGAGCCCTCTGAAAACCCACTTTTCTCGCTGGAGCATGCTGGGGAATGTAGTCCAGCAGCTCCAGAGAACAAAGACAGCGGCAACAGTGTGCACATGTACAATGGTGCATAGCAGCAAACTGCACTATTGCGTATGCAAGCCATGACTTGAGGTGGCAGGGGAGCAGCCTGAGAAGTGGCTAGGGCTGGTAAAATTGTAAGTCCAGCCCTGCTCATAGCCCATGTACAGAGGAGATCTTGGGACAAAGAGACTCAGACTCTGCCTATTCCCCCCAGCTACCTTACAAGGACTCAGGGTGCTGGATCTTCTGCACCTTTCCCTTCTGCCTCTTGTGATCATACTGCTCCAGCTCTCTGCAGCCCCTGCTACTGTCAGCCAGTGAGTTGCACTGGTTCCTGTGCCTTTTGGGCTGCTTCTTGCTTCCTCTCTCCCTTCATGAGACATGGGGTGTTAACAGATGAAACCGGGGGGGGGGGGGCGGGGGCATTAACCCACCTTTACCCCAAATATACCTGTCCATGTGAAGGGCGGCCACCAGATGTTTGCCATGGTTTGGGCTGGGGCAGCTCTGCATGACATCATCCCCAGAAGGGCGGAGGGCAGAGCACTCTCTGTGGGGTAACCTAGGGCAATGCGCCTCCTGTCTGATGGGGGGCATAGGTCAGGCCGTGTTCACCACCATAGAGTCACAGTTGAGAGTGGCTGCAGGAGCAACCACAACTCTATGGCGCAGGGGGAGCGGCCCATCTGCTGAAGTCTTTTCGGGGCCCACACAAGGCGGCAGGAGGGGTGGGGGAGGAGCTCCAGGATTTGGCAGACTCCCAGCCCGTGTGTTAACACCAATGAACATCCCAGGCTGGGGGCAGGGCAGCAGAAAGGTAAAGGAGGAGCAGAGCTGAGCAGTGCAGTTGCTACCATGGGAGCCAGAGCCTACTCCTGCTGCTGTTTTCAGTTTCACTCCCTGTTCCCTCTCTCACTGCAGCCAAAGCAGTAACTTTTTAAGGATGTTCGGTCTGGCTAATGCCATACAGTGCCCTCTCCCCCTTGTCCAGCACATGCTAAGGCAGGTAAATATAGGCTGGTAGTTGATTAATCCTGAGTACAATCAGCTTAACCCAAAACCCGGAGAAAACCCTGAGACTCAAGGTCGGACTCTGAGCAGCAGTAACCCTACTCTCAGCTGAGGCTGCTAGAGAATTCGTATTGATGGTCACCATAGCTCGGACTGAAGAAGAGGCTTCCAGAACTAAGGGTAAAAGCTGAGGCCAGCCCATGATGAGCATGTACCAGGCCACAGCCTTCTTTGGCAGCTGCGTGAGGGTCCATGAGAGCCTGCGTAGCATAGTGGAGACCAGGGTTTAAATCCTGGTGTTTTTTTAGCCATGAACTCTCTGGGTTGTCTTGGACAATTTACTATTTCTTAGCCTCAGTTCTCCAGCTGTAAAATGGGAATAATAGTGACCTTCCTCCCAGAGTTGCTGTAAGGGTGAACTAGATAAGGGTACTGAAAGGGCTAGAGAAATTGTAGCAACTCAGCAGCAGGCTGGGATGCAGGTCTATGGGTGTTTTTAAAGGAGCACTTCAGGAGGGAGATCTGTGACCACTGCACAACATACGTGGGGAGCACGTCAGATGAGCAGCTCTCAGCATAACTCCCCTGTCCATGGAGGCAGCCACTCTGACCTGCACGGGGTAGTCCAGATTTTTCAGGAGTGCTCAGTGTATGGAAATGGGTGGCCACTGTGTGGGTGACAGGAGCACGCCTCCCCATGCACGCCGTCACATGAGCAGTCGGATGCACGGATGGTGGGAGGCCAGGAGCGGAGGCGTCCCATTTAAAAACATCTTATGTGGGAAAAACACACAGACAATAATTTTAAATGTGCCAGCTGACTGGTTTCCTGATGGTTTTCAGAGATTCCAAATCGGGATCCTTTGCAGCAGAAATATACTGTATTTCCTGCACTGCCCCATATAATTTGACTGTTTCCTCCCATGCCTGTTCTGGAACTTCCCACGTGTTATTCTGGGGGCAGTCGGAGAGTACAGCTGTGGCCGGGCGTGCCTTTCAGAATGGCATTTTGAGTAGATGTTGCTTGTTTTTAAGGAATTTATTTAATGTCCAACATTATCCTATCCTATCTGCATCCAAACAGAGACTCTGATTTCATATGTGAGCATCGGACTGCTTTAGCTTCATCGTGTTAGGCTGGGTCACTGAACATGGCTTAACCAAGATCAGAATCCAGCCCTTTGAGATGCCATAGTCCCTCCTGGATCCCTCTGTCCACACTAGAGCCCTGCTTGGGTCAGAAATTTGGACCTGACTGCCGTGAGCCTGATCCAAACCTAGGCTTGATGCATCTAAGTACTTTTGGAGTTGAGGCCTGATCTAGGTGTTCCCGCAAGACTGTTGTGATGTCATGGCAGTCTCCATAGGAGGTGGGACTATATCAGAGAAGGATCCCCCCTCCTCTCCAATGTGGCCATGCCTCTTATGGAGCAGTGTGACCGCACAGTGTTCTTGCTCTGTAGGAAGCAGGCCCTCCCTCAGGTAGGGAGCACTAGGGAGTGCACCTGAGTCAGTTGGCCTTGGGTCCTGTCGAGCAAGGGTCAGGCCTCTACTCAGCAACTCATTATAATGCCCATTGAATCCATTGCTTTCTCAGCTGGTTCCCATCCTCTCCCTCTTTGGTTTCCAGTGACGTCCGGAAGTTCAAGGAGACGAAGAAGCAGTTTGACAAAGTGCGCGAGGACATGGAGATCTCGCTGGTGAAGAACGCCCAGGCCCCGAGGCACAAACCTCATGAAGTGGAGGAAGCGACCGGCACCCTGACCATCACCAGGAAGTGTTTCCGACACCTAGCCTTGGACTATGTGTTACAGGTGAGAGCCCAAACTACCATCTCCATCAAACCTTGCTGCTGGAGGGGTGGGAGAAACTGGGCTAAATGCTGATTATTCCCCAGTGGAGATTGGAGGAGCTAAGAGAGATGTGTTAAATGGCACGGAACTGTAGAACTATTTATTTATTTAAAATTTATATCCCGCCCCTCCTGCCCTCAAGGCAGCCTGGGGCGGCGAAGAACATTCAATAAAAACAATACAAAAATTTTAAAACAATTTAAAAATACAATATGTGGGGAAACCCCCCACCCCACCCCTACCCCTTGCCAAAAGCCTGACGGAACAGCCAGGTCTTACATACACGCCGAAACAGCAGGAGAGTGGGAGCCAACCAAGCCTCCTCCGGGAGCGAATTCCATAGCACAGGGGTGGCCACCGAAAAAGATCTAACATCGGTGGCTACCTACCTCGCCCAGGGAACCTCCAAAAAGGCTCCCACGGACGATCTCAAGGGTCGCACGGGCACATGGGGAGTGAGGTGGTCCTGCAGATAAGCAGGGCCCAGGCCGTGAAGGGCTTTAAAGGTTAAAACCAGCACCTTGAACCTAGCCCGGTACTTTATAGGCAGCCAGTGCAGAGCCTGGAGCACTGGTGTCATGTGCTCCCTGCGACCCGCCCCCGTAAGGAGACGGGTCGCGCATTCTGCACCAGCTGCAGCCTCCGGACCAGCTTCTTGGGCAGCCCCACATAGAGCGAGTTGCAGTAATCCAGCCTCAAGGTGATGAAGGCATGAATGACAGTGGTGAGGTTGGAGTCAGAGATATGGCCGAAGCCGCCGGACAAGATGTAACTGTCAAAATGCACTCCCTGCCACTGCCACAACCTGAGATTCCAGGCTGAGCCGCGAATTGAGGAGCACACCCAGACTCCGCACTTGAGAGACCATGGGAGGGCGAACCCCCCCAACAAGAGGAGATTCAACCACCCCCAGGTCCCTCAAGACCCCGCCCACCAACATCACCTCCGTCTTGTCAGGATTCAAATTCACCTATCAACTGTTTGCCTCTGTGTCTGTCTTGGAAACTCTTCTTAGAAGCGCACATCAGTGGAGGTTATCAGGCTAGGCTAGCTAGTGTGTTTTGGCTGTAAGCACAAAGGCCCCCATTTATATTTGTAAACATTTGACACAGGTTGGCTGAGGACATCATGAATTTTCTACCAGCACTTAGCTGCTGTTGTGTCTAGATACCCACTCTCTCCATTCTGTTCTGTGATTATCCGAGAGACCATAGAGGCATGTTTTTTTTTTGGGGGGGGGAGCATTGCACTTCATGGGGCTAACAAAGAGAGCAGTTCAGAATTGGAAGCAAGGGGGAAATTACATGTGAAGCCTGCACCAGAAGCTAACCCAACACTTTCTCATGATGCTTTTTTTATGAAAAAAGGGGGGTGGGAAATGTACAGCCGTGGGAAGAAGGGTAGCTGAAAGGAGAGGTAGGGGGAAGTGGGGAATGGTCAAATTAAAAAGGAGTGTTGGCTTTGCAGAATGCATGGTGCTTTAGATACATTATGAAAATACCTTGAACTGGCAACAGCTGGTGGGAGGAGACTGCCAGGTAGCTGGTCCATCATGCAGCTGCAATAACATTTGAATAACTGACTACATGATCATGATGGCATCACCAAATTGAACCCATGCTGGATTTGCAAGGCATTTCTCCTTACAGCTGTTAACACCAAGTGTAGTCAGACTAACTGTATGCCAAGCAAAGGGACTAAGTAAGGCTACGTCTCTGCAGCCAGTTACTCCATCCACGTAGGGGATGCTGTAGCTGTAGTCATCCTGCATCCAAGCAGGGGGTTGGGCTAGATGGCCTTTCAGGTTCCTTCCAACTCTATGTTTCTATGATTCTATGTATGTTCCGTGATCACCTGTATTCCGACACACTGAGGAGGATGTCAGTCTGTTACAGCTGCCGGTGATAGAGCTTGTGTAACCAGGGGCGTAGCTACCATAGGTGCAGCTGCACTGGGACCCACAAGCTTGGGATCCCACAATGCATACAGATTTTGTGTGCATCTCGCGTGGGTTCAGGGATTAGGGCAGGACAAGGAGGGTCCCATTCCACTCTTGCTTCACCCCTATGTATAACTCAAACTTTAGGAACTCCTGCATTCAGCGTGGAAGTTCCTAGTTCAGTGCGCATTTCCATCAAGATGGTGGATTTCAGTTCCCAGTGTGGCCAGCCTTCAAACCCTGAGTGGGAGAATGATGTTGTTGATTTCTACTAGATGCCTGATCTGCTGTGAAAAATGTCCATGTGAAGAACCTGGCCCAACCGTGCACCTGCTTGCAACTGGTTTTGGTTCTGCTGGAGCCAGTTTGCGCTCAGAACCATTCTCAGAACTAATTTGCTGCTGACTGGAGGAATCAGGGCAGATTCCTAATTTAGGCAAAGGGAAAGTTGTTGTGCATCTCTTTGAGCTGCAGAGAGCTCCATCAGAGCCTGCAAGGCAGCATCATACAACGGCGCAAAGGAAGAGATAATAAAGAACTCTGAGTGCTTTCTGATGGGGAAAATTCTTGCAGCCAAGAGCTATTTGCATTTGTTTCATTTGACACAGAGAGAGGCTCTTGTGAAAAAGTTGTGTGTCTGCATGTGTGTGTGTGCACAAGCAGCAACCCACACATGTAGGGTTGTCACCTATATATATTTTTCCAGGCCACTTATGAAAAAAACATATTGCAGGGCCTGCATTGATACCATAGGTAGCCAATAATTGTTCCTTTCTTCTTTACTAAGTTTTCAACTTGGGACATGAGCCAGGAGGTTGCAAATTGCTGATCGTTAATAGCTGCAACTGCAATGGATAGGAGCTGCACTTTAACCTTATAAAACACTATTAGAATGTTATGCACCCTGAAAATAGATATCCGGAACAATCATGGTATCTTGACAGACCAAATCTGACATTCAGATTGTCTTCTTGACCACATTTTTATGACAAACATTTCCTAACTTGAAGAAAACAACTGTGAGAGAGTGGAATGAGAAAAAAATGACAGAGAACAGTAATTCTGATGTGGCAGCAACTCAGAGTGCATTAACAGGAATCTCGACTCCCTCCGTGTTTAATTTCCTGCAGGACATACCTTTTGAGCCTTATCATTCTTCCCATGTTTATTTCTTTATATTTTATTTATTTATTTATATTTATTGGACGCCACCTCATGCCTACGGCATCCCAGGGTGGCTTACAACAATAAAAACAATAATAAAATACATAAAACATCATCAATGTGAGTAATTAAAACTACCCTCCCACCCCAAAAGTTCCCCCCCTCCCTACCCTACCCTCCCACCTTCCCCTCTGAAGGCCTGGGCGAACAGCCAGGTCTTACAGGCTTGGCGAAAGGCCATCAGACCTGACCTCCAGGAAGGCGCCCCCGGCAGACTGCAGCGGCCGCCCTGGGGCGCGGAAGGCGAGGCGATCCCCAAGGTATGAGGGGCCCAGACCTTATAGGGCTTTATAGATCAACACCAACACCTTGAATCTGGCTCGATACGCTATAGGCAACCAGTGCAGAGTGCGGAGCACAGGTGTAATATGCTCCCATCGCCTCGTCCCTGTAAGGAGACGGGCCACTGCATTCTGCACCAGCTGCAGCCTCCGAACCAGGAACAAGGGAAGCCCCACGTAGAGCACGTTCCAGTAGTCGAGCCTCGAGGTGATGAAGGCGTGAATAAGAGTGGCCAGGTCGGGCCCGGAGATGCATGGGCACAGCCTCCGCACCAGATACAGCTGGCGAAAGGCGGCTTTAGCCACCGCCTCCACCTGCCGATCCAGACGGAGGCCCAGATCCAAAACCACCCCCAGAGGTAACGTGCAGAAGGGACCATAGTTAAACCTCCTTTTTTGCCCTAAGGTTTGCAGGTTATTCTTTGCCAATGCAGGCTATTTGCAAATCATTAGTACAGGATCCTGCGAGCTAGGGGGCTTTTATGCCATGCATTTTCTTCCCCCAGACTCTGAGTAAGATCTCTCCTTGCCTTGGGCCAGGCTTTCAGGTGGATTCAACTGGGTATTTCATGGGTGACTGTCTAAAGGCAGAGGGTGAGGGAAGTCTTAATGGAAGACCCTCCATCCCTCTCATGCATGCCATTCCTGAGGGGACAGAAGCTGATTTCTTCCTGGTCCTGAGAAGTTCATGTCAATGGCTGAATCCAGGTGCCTTTCTTTGTAGAAAAAGTGCATCTCCCCCTGAGAAAGGCCCCCTTCTCTTGTCTTGTGTGCTAGAGGATGATGGGATTCCTCTCTCCCAGCCACTGGCTCATACTGTTGTGCATGGGACTGCTGGCAGTGGCCCTTACTCCTCTGCCCTCCCTCCCCTCCCCCACCCAAGGAATTCCCCCTCCCTTGCTCCCCTAACCCTCTCGCAGCCAAGCCCCCAGCTCTTGCTCCCCTCCTCCCCCCACAGTCAAGGCACCCCCATCCCTACTCCCTTCCCCCCACAGCCAAGGCACCCTCCTGCTCTTGTTCCCGCAGCCAAGGCCCCCCTTCCAACAGGGCATCTCTGGGTCAGATGTTAGGGGGCTTCCAGGAGGGGGGTTCCTCCAAGGGTCTCTGGTTCCCAGGGGGATTGGGGGAGCTGGGGGTCAGACTGGTGTTCCCCACATGATGATGTCACTGTCCCCCCCCCCCCGAGCTCTGCCCCCCTGGGGCAGAGTCCACCTAGGGGCCAGGTGGGTGCTGCCCTGGATGGGATAGCGTGGGAAATGCTCTGACTGCTGGCTAGATTGTGGCCCATTCAGAGCCTGGCCAGGGGGGTCCCCCCAGGAATCCAGTGCCCCCCACGCAAGCACCCCTTCCAGGTGGTGTCCGGGGCTGAGCTATGGGAGCTGCTGCCTCTGGGCGGAGCTGGGGCCCCGGTAGCTCCAACAGAATCTGTCCCTGGAGCATCCTTTCCCATCTCTGTACCAGCTTTGGGGCCTCATTTGACCTTCCTGCTGCCCCCGCCCCGACTTCACACGCTCCCCCAGCAGAGCTCATCCACAGCCGCTTTCTCACAGAACGACATGTGTAGCACTTGATCTAGACCTGACCTCTAAGGCTGTGAAATCTGGGGGCTCAACTCTTGGGCTGGGGGGGGAGGAAATGTCAGTGATTCAAAACAGTCAGGACTCTGTGCATTTTGACCACAACCAATTAACTTTTCAACAGTAATAATTTTTTATTTTCTGGCTGAATCTTTTTCAAACTTTGCACATATGATGGACTCCACAACTATAAGCCATGGATAAAATTTTCAGAACTGTAGCTCAAGCAGTTTCCTCTATATCGGGACTTCAGCAGTCCCCTGTTTATAATGGAGAACCGTTCTGCCTTTAGATACAGCTATCACTGTAAGTAAATAATCAGGGATGGAGAAGCTTTATTTTTGTCTGGTCACCACGCTGGCAATTTAAAAATAGACTGTGGGGGCACATCAGAAAATACAGAGAGATGTTGACCTAATCACTCAAAATCCTCATATTGTATATTTGTGCTTAATCAGTAGTGTCTGAGTTAATTCAGTGCCGAAGTAGTCTGTGACAGCAAGGAGAAGAAATTTTCAGGGAATGGCAGTAGGGGCTGCAGGGTGTGGATTCCAAAAAGGTATGGGTTTGAGATGAAGGAAACGCGTGTTGAGACAGAGTGAATGGTTACTGGGGCAGGGAAAAGGGGCGTGAGGATCTGGCCTCCAGATCTAACTTCTACCCTTGAGTCCTCCACACTCTCATCTTTGCTGCCTTCTCCCTCAGCACAGTCTTTCATTGCTTGAGGGTAGGGACTGGATCCAGGGTGCAGATTCAGAAACTGGAAAGGGGCCAGTAAAAACCAGAAGTTGGCTGTATTTGGCCCATGGGCCAGGCATTCCTGGTTCATGGTGTCAAACGCTGTTGATCTTTGAGGATGAAAAAAAGGTGCTGTCCCGTTAACTTGTGCGTGGTGGCTTGTTTACTAACCTGGGGGTAGTGATTGTTGCTTTTTCTGCTCCTGGAATTTAGAGTTAAATCCAGCTGTGCTGGCAGGCAAGGTCACCAGGGAAAGGTGTTGCTGCATTGTGCTCCGACTTCTAATGCTGATGGAAGGAGAAAGTCCCATTAATGCCATAGCCTCATCTGTGGGATTCCTCAACTTGCGATGTTGGCTAAATCCATCTGCTCAAATGCCACCGTTGAAACAGTGTGAGAGCTTTGTGTAGGATCATGGAAGCTGGTGATAGAAAGGACCTATTATTAAAAATGCTATTAACATGCTTAAGTTTAAATCCGTGGTTCCAGAACTTTGTTGAGCAACAGAGCATTGTCCAGGATGGTGTCTTACCCTGTGTTTCCTGAGTCCATTGCTCATCCCTGATCTGATGGCAGAGTGCTACAAGGTGCAATAACATCTGCCGTCTCTCTCCTTTCCCTCAGGACAGGTTTCTGCTCATCCCCTTGAGTACAAAGCTTGGTGGCAGCCCTCCCTGCTCATAATTACTGCCATATAGGCCCTTTTAAAATAGGCCATGGCTACGGGGGGGGAATGGGTGCACGTGCTGGTGCGGGGGTGGTGCCTTGGTGCGCATGTACATGGACACACGCTCATCTACACACACCTCCACACATGGAGCAATCACCATTTCGGCCAATTGCTTCATGCATGGGTGATAGGTGGAGAATCATGGGTGGGTCGCAGGAGCACGCATGCCCACCCACCATGGTGTTTACATGGGCGGCACCCACCCATGCCTGCGCAGTGGACCTGCATGGGCATGCGTGGGTTGGTCTCATGTAAAAAGGGCCATAGAGGAACTGCTAAGACCTTCATGGCCTTGCTCCTTTCTGTCCTTCTGCCCCGCTATGTCCCCATCCGGGAACTTTGTTCTTCCTCTTCCACCCCAGAGTCTCTTGCTCCCTAAACTGTCTTTGACCCATCTTTCATACTGCCCCTTATGCCTGGCACTTCCTCGCCAATCACATACACTCTGCTCCCTCTCTCCCTCCCAGCATTCAGATCCCATCCTAAAAAGCTGCCTCTTCTGCCAGGCTAGAACCTCACATACATTGTTAATTTGTGCCTCCCTTTCTACCATCTTATCCCCTAGGATCCCCAAGTACATGCACCTGCAACTTCACAACACTCCCTGTGTTCTCCTCTCCCTTCTCTTCCCCCTCCCTTGTCCATTTTAGATTGTAAGCCCCTTGGGGCAGGGACCTAGTAATCACAACTTTTCAGCATCAGGCACATTGCTGATGCTATATAAATAACAATATTAATTCATAATAAAGACCTGAGCTCTATTCCACTTTCCCTCTGCCCTATTCCATCCCCCCCCCCCCAATGTGGTTCAGGCCAAGCTAATTGGCACTGTGTTTCTAAGTGAGCTATTAGCACACCAGGACCTATTTTGCAGCTGTCATGGTAACATATTGCTGGTGACACTGACAGCTGAAGCCCCACTGAAGCCTTCTGCTACACTTGACAGTTTCTTTTAGTGCTAATTACAACACTTGCAAGATTCCCCTGGCTCAGTAGGTGGGGGTGGGATCCATGAGAAAGGTGTTATGCAACTGCGCGCCGGGAATGATTTTAAAGTGATTCTGTCGTGAGTCTCTTCTGCCACCGGGAGCATTTCATTCCCCTTTTTTGAAGTCTCCGAGGCTCCTTCTGATCCTTGGTGCAGAACTAGAACTTAGAAAAAGTTGCCAGTCAGAGCCCTATCCAGGAGAGGCCTAAGGGTCTGGAACCCACTTTGGCTATAGACACATTGGGTGTTTTTACACACACGTTTCTCCTGGATGTTTGCTGTAACATCCAGAACTTTCTGTGTGTCTACAATCACTCATCCAGATCTTAAACATCCGGATCTTTGAACTTCTGTGTGAGACTTCTCCCAGAACTTCTGTGTGTAAAAGGTTCTCCTGGTAAACTGCTTTGCTCCAGGCAGCTGTGGCCATTTGGTTTCCATGGCAGCCTGTCACGTCTACAGCTGCGGCTACTTTAGGCTGCCTCAGGGCAGTGTTTGTGTGAAGAATGCATCCAGGAACTGCCTCAGGGCAGTGTGTGTGTGAGAAGAATGAATCCGGAACTTACTTGTGGACTTGTAAACCCAGAAGACTGAAACATCCGGAACTTTAACATGTGCCTAAAAATGCCCAATGTAATGGACCCCTGTAAATCCTTGAAAAGTGAGGCCCAAAGTGGACACCAGGGTAGATTGCCACAGGATATGGCTCTTGCAGCAGAGCGCTCAAGGTGTAATTGGATCATCGAGAGCTGGTGCAGAGAAGGTTGTGACTGGACTGGGAGGAAAAGGGATATAAACTGAGCTGAGAGATCAGTGAGGGAAGTCCAAGAGGGTGAGGCTTCTCTTGGCTGCTAAATCAGAGAAGTGTAGAGACTTTAGGCTTGCCCCAAGAAGCTGGCTGGCTAGAGGGAGCCACGGCTAGGAACCTTCAAAGAGCTCACCCTATCAGAGAAAGAGGACCCCAATCTCTGGGGAGCTGGTGGAACGCTAAAGACTGAATCTTTGGGAGCCAAGTGCTCGCCCCAAATAGCGCTGTGATTTTGTGATTCGACTGAGAAACTCAGGAGGAGGGCACATGCCCACCAAACTCCTCAACCAGGGAAAGACAGGGCAGCATCTTGCTGTCTTCTTTAATGGAATGTGTCTGCAGTTGCAGGAGAAGGTTTTTCTGTGCCCTTGTGCAGCAGGGGCGCAGTGCTGGCTGCGGGGACAGCAGCACCCATGCAGCATGCATAGCAAACCGATCTTCCACCTGGGAACTAAAGATTTTGAAAGCAGCTCCTGGTCTTCAGCACAAGATGGAGCTCTAGTGCTTCTCTCGTCATAGCGATGGAGACAAACAGTGAAAGCAAACAAGACGATAGCCCACGTTAGCCCACACCAGGTGCGTGTCCACCTGCTCTTTTATTAGGTGTTTGCCAGATGTTAGCTCCCACCTGCCACGTGGCCACCATCCACCTGTCACTCACGGTGTAGTTCAGGGACATCGCCGACCCACCATACAGGTGAATCTGGGCTAATGTGCACTCACGTGGCCGTGTCCCATCAGTTAGGTTGCGTGCAGCCTTCTTGTTGCGTTCAGGTCCGCCAGCATCATAGAGTTGCCAACGAAAAGTTTAGAGCACTCCGAGCAGTGACTGTTTCCTGGCCTTCTCTCGCCTCTTGCTCTCACTGGCACCTTAAAAGCCCAACGTGCGCCAAATTCAAACGTGTTGTCCCAGCTTGTCTAAGGTGGTCATACTTCCCCTTTAAAAGAGGACGCTTATGAAAAATACATGGTGCAGGGCTGCACTGCAACCAGTGCAGCCCTGCATCATGTGTTTTTCATAAGCATCTTCTTTTAAAGGGGAGGTATGGCCACCCTATTTGCAGCGTCTGCCCAACGCTCGCTGTCCAGCGTGTGTCGGGTCCCCTCTGGTGGGCAGTGAGTTGCCGGGCATCATCCCCGTGGGAAGAGCTGCCTGACCTGCTGGGCAGAGACTGGGCGTATGACACTGAGAGTGGTGCCAGGAGGACCTAGATCCAAGTCGGGGATCTGCCTTCTTAACCCTCCGCCAGGTGCTGGCACAGACAGCGGGTGAGGGGACTGGCCCAGCCACTCCAGCACTGCTAGGGTGCTAGAGCCCCCCCTCCCTTGGCTCCAACCACTCCTGCTTCTTCCCCCCCCCCCCCAGAAACTGTGCCAACTGTTCCCTCTGTGCCCATCCCTGCCCCAGAGCCAGCAATGTTCACAGAGGAGGTGGAGGAGATTGGTGAGTTGATGCACTAGGGGTGGGAACTGGTGGTGCAGGGAGCAAGGAAAGGGGGTAGAAAGCAGAGGTGCAGGGAAGAGGGGCCATGGAGAATGGCAGTCTGGCATGGCGGCAAGCCACTTTGGGGGTGGGAAGCACTTGCACTTGAGGGTGAGGGGCCCATAGTAGCCCAGGTGGGCTAGGAGCTGCAGGTAGCCAGCTGTCCTAGGTGCGCTGTGATGACTCTGGGTCTGCTTCCAGCCTGCAGAGCAGGGCAATGGAAAGCGTGGGCCAGCACTTCTCCAGCCCAGGGAACCGCTCCCCTCTCCATTCGCAGTGTCCCCTCTCTCTGCCATGCCCAGGGTAGCAGCAGGGGATGCCTCAGACTGTCACGGGGTGGGCAACAGCCGAGCAGAGAACCCAGTGTGCTCAGTACAAGGCTCAAGCCACTCTGGCTGCCACTAGCATGGAGCTGACCCAAGTGGGTCCCTCCAGGCACACGAGCCAACAGGGGACACTCAGGGCCTGGCCCTGGCCAGCTCAGCAGTTGGGGCTCCCAGCCCAGGAATCCGCTCTGTTCCTGGGTTGCCTTGGCTCCACTCTCCTTCTTCCCAGCTCCTTCCTTCTGGTGTGTGGAGCCCTGCATCTTGTGTGCCCCTTCCATTGTGCGTGGCTGTGGGGTGCTATGAGCAGCCTGGCCATTCGGGCTCCAGCAAAAATCGTTATGCCAGCCCTGCTGCCTGTACAGCAGGCAAAGATGGATTGCTTTCATTTCAAAGTTTCACTTTCGCCTTCAGTAGGTGCTCAATAAAGTATGCAATTTGCTCCATAAACTCCGCATTGTGTTCATAGCGAAAGGTTACTTCCACGTGCACTGGGCGTTGGCTGCATTGTGTAAATAGCTAAATACTGCCATTAGTAAGAGACTGCTAGGGGCTATATTCCCTTGAGGTTACTGGGCCGTTTCCAGCACATTAACAGCCATGGGAACATGCACCATCTTGTCATTTGTATCACAAGCTCCATCTTTACAATTGTGTGCTAGCTGCCAGTAAGAGGTGTTTGTACTGTGATGGGCTAAGCTTTCAACTAATACCGATCTAATAAACTCAGCATTCTGTGCATAGGAAAAGGCTGCTTCCAACCGCATAGTGCTGGCAGGTATGAACCCCTGTAGGTGGGCGGGGATAGTAGGCACTGGACCGCCTCCTGCGTTGAGACCACTTCAGCTGGGGTGGAAGGGCTTATTTTGTACCAGGGCTCACCCCAGAAGCTCTGCCTGACCCTGTAATTGCTGCTCTTGGGCAGGGACCGTGGTGTCTATTTTATTCTCTGTAAAGAGCCAGGTACATCGCTGGTGCTATATAAAAGCTTATAATAATAATAATAATTAATAAGACACGTACCCCACGACAGGATGCAGAACCCCCAGCCCGTCTCTCCCCTGACAGGGTTGGGGCTAATTGCCAATCAATTCCATCCTCCCCCAGTTGGCCCTAAGAAAGGGCTGACAAAGTAGGGGTTGGCGGGCCCTGGCAGCCTTAGAATATTGTGATACGCGCTCCGTCTTCCCGTAGCCATCTACCAATGGGATTCTTGTCTTGTTTCCTATACAGATCAATGTTCTTCATGCCAAGAAGAAATTTGAAATATTGGATGCGGTAAGAGCTCTCTTCAGCTTACCTTGCTGCCTCAATGACAGAACAACGTGCACTCCTCCATGAGCCACACCCCAGCATAATGCCCACCAGGAGGACAAGCATGGGTTACACGGATGGTAGTAACTCTAGTTCAGTCTGGAGCTGCAAAGGGCTCTTCAACATGTGAACTGTGGCTCTTTGCAGAGGCATTCCCTCAGCCCAGACGTGTATTGACAATGCATAGGGCTCCCACCTACAGCAGCCCCAGCTAGATATTGTGAACCAGTGTAGGAGTGGATAAGGTGCTCCGCCTTGGGGACCATAGTTCAAATCACTTAGCCATGAACTTACAGGGTGACCTTGAGCAAGTCACTATCTCCCTTGGCCTCAGTTCCTCCTCTGTAAAATGGGAATAATAATGTCCTACTTCACTGGACTGTTGTGAGGGAGAACTAGATAAGGATTGTCAAACACTTTGAACACTGAAATGACTATAGAAATGATTAATAGCAGATGCTCACTGCAGCTCTGAATGCTGAAGAACTGTTTAGCTTTCACAGCGAATAGGCATAACGAGCTGCAGTGCCCTTGCTGAACCTGGAGCTGGGCCATGTTGTAGGTTTTTGGTTAATGCTGGTGGCTCTTGTGGTCCCTGGGTTGGTTGGGACCAAGTGTTCCTGCTTTAGTCAATCACAAAGGAAGAATAATTTACTCAACAAGAAGGAGCAGGAGCTTTCAGGGCCATGTGATTCGTGGCAATGAGTGAAATCCTGGCTCCATTCAAGCCAGCAAGAGTTTCCATGTTGACATGAACCTTGCCAGACTTCAGAAAGTAAGAAAATGTGGGGGACGAGAAAGTGTAAAAAAAGATGCACTGACACACAGGTAATGAAGCTAAGGAGGAGATATTGATGGGTTGGAACCAGAGCCCTGACAATACTGTGTTCTTCTGATTTCATCAGTATTAGCAGAATTTGCCACTTGGCCAGATTTTCAAAGAAATTGCCTCCGGCAGCATGGACTTACAGCCTGAGTAGAGAGCACTCTGAGCTAGCCAATAAGATGCCAATACTAGTATGAGCTAGCCAATGGGACAGTGGCACTGTGAGCTACTAGCATATGTTCCTGGGCCTTGGGGCCCCCTGCAACAGACATCAAAGTGGTTCAACCATGACCCCACCCTGCTCTCCCGCGTTGGAAATAAAACTGCAAGATAAGTAGTTTTAGCCACAAAGGCCTCTTAGATATGATATATCCTAAATTGATGGAATGGCGTGCTGGGAAACTAATTTTTGCATTTGAAAATTTGCATGAGTTAGTTAATCTGCAGAATTTATCCTGCTGAGAGAATGTGGATTTTTTGCTTATGGAATTTGGGTTTCCTAGAAGATTTTTGCAGAGTATCCAGTGTCCTGGGTATGACTCACAGAACATATTCAGTCTGCGGTACTCAGGTGGCTTTCATCACAGTTGAGTCTGAGTGCTTCACAGAGGATTTGCCAACCATCCTGTTGTCCCCCTTTTACAGAGGGGGAACTGAGGTACAGACCGAGTTGCCCAAGGTCATATGAGAAGACTGGCAGAACTGAGACTTGCACCCTGGTTCTCAGTCCCTTTACCTGAAACTCAGTCTCCCCAGTAGGAAAAGAGCTTCTCCAGGATACTTGAGACGAGGGAATGTCCCTTCCTAGTAGGTAGCATTGAGCCCCATGTAATCCCACTGGAGTTGTAATTTAGTCCTCATTTTAGCTCTTCTCAGTGGTTTGGAGAGCTCCTTCAAAAGGTGTGGCTGTTTTGCTGGGTCCTGGCCAAGAATGAGTGCTCTCCCCTTGGACTAGGCAGTTCCCTTGACAGCGTAGTTCTCTCTGCTAGGGTCCTGACCTTGCCTTTTACTTTCTGTCCTCAGATGCTGTCCTTCATGCACGCCCAGTACACGTTCTTCCAGCAGGGCTACAGCCTCCTGCATGAACTCGATCCCTACATGAAGAAACTTGCTGCAGAGGTGAGGCTATAAGGGGGTGGGAAGCATCCGGATCTCTCATTCAGGGGAGATGTTTGTTTCAGCATGGAAATAAGGTCCCCAGTCTCTGGCCCTGAAGCCCCACCCCTGTTATTCAGGGAGCAGGGGTGGGTGACAAAGTGGAGCAGTGTCTGCAGAAGTCCCTCAGTTAGTACCTTCTCTGCTGCCAGCAGCCTTCTCTCTGAGGATAGTACTGCGGCCTTCGTATCCGGCTGCAGGTCAGCCGATCAGTTATTGCTGCTGTTTAGCCCTCTCCTGGCTGCAGGGTAAATCCCAACACACCTGTACCACGCAGCATGGTTGCCAAGTTTAAACTTGTGTTACCGTGTCTCCCCTGGGATTTTAACTTGAGGGAGGTGACTTGAATTAAACCCCTTCCCCCCCCCCCCCCTTGTGAAGACAAGCCCTGAGGAACTAAAGCAGAATTGGGATACTTTTTTCCCCCTCCACGGGCCGATTCTGGATATAGTAAAAGCCCATGTGCAAGATAGGGGTTTGTGATCTTTAAGGTTGCCATATATAGGCAACGTTTTAGAGAACACTTATGAGAAATGCACATTGCATGGCTGCATTGGCTCCAACGCAGCCCTGCAACTGTTATTTCTCATGTGTCCTCTAAAAATCTGCATGTATGGCCACCCTAGTGATCTTGCTGTGGGGGAGCTTAGTGAGTATGCTCAAGGCAGGGGGATGGAGCAAAGGGGCTGAAGGAGCACGCCCAGGGGAAGGAAGGGGTGATGATGGGCGGGGTGGAGCTGAGAGATGTGCAGAGTCTGTGGCCCTGACCATAAGCTGGAAAGAGGCTGCATAGCAAAATGCCTTGGGGCTGTATTTGGCCCATATGCCTGAATTTCTTCAATTCTGGACTAAGGCCCTTGGCTAGGCTTCAGTGAGAAGCCAGAGAAGTGACTGTAGTGGACCATCTAACTGGGCTTCCTTTTTCGCTTTCCTCTTTTAGCTGGACCAGTTGGTGATTGATTCTGCTGTGGAGAAACGGGAGATGGAACACAAACATGCACTTATACAGCAGAGGGTGAGTGTGAGCGTCACAGAGGACCCTGATCTCTTGTCTCTCAAGAGAGGAGAGCTGAGGGGACAGTGGCACCTCTTAAGAGGGGGCTTTGCTGGAATGATCCTGATGTGTTCCAGAGCACAGAAGCCATCACGGGAGAGGCTGGTGATTCAAGTGTAATAGCCCTGTATGGGCTGATAGGCAAACAGCCTGGTTAAACACCACATAAACAGTGATGCAGCAGCCATTTTTGAACCTGGAAACAGCCATTTTTGAACCTGGCAACAGGACACAAATATAATGTGGATGGAAGGTGGGGACTAGTATGGAGAGCAGCAGGAAACAGGGAATCGGGACTCCTGGGTTCTTCTGACAGCTTTGCCCCTGGCATGCTGATAGGGTCACTGGCATACAACCATTCAAATTCTGGAGAGGAGAGACACAGGGAACAAAGCAGGACGTGGAAAACAGCAGGCTGTTGGTACAGAATAGAACCGGAGAGAGCTTTGACCCTGATGGCTAGAGGCAACAAGGCCCCACACAGGCAGCCATAACATGTGGGGAGGGAGTGAAAACGCCTGTATTGCACGGACATTATCTGGCTCCCCCTCCCAATATGGCTGCCTGTATTGAGCCAAACGTGTGAGTGTCCCCAGAGGGCCCTGCTCCTTCTCTCCCCTCCCCTCTACCATGAAGGAGAGTGGACGGACGGAAAGAGCAGAGCAGCCAGGAGGTTGGCTGAGAGCCCTATCCTGTTCTCAGCGGTCACACAAATGTTACCTCGCACCTTCTGCCCTTTGGGTGGTGAGAAGGGGAGAGAGAGAGAGCAGGGCAATTAGCCAGGCAGCCACTGGAGTGTGGGGTATTAGTAAGGGGTGGGTGGGTGGCTGTAAAATTCAGGGCCTTAGAGGACTGCCTTAAAGCTGACCCTGTGTGCGAACACATTCAGTCACCACACGATGCTGTGAACCCACATCCATCTTTTAGAATGGCTGGGGGAGTTCAATCCTTTACACGCTTTCTCCTTTCCTTCCCCCTTTCCTTGCCCCTTGGAGAAGGCTGCAGGCCGGGCAAGCAAAGCCCCGAGGCTGCCGCAGCTACTGCAGAAGCAGTGTATCCCTCCTGCAACTTGTCTCTCTTCTCCCACATCTGTCCAGCTGCCGTCCTGCCTCTCCCCCTAATGAGACAGAAGCACGCCTGGCTGCCCCGGCCTCACCAGATGGTCAGCGCTCCCTCTTAAATCAGCCTGCAGATGGATGAATGGATGGAGCCATGTGTTCCTTGAGGGCTGGGCTTGCTGGAGGGCGGCTTCTCCATTCACATGGAGATCACACCCCAGTGAGCTAGCTTAATGGATTGTGAGGGGGAGAGCTGGGAAATAAAATGCTGACTCCTCCCCCTCCCCCCCTTTCCCCGCATGCAGCTTCCACAGTAAATGGCAGCCTGCCTGAGTCAGAGATTCCTATACACAGGCCAGAGTGGAGCTATTTAAACAAAGGGCCTATGGACAAATATTTATTTATTAGAATTTATTTATTTTTACAATTTATATGCCGCCCCCTCCTGCCTCAGGCATCTCGGGGCGGTTCACAATATATATGTGCAGAGAGGGAGACAGACAGGTAGGCACCAGAGCAGGTTTCACGGGGCAGCCGCAAGACACAAACCCAGCCTAGAAATCCCCTTGACTGTGGTTCAATCTGCTGTGGTGCTGAGAACCAAGAGGATGAGATTGTGTTCTTGCCACAGTAGCTCAACTGCCCTGTGACACTGGCCTGGGCCAGCAGAACTGCTTCTCGTTGACCCCCTGAGTGTGCCTTCCCCCTCATCTCTAAAGTTTCCACCCCTTGATCCTACCCTGATGGGGTCAGGGTGGTGGTAACTTCAGGGATCAAGGGGGCAGGTCACACAGTGAGCGAGTGACGGAGGGTGTGATGCCACCCAGGTGTCCTCTCCTAATTCCCTGGCTAAGGCCTCACTCCCACCTTATTTCTGAGTGAACTAACGGACCCATCAGAAGTGTAAAGGCACTCTTCCCTCAGGCCTGTGTTGAAACAGCAGTACACTCCTGAGGAAGGGCACTCCCTACTGAATGGCTAATGCCACTGCTCTGTGATGAGAGATCACAAGCTTGAGATGGGAGGTTCTGAGGCTAATGGTCCCTACGCAGCGGAGCTTCTGAGATAACCCCACAGTTAACCCATCCTGGATCAAAAGTAGCTTGAATGGGTGAGGATAGTCAGACACAGATTAAAGAAATATTATTATTATTATTATTTTATTATAAACATTTATATAGCTCCAGCCATGTGCCTGGCACTGTACAGAACACAGAAATAGACGCGGTCCCTGCCGGTGGCTTACAATCTAAAAGACAAGGAGGGGGAGACAGGGAGAAGGGACAGTGGGAGAGACAGGGGAGAAGACAAAACAAACATTCAGGTGCATGCGACGTCTCAGGTGCGTGTGCTTGGCTTGGTTACAATCAGGTTGGTTGCAGCAGTCTGCAGAGGAGGGCAGACAGTAAGTATATGGGGAACGACTAGCAGGCATTGGGAAAGGCGGCGAGGAAAAAGTGGGTCTTGAGGAGGGATTTGAAGGAGCGGAGGGAGGGGGCAAGGCGGATGTGGGTAGGGAGGGAGTTCCAGGCATGGGGGGCAGCGAGGGAGAAGGGTCGAAGGCGGTTAGGTGAGCAGGAGAAACGAGGGAGAGTGAGGGAGGGGACAGAGGAAGAGCGGAGAGCGCGTGCAGGAGTGCGTAGGGAGATTAGGTCCGAGAGGTAAAGGGGAGCTTGGTTGTGGAGGGTTCTGAACGTGAAGTTTAAACAGGATACTTTCAGGAAGGGGAAGCCAGTGAAGAGAGAAGAGGAGAGGCTGCACATGGTCGAAGCAATGGGCAGAGTGAATGACCTTGGCAGCGGAGTTTTGGATTGCGATAAGGGGGGACAGGTGAGAGCGAGGGAGGCCAGCAAGGAGGAAGTTGCAGTAATCGAGGCGAGAGATAACCAAGGCATGAACAAGGGTTTTGGCCGAGGAGGTAGAGAGAAAGGGGTGGATCCAAGCAATGTTATGGAGGGCGAATCGACAGGATTTGGCAACAGAGTAAATGTAAGGTTTAAAAGAGAGGTGCGTGTCAAAGATGAAGCCCAAGTCATGGGCTTGGAGAACAGGATGGATGGTGACTCCATCGATGCAGGTGGGTAGGTTAGAGGGAGAGGAAGAGGAGGGAGGAAAAATTAGGAGTTCGGTCTTGGCCATATTGAGATTGAATTGACGTCGGGACATCCAGGCGGAGATATCAAAAAGGCAGTTGATGAGGCGTGAGTGGACAGAAGAGGAGAGAGAGAGGGGGTAGAAAGACAGAGTTGGGTGTCATCAGCGTAGAGATGATACTGGAATCTGTGGGAGGTAATAAGTTTGCCAAGGGACAGGGTGTAAATAGAGAAGAGGAGAGGGCCAAAGGACAGAGCCTTGGGGGACCCCAACCGAAAGGGGGAGGGAAGGAGGGACCCTGCTTGGTCCCATGCAGGGCCAATATGGGGCTGGGGGAGAGGAACAACTGGGAGTTTTGTCCTAGGCCCAGACATTCTGGGTAGGGATGGGGGACCTGGAGTGGCCTCTTTTTATTTTTTATAAAAAAAAACCTAACAATTCGCTTTCCAGTAGGGCTGAAACAAGCAGCTAGATTGCTGCTTGTGAGAAATTTTGCCATTTCGAGAACTCGGATCTATTTCCCAACTGTTTCCCGATACCGATGTAGTTTCTCGACTCATGCAATACTGTAAGATACTGTTCCGATTTACCAATTTTCCGCTTACCGTTTACTGCATACTGTGTACCGCTTAACCGCATTCCTGAGGAGACCGTTTCACTTCCGAGTTTGTTTCCACATTTCTGAACCAATCACTGTGCAAATAGCCCTCCCCTTAACCAACCCCCAGTGGCACTTGACCTCCACTCCAGTTCCTCCTACCAGAATTGTTGTTCTATGTTGTTCCCTTTTCTTTGACCAATCTGCAACTGGATTGCAGATTAGTAAAGGAGTCTGCATATCAGCCAATGAATGAAAAGGAAGTACAAGCGAAAATGGAGTGCAAGAAATGTGGTATTACACCGGTATTACCTCTCTGATTTGAAATGGATGGCGAAGCAGTAAATGGCGAAGTGGTAAATGGTACAGCGGTTAACAGGATCCCAGTAAGTGGAAAGTTAGTAAATCAAGAAACGAAATGTCAGTCGAGACATTAACAAGTACCAAGAGGTTCTCAATTCAACCAGGATGGTATTGGGAACCAGGATTTCAAAAAGATTTCCCATTTTGGCAAAATCCCGTTTCAGCCCTACTTATAAAGATCTTGACTCAAGAACGTGTCCAAAGCCCCAAAATGTCTGTGGGCAGTGCTGATAGTATGCTCCAGCCTTTCTTTCCCTGGCTACCATGGCTTACAGAAAGCAGTAGGATTGCCAGACCAAAATTTTAAATATAAGGAACACTGTGAAGCTGTGGGGCACTGTCTTTTATGTTCTGTGGAACTTTAAAATAAGGGACCTCCATAATGTCCAGTGGAGCTACGGTCCTAAAATAAGGATGACTTTTATGTTCTGTGAAGCTCTGAAATAAGGGACACCTCTTAAAATAAGGCAACTCTAGAAAGGAGAAGCATCAAAGGATCTCCTCATGACACGAAGCCACTGTTTCTCCTGGAATATTAATACTGGCTGTGCGGGTGGGGGGAAGGGGTCAGTCAATCTTGCTGAAATCTTTCTCTCCCTAGAGCCCAAGCAAATTGCTGAGCTTGCACTTCCTGCTGCTGTCTGAGAGGAAATGCCCAGCTGAGACCCAGACAAAGCCCAATATTGATTTCATACTTAGGAGTGAGGGAGCGCAGCATACAAGTCCTTGCATGGATAGGGGGGTGGGAGGAGGGTAAGCGTACAGTTCATTCGTCTGTGTGTGGGCCCCTTGAGGGGAAAAGAGATGGATTCCAGCATTTTACTGCCAAAGCAAAGGCCTGTGTTTGCTGTGGAGAGACCCATTTCTTGGAGCCCCAGAGCAGCTGTGGCTGGAAAGGATTGTCACGAACTGTAAGCTTAACGAATACAGAGGAAATTTCCCTGGCTCTTGCAGGCTGAGCAGCTCCACAGACATCAGTGCACTTGTCCAATATAATCCACTCACATTCCTGGCCCTGAGTGAGCAGAGCACTCCACTACCAGGAATGGCCTTATTCATTGGAAAGAGCAGACACTGGGTAATTTCAGACGTTATGAGATCACGGTCAACCACAGTGAATCCCCTGTGGTGGCCGTGATTCCCGTAACGTCTGATGTGAGTTCCGCCAGATGTTCACCCCAGTGAACCTCTTGCGGGAATCACATTGACCATGATTCTGGACCTTCGGCTGCCCAGAGGTCCAGAATCGTGGTGGGATCGGGCCCAAACCATGGTCACGGTCTGGAAAGGGCTGAAGGTAACGTCTGTTACCTTCAGGCCTGCCGGATCGTGGTCCTGACCACGGGATGGGAACGGGCAGAGCGGCCGTATTGGCCGCTGCACCCACTCATCTCCCAGAAGGCGGGCGGGGGGGTGGGGCTGTGCAGCTGCACGTCGTGCTGCGCAGCCCCGCCTCCTCCCCGTGCAGCCCCTCCCCGATCCCCCTCCAGAATCAGGTCAGCATGTCTAAAGGACAACCGACCTGATTCCTGTCTGGGATCCGAAACGGATCCCGGACCGTGGTTCAGCGTGGTGGACCGAAGGGCCCGTCACGTCTGAAATTACCCACTGTCTCCAGGGTGGTGGCCTTTTTGGGGCACCACTTATGGCTCCAGCATCCCACAGACTGCTTAGAGGAGCCATCCTTACAATCTCTGCTCCACACTGTTCAGCTCTTTGCTGAGAGTGGGAGCCCCACCCGCAGCACAAGTCCTGGACTGCTGCTTCTACTGTGGGCATGGGGTAGGTGGCAAAATTGGTTTTTGTCCAGCACAACAAAATAGAGGGGGACATCCTCTCTACTGAGTTTGGCCTAGATTACCCTTGAGGTTTCTTCCAACCCTAAATTCCACGATTCTGTCCCTGCCTCCACTGGGCCTTCCCTCACCACTGGAAGTCTTGAAAATTAGGGACTAATCTATCAAGCTTGAGCCTGGATTTGGTGGGGGTAAGGACGGAGTTGGGATGGGGCACCCCAGTATCCAGGGGCTGCTTACCAGCAAACCTGAGATGTGAAAGTGCACAGAAATTGCATGAATGATGCCACATCTTCAAACAAAACAGCAGCTTTAGAACACAGGTCCTATAGCTTCAAGAGTTTGCTCACCAGAGTGCTCTGGAATGTGCTGGCAAAATGATCAGTAACCTATTTCTCTTCTCTTCTTTCTCCTCATCACCGCGGGTTGGCGTTCCCTCCACAGACTCTCCTGCAGGTGAGTACAGCTGCGCTTTAGTGGCGTGTCTTCAGGAGCCTGCTTTTTCTCTGTCTCCCTGGGAAATAGCTGGTCTAGGCTTCACTTGGCCTTCAGTGTGCTTTGCTTGCAGACTAGCCTGAATTGAGATGTTCCTATCCTGCTGGTGTACCAGATACTCAGAGCAATGTTTTCCCTATATGTTCTCTTTCTGAGAATCCCCAACAAAGGGTGTCTGAACTGAATAGTAAATTTATTATCTGCGGTTAGTATCTGCCATTCCAGATAATTCGGCATTATCTGTCCGTTAACAGATTACCACAACAGCTAACTGACAAACTGAATAGCTGGATAATACTGCAACAGTTAATCAGTTTACCATTATAGAGGTGCAATCGCGCCTCTATAGTTAAGGCAAGATGCAGTTTTTATGCAATCTCCCACCTATCTGTAACATGGGAGTATTTCTTCACTGCACTTCCGGTTTGTGACTGAAAATTGTTGCAGACAATTTTATTACTTATTTTGGGTGTTTAGTAAAACTGAATGGAACATTAAAGTTTAGATTCAAGTATTCACTGGTGAATTTTGGGACATAATGGTGCTGTAAACAAAAAGTTAGGGAAAAAAAGAGCATGTTAATATCAGTGGAAGAAATTCTTAAGTCATGCATGCGCATTACATGTACTAACGTTGTAAAAACATCTCTAGTAGTAGTTGATGGGCCACATCAATTCTTGTTTCTATTTTCTAGGGGTATGGGGGTGGTGTGCACAGTGGAAAGAGGGCAAACTTAATAAAAAGTTCTGTTGAAATAATGAGACGTTGAAGAGAATAGAAGAAATCATTAAGTTGCACATGCCTATTGTAGATCTCCTAGCGTGGATATACAATGTTGTATAAATATCTTCAGTGTGAAGGAGAGCTGAGAGACTAGCTGGCGGGGGTGGTTAGGTTATCTGGGGCGGGGGGGGGGGGGG
>QEPC01001471.1:297845-316309 GCA_003113815.1 Sphenodon punctatus | reverse complement strand
TCTTCAGTGTGAAGGAGAGCTGAGAGACTAGCTGGTGGTGGTGGGGTCAGGTTGGCTACGGTGGGGGGTAAGTATGGCTAGCGAGGGGGTCAGGTTAGCTAGAGTGCAGGGGGGTAAGTGTGGCTGGCGGGAGGACAGGTTAACTGGAGCTTTGGGGGATTCCGGGTTGGGAGTAAAATCTATTGGAAGGGATTGCTTGTTTGTTTAGTTACGTAGTTTTGTTTAGTTACGTAGTTTTATGGGGGCCAGTCTACTCCACAAGTTGGCACAGAAGCACCTCTAGCCGTTCTACTTACTGTCGAATATTCATCACCGCCACAGCAGCACGACCTACTAAAGTGTTGTGTGTGCGTGTGAAACCAACACTTTATTTTGAATCGAAAGGTATCTGGAATTTAACTAACAGTGCCACCTTGTGTTCAACAAATTTATAACTGATTGTAAACTCTGTTTTACTCCTACATCTTTTCTGTAACTCACACATTTCATCAGTTTGTATATTATTTCTCACTCCACTAACTTCCACAAAATATTCCGAATATTATTTGGATATACCAGTTCAAAAACCTGATTATATTCCAACATCTAAAAACCTTTGCTTTTAAATTAATAGTTAAGGCGAATTAGTGAAAATGAACCATTTCACTACTGTACAACGTTGAAATATCTTACGATTATAATAAATTGTTTTCAACTACATCAGTATTACTCAAATCACATAAATTTCATTAACAACTCTGTCTATATCAATAAAACATCATAACTCTCCTTCTTCCTTAAATACCATCAAGATTATAATAACAAAAATACCCACCACCTCACCATCTCTACTAATTTAGAAATTCATTTTCATTCAAACACCTTAACGAGTTAATTATTTATTACATTATAATATATTTCATTTGTAGATTTCAAAAGCAAATATACAATTTCTACAGAAAAATTAACTTGTTAAGACATTTGAATGAAAATGAATTTCTTAATTAGTAGAGATGGTGAAGTGGTGGGTATTTTTTGTTGTTGATATTATAATCTTGATGGTATTTACGTAAGAATAAAAGTTATGATGAGAAGATATTGATATAGACAGAGTTGTTAATGAAATGTATGTGATTGAATAATATTGATATAGTTGAAAATGATGTATTGTAATCATAAGATATTTGTACATTGTACAGTAGTGAAATGGTTCATTTTCACTAATTCACCTTAACTATGAATTTAAAAGCAAAGGTTTTTAGATGTTGGACTATTACTGTTACTGTATTACCATGTAACCCAAAGTTACCGTTACTAGTCTGAAACCAGGTCCAGAGGGATGGGGGAGGGAGTAAACAGGAAAAGAATGATGAGTAAACGGTGAACGGTTTAGTAAACGGTAATATGCTAAACAGCAATACAGTAAACAGTGCACTGTGGTATTATGTGGTAAATTGGTAAAACAATTAATCAGTTAATCTGCTGAATACTAAATGGATACTGCTTGGTATCTGGACCTTGCTGGAGCAGGTTGGATACCACAGTTCTGGCCAGGCACTGAATAGTGATGGAGAACCATTTAAGCACTAGGCATCTCTTCATGTAAATCTTGCCCATGTTCCAGCCATTCCCATTACATTTGCTCACTTCAAACATGGCCTTTTCCATGGTGCAAATGCAGATTTGTGGCCCAGAACATATCTGGGAAACTAGAGGCAATCCGCAGTGCAGCTGGTAACACAGTGGAAAGTTAACGTTTGTGGATGTCACCACCCTGCCATGATACACTGAGTGGAAGGCAGCTTTCCACTCAATACCGATACTGGTGTGTTCGTAGGAAACGCTGCAATGGAAATGCCGAGGGGAGAGAAATTGACATTAGCTGCAATAGCCGAGGGCTCCCCTTTTTCCTCTGTGTGCTTTTAAAATATTTTTTTGCAAATATTTAAGTTGCCGGCCAGTCAAAAGGGAACCCAAGCGATAACTATGCCTCCCATGTATATGCTGCCACCCAAAGGACTCCTCCTTGAGGACAGAATCAATAGCTATAGGGTGGCAGTATAAACATGGAACAGCTTAAATGTTTGCTGAAACTACTGCACTTTAGAGTGATGTCATGGTTACCAGGGGAAGGGGAAGGTTCATTTCCCCTGTTGTTAATGTAACGTGTAGAGACACTGAGGCTGTGCTATAGATTTAAAGCCAGAAACCTCAGAGAATCCGTTCTGTAGTCCTAACTTTGAGAGGACAGGAACACCTCCCCTCCACCCCGGCTCACTTGTCCCTCTTCCCACCTTCCCAACCTGTTCTGTGGGCAGGGTGCTTCTACTCCCCACTGATCAATATACTGATGGGGCTTGCACTGTGAGTGGGCCACTCCTCCTCACCGAAGAGCTGATTGACAGGGAGTAGGAGTGAACTGGGGCTTGTGCTGTGCTGCACACCTGCTCCATGCAGAACAGCTGCCTGATGGGAAGTACTAGTAGCACTCCCTGCCTATCCACAAGGCAAACCCCAGAGCTGTAGCACTGGCTTGTGCTGCAGGTGGGGTACTGCTGCTCCTTGATTCATTGGGAGTAGAAGTGTAAACCCGCTCACATCATACTGGACTAGCATTCTGAGGCTTTCTTGACTGAATCAGAGGCCAGAATGCTCCTGCATGCTGCTTCTACTGCAGGCTAGTGAGACATGATGGTCATACAGAATCCACCCAAATCCAAGCTCTTATGTAAACCATTGTTCCTCAGCACAGCAAGGGAAGATGGAGCAGTACTTTAACACTGCCTCAAGGAAATGTGCTGTCCCATGAACTGAATACATAACTGAATGGGAAGGCTACTTGCAAGCATTCCCAGTGTGTCAAGGATGCATATGCTCCATTAGCCGAATGCCCCAAGGGGTGGGAGGGTGGGGGGAATGCATTTGTGAACCATCTGTCCCCCAGTGGAGTCTACAGGAATGATGACTTTATCTGAGCGAGCAGGAAAGAGTCTCTAGACTCTTGCAGCAACATCAGCCACTGAGCAGTGGGAAGAGACCAGGGGTCCGGTTATGGGAGAGAGAGAGCTGTTACCCCACATCAGGATCCTTATTAGCAGCACTGCCTGGGTCTGAGGTAGTCGAACTTAGCAGTGGAAGCGTTACGACTCCAGCAGCAGCTAAGCATTATGGGCCAGATTCTCATCTTGGGTAAAGCAGCATAGCCTCATTGAGGCAAACAGAGCTATGCTGATTTACACCTGCAGAGTATCTAACTCTAAATTTCCAGAGTTGGACAGAATGCAAAAGATGGGGCTAAAGACTCCATTTTGTAGTAGCTCTAGAATGGGCCATTCCAAAATCTCGAATCTCATCACCTCAGCTCTCTGAAACTCAGCTCTCTGAAACCAAATCCAGATAGAAATTCCATATCTAAGGTCATGGTACTGGATGCCTGTGGGGGTTTGGTTTGAAGAAGATATTCACCTGCAGGGGAGACCCTTACAGGTTATACTGGGAGCGGGGGAGGTGTTTTGGTTGTGGGGGAAGCAAGCTGTGATGAGGTAGCAAATAGGTTGTGAAAGGGGGTGGAAACAGAAATGACTGTGCCGCTGTAGCAACCTAGCCTGGGTCGGGAAGCCGCAGCAGACATGGTCTGGACAGGGCCACTCACCACACATTCCCATGGCTGGGCCGCCAGGGAGGGCAGGGAGACGCAGGAATGTGCGCCCAGCCACTCCCCCTGCTGCACTCAGCGCCCTGCCTCGCTATGATGATGGGCAGCCATGGTGGCTAATGACGGGTCACAGCAGGCCCCACCAGATGTGATAGCCCGCTGTAGCCTGCTTTGCCCTTATCAGGTGAACCTTAGCCCAGGTTGTGACCTGGAGCCAATCAGGAGGTCAGAGCCCGGCATAGCCTCAGGCAATCCTGGGCCAACTTCCGGTGGGCCCTCAACAGACATGATGGTGGCTTCTGGGCCAAAGTGTGAAAACGCAGGCCACCATCACATCTGTTTTTACCAAGGATGTTCACTATGCACAGGCAGGGCTATGGGATGAGCTCTGTAGAGTAGATCAGGAAATGTCTTGGTGCAGCAGAGCTAGAGAGCATGAGAGCAGCAGGAGCAAAGTCGGATCTTCAGGCTGGGGGATGTAGAATGAAGCCCCACACCATGGACTCCAGGAGATTTACTTGGGAGCCTCTGAGAGCACCAGGGGACGGAGACCCGAGAACCACACATTGCAGCCCCTCACAGCATCAGGTACCAGGGACCCTGCTAGTGGCTCCTTCACTATTGCTGCTACTGCTCCTGCTCCAGTTCAGTGGCATCCTTAGTGATGCTTGCTGGACTTGAGCAGTGGCTCCACCAGGGTCAGCCAGTAAAAGTGCCACAGGTCCATAATGTGTTGCTGGGGCTGGGGGGCAATCACTAGGACTGCTGCTTTTCCAGAAGTGTTGACTTGAAAAGGGGTGGAGCCACACCAAGCAAGGGTGGGGCAAAGTAATGCCATTGTGGCCACACCCCCTTTGGAGAGATGTGATGTGATGGTGCGTCACAAAGGGTGGGGCCACATCAAAAAGAGAGTGGGGGAGCATCTTGGCTCCACCCCTTTCTGACATGATGCCACCCCCTGAAAATTGTTAGCCGCACCCTTGGATAAACCAGGAAAATAAAAGCTTCACCTAGAGCCCAGAGATGGTGTGTCAAAACCTTGAGACTCTAAATCTTGAGGGGTGTTAATTTTAGTGATCGCTCCTCCTGCTTCCCCTTTAAACCTGTCACTGGAGAGAGAAGTTCTTTTCCTGCCTTGGCCACTGATTTCTTGACCAAATCGCTGTTTCTGCACCTCAGTCTCCCCACCTGTTAAATGGGATGAGACTCATGTACCTGAGATGGGCCACCATCTTGTCTGATAGGCCTAGGGACTTCTTAAAAGCATGAGTCTCTCTGCAGCTTGCCTTGGGCTAAAGAGTCAGACTCCATCACTGGGATGTATCATGCTCTCACATACCGTAGGCCAGAGCTCATAGGGTGCTTTTACACAGATCGCACCCACAGCTCTGCTCCACCTCACACCTGGTCAGGCTGTCCATTTAAAGGTAGCCTGCCTGCCAGATGTGCAGGTGGAGCAGAGGCAGAGCCGGCATCGCCTACTCTGCTCCAGTCCCGCTTGCGGTGCTCCGGAATATCCCAGAGCACCGCAAGCAGAGTGGACCGGTCAAACCTGGAGTACCAGCCAGAGGCAGAGCTGTGGTCTATCTTCTCAGTAGACGGCTGCTGCAGCTCTGCTTCCATGTGGGGGTTGCCCCGGACAGCGCAATAGAGCTGCGCGTGGCTGCCTAGAGAGGTGGTTGATCTGCCCGCAGCTTAGGGCTGAAGCGGCAGCAGCATTTACCATGCCGCGGTTCCATTCCGCCATTATGGAATTGCCCACGTCACACCGCGGCTTTTCTGCTGACATACCGCTAATTCCGCCGGCATTCTGCAAATTCGGAAACTATCGGAAAAATTGCGGAATTGTCGGAAACTGTCGGAAAACCGCTGTTCCGCTATTTCGTGGCGATGGCAGAATTAGCAAAAATGGCATGTTTCCGCTATTTGTGAAGCCTGTGGAAGTAGTGGAATGAAATTAGCGGAACTGCGGAAGTAGTGGAATGAAACTAGCGGAATGAAAGCCTCTGCCATGCCGTACCACTAATTGCGGAAACGCTGTTTCCGGTGGAAATAGCTACCGCTGCGACTTTCCGCTACAGCCCTAGGAATGGGTGCCACATGGACGAACCATGGACTACTGTAGGGCCGGGTCCATTTAAAACGGACCCAGGCAGGGCTGCAGTCGGGCAGACGCAGGGGTGCATCCCCGGAGCAGATCAGTGGGTGAGAGTCCATCTAAAAACACCCATAGATGGGTACTAAACCTTAGCTCTACACACAAGCTTCTTCCTTTCAAGGGGAAGTGTGTAGTCCACTAGAGCTAAGGTTTAGTACCCATCTATGGCTGTCTTTAGATGGACTCTCACCCATTGATCTGCTCCAGGGGTGCACCCCTGCGTCTGCCCGACTGCAGCCCTGCCTGGGTCCGTTTTAAATGGTTTGAATTCCAGATGAGCCTCCATCTTTCTCATCACACGGGAGACCGAAAGGGGAGCTTCCTTTAAGTCCTCTCTAGTGACTTCTCTGCCAACTCCTCCTTGGACCCTCTCCAATCTGACTTCCGCCCCCTCCACTCTACTGAAACTGCCCTGGTCAAGATCACCAATGATCTACTTGTCGCTAAATCTAAGCGCCTCTACTCCATTTGGGTGAAGGGGGCAAGGGCTACTGAGCATAAGGAGTCTGCTCCTTGCTGAATGGCTTGTACCTTGGCATGGACTGGGGGATCCTGAGGAATAATTAACCCAGGTCCTCCTTGACCTCTCTGCTGCCTTTGACACTCTTGACCACTTGCTTCTATTGGACTCGCTTTACTCTTTGGGCTTCCGTGGCTCTGTCCTTGACTGGTTCTCCTCCTGTCTTTCTGACCGCTCCTTTGAAGCTTCGCTCCCCGAGTCGAGCTCCTCCTCCTTTCGGTTGGGGTCCCCCAAGGCTCTGTCCTTGGCCCTCTCCTCTTCTCTATTTACACTCTGTCCCTTGGCAAAATTATTGCCTCCCACGGATTCCAATATCATCTCTATGCTGATGACACCCAACTCTATCTTTCTACCCCCTCTCTCTCCTCTTCTGTCCGCTCACGCCTCATCAACTGCCTCTCTGATATCTTGGCCTGGATGTCCTGATGTCAACTCAAGCTCAACATGGCCAAGACCGAACTCCTCATTTTTCCTCCCTCCTCTTCCTGTCCCTCTAACCTGCCCATCTGCATCGATGGAGTCACCATCCATCCTGTTCTCCAAGCCCATAGCTTGGGCTTCATCTTTGACACGCACCTCTCTTTTAAACCTTACATTGACTCTGTTGCCAAATCCTGCCGATTCGCCCTCCATAACATTGCTCGGATCCGCCCCTTTCTCTCTACCTCCTCGGCCAAAACCCTTGTTCATGCCATGGTTATCTCTCGCCTCGATTACTGCAACCTCCTCCTTGCTGGCCTCCCTCGCTCTCACCTGTCCCCCCTTATCGCAATCCAAAACTCCGCTGCCAAGGTCATTCACTCTGCCCGTCGCTTCGACCATGTGCAGCCTCTCCTCTTCTCTCTTCACTGGCTCCCCCTTCCTGAACGTATCCTGTTTAAACTCCTGGTATTCACGTTCAAAACACTCCACAACCAAGCTCCCCCTTACCTCTCGGACCTAATCTCCCTACACACTCCTGCACGCACTCTCCGCTCTTCCTCTGTCCCCTCACTCTCCCTCATTTCTCCTGCTCACCTAACCACCTTCGACCCTTCTCCCTCGCTGCCCCTCATGCCTGGAACTCCCTCCCTACCCACATCCGCCTTGCCCCCTCCCTCCGCTCCTTCAAATCCCTCCTCAAGACCCACTTTTTCCTCGCCGCCTTTCCCAATGCCTGCTAGTTGTTCCCCATATACTTACTGTCTGCCCTCCTCTGCAGACTGCTGCAACCAACCTGATTGTAACCAAGCCACGCACACGCTCCTGAGATTTCGCATCCGCTTGAATGTTTTGTTTGTCTTCTCCCCTGTCTCCCCCTCCTTGTCTTTTAGATTGTAAGCCACAAGCAGGGACCGTGTCTATTTCTATGTTCTGTACAGTGCCAGGTACATGACTGGCGCTATATAAATGTTTATAATAATAATAATAATTAATAATAGTAGACAACAATGTAATATCTCTGGATGGTTTAGTGTTACCCTCAGAGGAGACTGCTGCTGCATTGAATGCCTTATCCCATGTACTGGCCCATTACCTAGTCCATGGTTCTCAACATTTTTGAACCCAGCCCCCCTTGTATATGTATGTGGAGAGGGGTGAGAGAGGCCTCAACTACCATAGACCTTACTCTCTATTCCCACCCCTCTTTTGCTTCTCCTTTGCACCCTCCAGCTCTTTCCCCTTGCTCTCTGACTCTCTAGTCCACTTGCTACCCCATCACTTTGGAAATTCCCCTGCGCTCAGTCAGCATGGACCTCGATGTTTGTCAGCTGTGCTCCTTCTTGTGCTGCCTCCCAAGAATAACTCTTGCACTCCCCCTTGAGAAGCTCAACTGCCCCCCACCCCTCGGTTTGAGAACCACTGGCCTGGTGAATGGGAATTGAGGTGGAAAGCACCTGCTATTGCCTTGCAGAGTCAAATCCCTCCATCTGTGCTCTCTTATCTGGTAGGCCAGGGTTGGAGAAACTTTTCCCGCTCAGGGGCCATTTTGAAATTGAGTACAATCTCCAAGGGCCACATAGAAGTTGAGGGTGGGTGCAAGGAAGAAGAACTCAGGAAGGGAACTCAGGAAGAAGTTGTCCAGATGATGAATCTGTGCCAGAGATTTGTCCCCTGTCCTTGTGCGCATGCCCTCATCTCTGCTCCCTTACCCTGAGCTCAGTCTGTCAGGGCTTGAGGAGAGGAACTGAATCCCGGAGTCAGATCCAGGAACTGGAAAGGGGCCAAATAAAAACCAGCCATGGGCTGCTTTTGGCCGCTGGGTCTGAGGTTCCCCACCAGTGTGATAGGCGGTGTAAAGATTCCACCTGCTGTATTTCCTCCCATCAAAGTTGCAACTGATTAATTGATTATCTTTGTCCTTGCTACAGCATATTTCTACCCCAGCATGGGATGTGGGTGGGAGGGAGCGAATCCAATTTGAAATAATGCACTTTGGGGGTCTGCCCTAAGGGGTGACTCTCACAAGGGGATGTGTTGGTAATTGAATTCTCTCCGTGCTCCTGTGTGGCTGGGAGCTCAGCCTGTTAAGAACTCTGTTGACTGCGATATGGGGCTGGTTTTGTGTTCGAAATTCTGTAAACGAAGCTGGATTATTTTCTTTCCCACTGTTATTCAAAAAACCCCTTTTTGCACTCCATCCCTTAGAGGGTGCAGAGGAGCATCTGCCCCCTTTTGTCTGTATTCCCAGGGCACCTATCATTCTGAGATGCCTTTGTTATCTTAACCACTGCCCTCTGTACCCTCCCTTGCCCACCCACTCCCCCTTTTCACCTCTCACGAGCTCCTTTTGCTCTTTTACACTCCAAAGGAAAACAAGCCCCACTTAAACAGAGGAGACAGCAACAATAGTGAGTGAGGAGTGCGTTCTGGGTTCTGGATTTTATGATCTCTCTGGACCAAACTCTGCTGACAGCTGCAGAAAGAGAAAGGGGGAGTGTTAGCAGGGAGCTGCTGTGTCACACTTTAATTTACTGTTTTCAGTGCTGCACACATGGGGGAAAGTAAGGCAATGGGAGGTTTTCAAGGAAAGGTCTGTCACTTATTGAATGTTCCCAGCACAATGAAATCCAGCCTTGGGATAAGGAGGATAAGATAAACCCTGGGACCCTGCACTAATATGGACATGGTCTTCTTAACTAGAGCCTCCAGCTCAAACCTGTTGTAGCATCACCAGATCAAAATTTCAGAAATAAGGCACACTGTAGAGCTGTGTGGCTCTGAAATAAGGGGCATTCCCTTAAAAGGGGGGGTATCTGACACCCCTGTCCTCTTGTTTCCCATCCACATGCTGCAGCAGTGACAGTTCTCTCCACGTAGGAGTGATGGGAAATTTGAGAAGAAGCCGTAATACCAAGAGTTCAAGCATGTAGACAGCAGACATAGCTGGGTTAATTATTCCTCAGGATCCCACAGCCCATGCCAAGGTACAAGCCATTCAGCAAGGAGTAGACTCCTTATGCTCAGTAGTCCTTGCCCCCTTCACCCAAACCCTCGATTCTTACTACTAATCATTTCTATAGCACTACACAGCACTTCAGAGTCACAGATCTTTGGAGACAGGTCCCTGCCCAATGGGTTTACAATCTAAGATGGACAAAGAGAACATACAGGGAAAGACAGACACGCACATATTCCCATTTTACAGATGGGAAACTGAGGTTGAGAGATGGTGATTTGCCCAAGGCCACTCAATAAGTTCACTGGCTAGGATGAGATTCAGACCCTGGTCTCCCAGGTCCATGTCCAGCACCTTATCCACTACATCACACTGGCTCTCTACATCACATTGGCTTTCTGCCAGTGAGAGAGTTTTACTTCCTTCACCCATTCCCCTTCCCACCTCCTCCTGCCCTTCAACTACCTGAAACCCGCTATTATGAAATTTTGGGTCCCTGCCTACCTTTTAGCCTTCTATCCCTCCATCTAATGGGTTGAAATCAACCTGTGGGATCAGAAGTTATAAAGGAAGGGACAATGTTCAGTGTGAGTGAATGGAATTTCTTGGCTACAGAAGGGGGCTGTACCTCCCCTCCAAATCTACCCATCATTATAAAAGTTTGATTCCTTTCTTATAATCAGTCATTTATTCAAGGCACCAGCTCCCGCCATGGCCGACAAGTAACAAACAAACATGATAAAACAATACAATACAAATAACACAACAAGAAAAAATAAATACCAGAAATAAAAATGAAAAAGACCTTACAGTCAATTAAATATAAAACAATTTAACCCATTCCCTCAGAATAACTAGATATGGAGGAGGATCACAAATGCCTTTGATCCAAAAAGACTCCCGGCTTTAACTTTAGCTGGGCATGGATAAATTCCCCCTTTTTTACAGCCAAAGATAAGAATAGTCATTAGGTGATATTAAATTGTTCAGGCAAACCAGGAATCCACCCGAATCAAATGCCTTTAATCCAAGAAGACTCCTGGCTTTCACTTTAGCTGGGCATGAATAAATTCCCGCCTCTTTACAGCCAAAGATAAAAATATTGCAACAGCCTTCAAGTCATCAGATGATGTTAAATTGCTCAAGTAAACAAAGGGTTCTATAACTCCCACATCTTTCTCAACCAATAAGGGAGTTAACCAAATTTCCCGTAATCGTTTGTAATATGGGCAGTTTAAAAGAAAGTGCTTGACCGTTTCTGTTGTATACATAGAGCACAGACATTTGCGGTCTTCATAAGGGATTTTTGAGAACCTGCCTTCCAAGACTGCAGTCTGAATCTGTTGGAAACGAAGGAGTGTATACTGCCTTCTCAAGTGGCAATTACTTAATATATCTAGGTAGGGTTCCCTATTAAAGCTAAGTTTGAGAACACCCAAGCTAGGGGCCACCTTCCATAGCCTAAGAGTTGCAAGATCTTCCTGAGTAGCCAAGTCTCTGGACCTCAATTCCATTTCTTTTTTCATGGCAACAACATCCTTGCCATGGAAGTACCGGAAGGAGAATCCAAGCTTATTTAAAACTGATGACAGATGCTTAAGCCATGGGTATTCTCTGACACCCATAGGGGAATGTTCCTCTGCTAGGCACAGTGAGTGCAAAGATCCGGGAGGGGACATAGCGAGCCTAATTCAGAAACGGATCAGTGCCATCCTACTATAATGCTCTACGGCAGGCATATTAGTTTCAGCACAAACCACTGCCCCCGGGATACTTTGTCCCACTTTAAGAATCCTTCGTAGAAAACAGTTCTGGATTCGTTCCAAAACTATATAATCAGGAGATGGAATTAACTCATTCCCAAAAGTAAGCAAAGGTAAAATCTTAGATTGAAAAACCCTTAATACGGTAGAGATAGAGACACCGTGAGAAGTATTAAAAGCTCTCAACAGTGCCGTGGCAGTATTCCTGGATACGTGGGCTCTAGTTTTAAGATGTTGAGCCCAAGTGCCCTTAACTGTAAAGGAAATCCCCAAATAAGTAAAAGTATTAACGACCTCCATGCAAATGTCTGAAACGCGCCATTGGCGTATATGGTGTTTCCCCCCCCCCAACAATAAATATCTTGGATTTACCTCCATTTAATTGAAGCCTATTTTGGAGGCAATACTCGATCAACCCAGTAATGGAAGCTTTCAGACCTTTCTCAGTTTGAGAAAACAATACCAAATTGTGAGCATACTGGAGGGCATGAATTTGGTAATCAGAAATCTTAGGGAGATGTCTATTATTTTCCTTAATAGATGATATCAGATCTGCTACATATAAATTAAAAAGTAAAGGAGCCAGAACACACCCCTTGCTATCTATTAATAGCAATTGGGGCACTAGCACTACTATGGGAACTGCCCCTTACTCTGGCAATGTTATTACTATGAATTGCCACCAGAATAGCCAAAAGGTCTTCATTTATATCCCACGCTCTCAATTTTAACCATAGTCTCCTCCTAGGGACAGAGTCAAATGCCTTGGTAAAATCCATGAAGGCTATAAAAAGTTTCCCTTTCCTGATCTTGAAATATTTGGTAATAAGATGGGAGACAATAAATACACAGTCCATAATGGACCTGTTAGCTCTAAAACCATATTGCTCACTCAGGATGATTCCTTCTGTATCTGCCCATTCCTGGAGTCGCTGAAGGATGATAGATGAGAAAAGTTTACCCATTACCAGGATCACGTCGATTCCCTTTCTTATAAATAGGGACTATCCAGCTCATGTTCCAGGAATGGGGAAGCTGTCCTCCATGCAAAATATCCTTGAATAGCTTGCATAGGATCATAGTCCACCATTGCGAGGCAGCTTGTAAAACTTCGGCCGTCAAGCAATCTGGGCTGGGTGCCTTATTACCTTTCAAGGCCATAATCAGCTTCTCCACCATGGTCTCCTGAAGTTCGAGATCCAATGGTGGGATTTCAGAATACAGACACGGAATCACACCGAGGTCCTGGTCATTTATAGAAAAAGTAACCCCATCCTCATATAAATCAGCAAAAAATTTCTCCCAAGAGGAGTTGGAAACCAAGACCAACCCTCCACTTCGAGGAGGGAGTATTAGATAATTCAGAACTTTCCAAAACTTCTTAGTATCGCCCTGCCGGGCGAAAACTGCTAGCTCGGCCCATTTCATTTTGTAGTATGATGAAGCCTTTTAATCTGAATGAGCTGTTTATATAATTGCTGCAGCTCCTGAAAATTGGAAAGTGCTAAACCAGTTCGGGCCCTAACCCACTGTTTCTTGGCAGCGGAGAGTTGCAGTTTGACTTCTCTACATTCCCTATCAAACCAATAGCTGCCTTGCTTCAAAGAAGCTTTCCAGGGAACAGCAAGTAAATTTTCTTTTACCCTTCTTATATTTGGGTCCTCTGGGTTTGCCCCGCACCCAAATCTGGCTGAAATCAGGGTTTGGGATCAGACATTATTATGGGGCACACACACATCAAGACAGGGTGATCACCTCAGCCATAACTGCATAGGAAACCAGGCTAAAAAATAACCCCAAAAGAATAACGTGACATGCCCCTCAAATAATTATATTCTTGGGAAATTCCTTCATGGCATCTTGTTTCTTCTGTGAGCCCTAAGGAAAAGTGGGAGGGTGCATGGCTGTGTGGGAGGGGAGGGTTAGTGTCAGGGTAGCACCGTCTGGGTGATTTAGTTGTGACCTTATAAAATAAACCAGTTGGCCATATGGCACTTCTATCCCCCCTGGAGCCCCGACTGAGCATGTGCAGGTTTCTCTTGGATGATGAGTGGACTCCCTTTTCTGTGGGAGGTGTCTTGTGTATGGGTTGAAGGGGGGGGGGAGACTGTTTCAATAGGAAGTATTCCCTGCTAGAAATATGCCTTGTCTTTTGAAGCAGGCCAAGGGGCAGGCGACTCAGCATCCCCCTGTCAACTTTGCTCTGTCTTTGCTCGCTCCTCTCTGTCCCAGGGTGACAGCTGTATGATAATTAGCCCTGACTCTAAGCTGATTGTGAAAGGAGTGGGGGGCAGGCAGGTGGTCCGTAAGGGAAAGACACGCTTCCCTCACGCGTTAGCGTCCCCACTCTGACAGGAACGGACGGGCCATGCTCTGCTCTAGCTACCCGTAAAAGGGAGTAGGAGGGGTAAGGAGCCAGGGGCGGGGAGAATCTCCCTCCTTCCTTCTCAGCTAACGGTGGATGCTGCGCCAGAGTGTGTTTTGAAAGTAGACCCCCGTGCACACACGCTCAGCTAGACTGTCGACTGGCAGCATGAAGATTTTTGGCAGGATTGAGTACCTCCTGGTAAGAATCTTTTCATTTGGGATGGGGGGATGTTTCCTCTGGTGGGTGTAGGAGCCATTCAGAAGGGGTTGCATGGTCTTTCTGTATCGAGGATGGATTAGTGGTTTGCTTAGTGTGTGGCTGGGGTTCCACAAAAGCTTGCACACGCTCTCCAGCAAAAGTTGGTCTGATGAAATGTGTCATCTTCACTAGATGAGTTAGTGCTGGCTTAGGATTTTAGAGTTGCTTTGTTTGCTCGGTAGAAAAACTGTAGAGTAGAGCCTGGTGTCTCTGGTATGAGATTCCAGAACGCAGCAGGGGTTGGTTGTCATTAGGCAAAAACAAAAAAAAGAGAAGTGCAGGTGGTACTATTTCCCAGGCAAGCCAACAAATGTGTATCTGCCCCAGCGCAGCGTGTTTTGTATGGGTTTGCTTGTACAACCTGCCCTGGTATCCTGGGCTCCCACTTTGTGTCTATCCTTCATAACTGTACATGAAGGATGGCCACATCAAAGAAGCATACATCTTTACACATAATGGAAGCGTGTGCATACATAGAAGGGATGTGTATATTCACCTAGTAAGTGTGGATATAGATGTATTGCCATAGATATATGTATGTGTGTATATATATAGCATTTATATACAGCCTCAGAGAGAGCTCATATTCATATATACATGTGTGGCATGTACACATAAATTAGGAATTATATGTGCATTTATTTTCTTGTTATAAATGTATGAATTCTAGGTGAGGCTGTGTGTAAATCAGGGACCTGTGTTCACTGCATTTCCCCCCAAAACAGTGAACATGGGTCCCTGACAGAAATATTATAAGTTTAGATATCAGTGTCTGACTGTCATATGTAGCACATGCTCACTCTCTTGTATGAAGCCTATTTCTCTCTGTTGCTCTGTTTCTTTGTGCCTATATAGAATTTACTACATGCACATGTAGCTGCTCCAGCATATACAGCTGTTAACTCATGTCTCTTGATTAGCCTAAGAGGATTATTGTACGCTTTGCCAATAAAAGGAAGCAACTTTGGATACAAACTGTACCTCTGCCTCTTAGGAAATGCAAGTGCTGACTCTGCAAAAACCAGTTTGTGTTTTCTCTTGTCCTATTTGGGCGTTGATTGGAACTATCACAAGCCAGGAGCTTTGGTGATTAATAGCATGTGCACGGGGCTATAGGAGGTGGAGAGAGGTATGTTGCCAGGGATGCAGTGGAAAGCACAGACTTATACTGGCAATTGGGATTCATGGGTAGAGTTAGTACGTTGGATACAATGGCCACAGTCTACTAAGACCAGAGTAGCCCCACTGAACCCTGTGGGTTTCAGTGGGGCTACTCCAGAGTAAGTGGTTTGTAGATCATGGGCTTTCTTACACCTCTTTTCCCATTACACTGGACCTTTAGGTCAGCGTTAGCTAGACCTGTGCTGGGGGCATAAAAAGGACATTCCTGCTTCACAGAGAGGAGATTCTTGAGACTCGCAGGTAGGGGTCAGTTCTTTGAAGTAGACCCTCCATTGGTCTTGGGGAATGGAGAGGCTCCTGTCTTCATGTGGCATCTGGTCTGCTTATCTGGAGCCTTATTTAATTTGATCAAGCTCCTTCTTTGCATGCACGGCTGCCTCTGCAGAAGCAATGGAATGAGCCTGCCTGCCATGTCTAATGTGAGAGCTGGCTGGGGATGGCACGTGGAGTTAGAGAAGGGGATTCTTATGTGCTGGTCCATGAAGGAACCGTTTAAAGCATCTTCTCCCCTGCCCCCGATGTCTCTTTGTTAGGGGTCATGCCTGTGTTGGTTTTCCCCCCTTTGCCATTCGCCAATTTGAAAGTATCCACGCCAGGGCCCTCCCTATCCCCGCGGACGCCTCTTGGAATTTGTTACCTCATTGTCATTGCCTCGGTGGCATTCAGTGGGTTCCCTTGGCAACCATTGTGATGTCATTTATAAAAAGGCTGTCAGTTCCCCAGCAGGCTTGGGTGTAAATTCAAAGTGATAGATAGGGCTGGGGCAGGAGGTTGGGATTGCACCAATATGATTTATTGAAATGACATGAAAGAAGGGAGAGCAGATGACTGAGGGGCTTTTGGCAGGAGATCTGAATCTTTCTTCTTGCGGAGGGCAGGTTTATTTAAGTCTTGTGTGTTCCCAAGCACCACTGTTCCGTCTAGCTCACCAATACATGGGCAGCTGCTGCTGTAGCCAGATGTTGTCCCAAACACACTATCGGCTTGCTTCTGTTGTGGCATGGTGCCAGTATGCACTTAGGTGCACTATGATAGGCCAAGGACAAGGGTGGCGACAGTTCCCAACTCCAAGAGCCGCATACCAAAATCTTTATATTAATTTTTAAATTTTATTTATTTAAAATTTATATCCCACCCCTCCTGCCCACAGGGCAGCCCGGGGCGGCGAACAGCATTAATTAAAACAGTATAAAATTTTAAAACAGTTTAAAAATACAATATATGGTTGAGAGCCACAAAACACACACACCTCCCCCCACCTTCATGATTGATTAACTGATGGAACCAGTGTTGTGCGGTCCTGGCAGCTGAAATCCTGAAGAGCAGTTGTGTTTCAGCTGCTGAGACTCTGATGCAATGAAGTAAAACACAAAACCATGCAAGGCCCAGGACCAGCCCTGGCTAAGAACCATGTTTGAACTGCCCAAGGACCACATGCGGCTCCCAAGCCAGTGTCTGGCCATCTTTGCTACAGGACAACATACTTGGAGTGGATGGATGGATGAATGGTGAAAACAAAAAGTTTGCCCACTCCTTTAATGCTGCAATGAAGTGAAGGGTTGCACAAAAGACAGTATGAAAGTAAGCTTGGCAGTCCACATAAGCAATAATGAGAAAGAGATGGCTAGTTTCCACAAGAGAAATCTGAGGCCTTAGGAACTCTTGGTGGTTACTTCTCAGGCCTTGTTCCACAGTTGTGGAGAATAGTTTGCTGCAGCACAAGGATGGGGAGTGACAGGAGGAGGGTACATGGTGGCATGCCTTTATTGGTGCTAGGCCCCTGAGAGTCACCCCATTCTTCCTGTCCCTTCGTGGGGCCTGGAGGTGGCCCAATAGCAAAACTCCCTTCTGTGTTTCAATCAGGACCCTTAAAGTGTGATGATATTTGGAAAAGTTGCTCTGTGGAAAGGACTTTATGGGGTCACCTATAGGGGTGTGCAATTTGTATAGTTTTAATTAGTTAGCGAAAATGAATGGAGCCCCATTTGTTTTCGTGACTGTTACGAAAACAGATGAATAAGCAAACGATTGCCATTTGCTTTCATCCGTTTTCTCCACCCCCCCCCTTTAATTTATTAAAAATAATTTTAAAAAATCATGTTACATGTGCAAAATGGCCACCAGGGCTGTTCCGCAAATGTGCGGCGGCTGTTTTCCAAAATGGTGCCAGCAGAGTCGGCACCATTTTGGAAAAGGACAGCCAGTCTTCGCATGTGCAGACTGGCTGCCCTTTTCCAAAATGGTAGCTCTGCTGCCAGGGCCGTTTTGGAAAAGGGTGCACATACACAGAACAGGTCCAGTGGCCATTTTGCACATGCGTTGTGATTTTAAAAATTTGTTTACATTTTAATTTAAACAATAAAAAAATCACTGTGTATGCACAAAACGGCCGTCAGCCCATTCTGTGCATGTGCACCCTTTTCTAAAATGGTGTTGACGCTGCCAGCACATGCACAGACTGGCTGCCGTTTTCCAAAATAGCACTGCCGTTGCCGTTTTGGATAAGGGCCGTGCGTGTGCGGAACGGCTCTGGCGATCATTTTGTGCATGCACAGTGATTTTTTTAAAAAGTATTTTTATTAAAATAAAAACAAAAACAAAAAATCTGTAGGGTCATTTACAAGCCCCCCCGGAAAATGATGGTTTTTTTGTAAACGAAAATGAATAGTGTGCCATCTGCACACCTCTAGTCACCTGTTTCATCCCTCTCCATTACTCCCACATCCAAGGCTCTCAAGGGTAGTAGGTGATTTACTTTTTTACAGTTCTCTTGCCTTGCCACCAGGCGGCCCAGCTGGGCTTGTCCTGTCCTCTCCGACAAAGGGCCATCTGAAGGAAGGAACTCAACTAGTAGTTTGGTGATGACGATCATGTTGATGTATGAAGCAGATCAGAATCCAACTGTTTCACTTAACCCACCCTGTCCCTGGGTGGCACTTTATAATCCTTATCTAGTCCACCCTCACAACAGCTCTGTGAGGCAGGGCATTATTATTATTACTACCATTTTACAGACGGGGAATTGAGAGAAAGCAATTTGCTCAAGGCCACCCAGTGAGTGCATGGCTAAGATGGGATTTGAATCCTGATCTCCTAGACCCAAGTCCCAATCCCTTATCCACTGGGCTATGGGTACTTTCAGACATGACGCTAACCACCCTTTAACCACCCTTGGTGGTTATTTATGCTTGTTGCAGGGCTG
>QEPC01001471.1:276178-287109 GCA_003113815.1 Sphenodon punctatus | reverse complement strand
CTAGGGTCATCCACTCAGCCCGTCGCTTCGACCACGTGCAGCCTCTCCTCTCCTCTCCTCACTTCACTGGCTCCCCCTTCCCGAACACATCCTTCACAAACTCCTGGTATTCATTTATAAATCCCTTCACAACCTGGCCCCCCCTTACCTCTCAGCCTTAGGCTCCTTACACACTCCTGCATGCGCTCTCCGCTCCTCCTCTGCCCCCTCCCTCGCTCTCCCTCATCTCCCCTGCTCCCCTAAGTGCCTTCGTCCCTTCTCCCTTGCTACCCCCCATGGCTGGAACTCCCTCCCTGCCCACATCCGCCTTGCCCCCTCCCTCCGCACCTTTAAATCCCTCCTCAAAACCCACCTCTTCCTTGCTGCCTTTCCCAATGCCTGCTAGAACTTTCCTTTCAATATTTACTGTCTGCCCTCCCCGCAGACTCCTGCCTAACCGCAACCAAGCCACGCACGTGCAGCTGGGACCTCGCATCTGCTTGAATGTTATTTATCCCTTGTCTCTCCCTATGTCCCCTATCCTTGTCTCCCCCTCCATGTATATTAGATTGTAAGCCGTAGGCAGGGACCTTGTCTATCTTTCTGTTCTGTAAAGTACCAGGTACACTGCTGGCACTATACAAATACTTATAATAATAATAATAATTAATATAATATAATATGGCTCACATTCTTGTAATCTTTATCTTTAGCGGTCCTCCTTAGTAGCTAAATTTAGCCCCAGTACCCCAAATTCTGTCCCATTACCCCAAATGTCCGTGTTGCCCCCTTTTTCCCATGACACGTTCCCCCCCCCCCTTCGAGAACATGTGAGAAGGGTTGGGTCACTCCCAATCCTGGAACATGTCAGTCTGTGTTTTCTCTGTGAGACAGGGCATCTGCAACTACGTTTTCTTTGCCTTTAATATGTCTAATTGTCATATCAAAATCTTGTAATGCTAAACTCCATCGCAAGAGCTTGTTGTTGGAGCCCTTCACGTTGTTTAGCCAAGCTAGGAGTGAATGGTCAGTGTACACGCGGTGAACTTTCTGCCCCATAAGTACGGTTTCAGCTTATTCACAGCCCATACTATAGCTAGACATTCCCTTTCAATGGTTGCCAAAAAAATTTCCCTTGGGAGCAGTTTTTTGCTAAGGTACGCAATGGGACGACTAGTCCATCCTCCCCTTTTTGCGTGAGAGTTGCTCCCAGGCCACTGTCAGAGGCATCAGTCCAGATATGGAATTCCTTGTCATAATCTGGGCTGATTAACACTGGTGCCTCAGACAGAGCCCTCTTAAGTGTGCCAAATGCATTGTGACACTCTTCTGACCATTGTACCTTCTCTGGGCAGTGCTTTTTACATTTGTCCGTCAAGGGGGTCGCTATGTCACTGAAGTGTGGGACATAGCGGTGGAAGTAAGTAGTCATGCCTATGAACCTCTGGATCTGTTTTTTGGTTGTGGGTGCTGGCCAGGAGCAAATAGCCTCTACTTTGTCTTTTCGAGGACATAATTTGCCACTTCCCCACCTCGTGCCCTAGGTACGTAACGGTATCCATTGCAACTTTACACTTTGAAGGTTTTATTGTCAGTCCTACCCCTTTAATGCTGTGTAGTACCTGCCTTACATGTGTCACGTGTGTGTCCCATGTGTTACTGTAAATCACCAGGTCATCAATATAATCCAAGGCAAAGTTGCGCATCCCTTCTAGGATGTGATCCATTAGTCTCATGAATGTAGACCCACTATTCTTTAACCCAAAAGGCATCACTGTGAATTTATATAGGCCTTTGTCAGTTATAAATGCTGTTTTGGGCCGGTCCCCCGGGTTCATTCTAATCTGCCAATAACCCTTGGTCATGTCTAGGGTAGTCAGGTATTTAGCCCCTGCTATTCTTTCTATCATGTCGTCTGTTCTGGGCATGGGATACGACTCTGACACAGTTATGGCATTCAATTTACGATAATCAACATAGAACCTTATGGAGCCATCAGGTTTGGGAACCAAAACCACTGGGCTTGCCCATGGACTTTTTGAGACCTGTATGACTCCCAGTTGCAACATTTCCTCGATCTCTTGGTGGATCTGTGTTTGAATCTTCCCATTTGTGCAGAAGGGACTGGACTTGACTGGACCCTGAGTCTCTGTGTCTATGGTGTGTACAATTACATCAGTCTTCCCAGGTCTGTTTGAAAAGAGCTCTTTGTGCTCCTGCAGGAGGATCATTATCTCCTGCCTTTGGGAGCTGTTGAACTCTGTGGAAATGCAAATTTCCTCCAGAGATCCAGTTTCCTGGCTCTCCTGCAAGAGATTCGGTAAGGGGTCATTACAGCCATCCGTTGCCCCATCCCCTTCTTTCACCGAAGCTAAGCAAGCCTGTATTTCCTTCTCATGGTAATCTTTGATTCTATTTACGTGAAATTCTTGGGGCTCTGCCCTGGAGTTAGGTTTGTTAACCCAGTATGTGACCTCATTCTTCTTATCCATTATATGATATGGGCCATCCCAAATGGCTTGCCCCCCAACCTTGTTAGGTCGTCTCATTACTAGCACGGTGCCCCCTGGGTTATATGTTCTGTCTTTGGCTTTCTTGTCATATTTTATCTTTTGGGCCTCTTGGCTGGGGGATGGGGCTTGTCCCTTTTTAGCTGCTAGAAATGTCAGGGGATATGTGATTTGGTAGTTCTAAGAATCCATGTGACAAATAGGAAGGAAGTAAGTCTAAGCATGTGCAACTTTTCAACTTCTTGAGATTGGATTGTAAACCAATTTGAACAATGGGAGCACTATAGAAATGTTAAATAATAATAAATGTCCAGCTAATAGAATTAGCAAATACTTCCTTAGGAGATAAGGCCCGAAATTGGGGGGAGGAGCATTAGGACTTATGAATGTGAAGAGACAGTAGAAAGTAAGAGCTGGGCTATGCAAGTTTCTCATCTGCACAAACCTGTCCATACCTTCTGTTCTAAAATATAAAAGGCCCTAGTCTGCAGTGCAGGGGATGACCAGGCTCCCAGGAAGCCCTGCCCCTTGACCCTGGTACTCAGTGATATCTCATGTATTCTAGATTGTGAGCCTTTTGGGACAGGGACCTGTATTTAATCATGATTGTACAACGCCAGGTACATTGCTTGTGCTATATAAATAATAATAATAACAATAATAATAATAATTAATAATGTTCTTGTATTATCTTTTGATCTGCAGGATTTCTCCTATGATGACTCTAAAGTGGAATTTAATGTTGACGCCCCCAATGGGGTGGTGATGGAAGGCTACCTCTTCAAGAGAGCAAGCAATGCTTTCAAGACATGGAATCGGTAAGTTAGACTGTGTCCCAGCTGACAGCCCCAAATGGGAATCCAGCTGGAAGCATCTATGGGGTGGCTCAGTGTCCTGCCCATTGCGAAATCTCAGCCAGTGTTAGCTTTTGCCTAAGTGACCTTCCAGGCTAGGTGTTCGTGTGTGCACAAATAGCTAAAGCAGGAAGATACAAATGCTCACACATTTGGTACTGGGATTTCATTTTGCCAATGTGTCTGTGGCAGCAATACTTAACTCTTTGTGTGCCAAGTCCATGAAGCCACTTGCCATCGTAGTTATACTCTAATGTTGCTGTGCTTTGGATAGAATTGTGTATACTATGGGGATGAAACTGAGACAGATTAATGCAAAGGCTTTAGGGTTACAACTTGGGTTTCCCCAAAATGAATACAGCCCTGTGGCAGCAGTAGGACCCTCCTGACCCACAGCAGTGCCAGGTCACACCCTAGCTGGGGAGAGACCAGGGTTGGGGTTGGTGAAGGCAGAACTGAAGATGCAAAGAGGATCCTCCAACCCTGCAACAGCCCCAGAGTCCGCTATCACTCTTGATCCATCCCTGGGAAGGACCTGGGTGCTCGATACTCTTTCAGGTTGTGAAGACAGTTTGCAGAATAAAGAGGTTTGCTTCAAACATACTAAAGAGGTTTGTGGTACTTGCCAGGTCTTCCACTGAAAGCCAGTCGGTCTTCCTTTAGACCTGGGGTTGGGAACCTTTTCCGTCCCCGGAACCACATTGAGAATTAGCACAAGGACCGCATAGAAGCTGGGGATCCGCTCAGGAAGAGGAGAGTCCAGATCATGAATCTGTCCCCTATCCTTGTGTGCATGCCCCTCATCTCTGCTCCCTTACCTGGAGCTCAATTTTTCAGTGCTTGGTGGTAGCAGGTGGACCCAGGGCCATATCCAGAAAGTGCAAAGGGTACAAATAAAAACCAGTCTTGTGCCACATCTAGCCTCCTGTCCTTGAGGTTCCCCATCTCTGATTTAGACAGCACTTCTTTATTTTACCTGTTTGCTATGGAAATAGGAATGGCAGGGTGCTTGCTTTGCTGGCAGTTTGCAGCATGATCGTCCAGGCAGATAGCACCGGTGCTAACATAAAGTACAGACATGAGTCCTATTGAAGGGGGTGGAAGTCACGCCTGTACTAACTGCTAGCACCGGTGCTATCGGTCAAGAGGGTTACACTGCCCATTAGACCAGTGTGTTGAGCCTGATGGAGATTTGTTACAAGCTACCACTTACAAGCACCTTCCTAATGGAGCAACCACCAGGGATCATGCAGCGGAACAAGGACTCAAAGCAGCTGGAGTCTCACCTTGGGAAAGCTGTAAACTCTTAACCAACAAGAGAAATGTCTCCCACATTAGGACAAGCATGCTTTTCAAGAGCAGTTAGTTCAAGTCCTTTTGTCTTGGAAGGAGGTGAGATTGAAGCCTAGAAATGTCTGCTGTGCTGCAGGGAGCGGAGATCTGATCCCTCTCCATGCACTAGCTTTGCTCTCAGTAATAAATATTTCAGAGGGCAGGGTCCTTGGGTATGGCAGCCTTGCAATAGCTGCATTGGACGCACAGGAAGGCTGGAGAGGCTCAGCTGAAGCACAAGCAGAGGGGGTTTCAGGTTCTTTTCCCCAATCGATATCAATGTATGTCTCATCCCCCTTGGGATAGTCAGTGAGCTCAACTGACACAGTTGTAATCAAAGGCAAAATTTAACCACTAAATTATTTTAAGTGTGTAGAATCAATAGCCCCTTGACCTTCCATTATTTTAGCCTGGTTTCTTATGGAAAGAAGGTAGGGGTGTGTGTGTGTGTGATGTGTCATGTGTCTCCATTTAATATCTTTTCATCCCCCAAGCCAAATTTGATAGGGAATCAGAAATCCCAAAGGTAAGTAGGGATCCAAAGTTTCATAGCTGTAGGTGCCCCTGGAGAGGAGATATGTCCCCCTGCTGAGCTAGAAAACCCCATTAACGCGCACACTGAATTATTGTCTACCTTTAGGAAAGCAGGGTGCACTAGTCTGAGTGCTTGCTGCACAGAGCTGCCTGGTTTCTCCTCTCCCATAGCAGTGAAATGGGAGGTCAGGTTTCCACTCCAGTCCTGCCATGAGGTGGGTGGACACTTGCCATTAGGAAAAAGCCCCTCAAAAGAAACATGCCATTTCTGATGCCAGCGTAGAGGGCTTGATTTTGTTTCAGGGCTCAGCTCTGGCACCTTTCCAGACCTTGCCATGGCTGCTTCTCTGCAAGATGCCACCCTGGATGCAGAAGCATCAACCTTAGCGCCAACATCTCTTCTGACAAAGTTAGGGCTGCTGTGGATGGGAAGAGATGCTGCTGCTACTGCCACCCATCAGCTGTTTGGCTGGGAGGGTGTTTTGCCACCAAACAGCTGATCATTGGTGGCAGCAGCTCCCCAGCCCTGGCCCCCATCAAACTTAATCTGGTCCTGAGCAAGTGGTGGCAAAATAGGAGTGGGGACATAGGTTGGTGGAGTGCTGGAAGGGCAGCGCCTCTGAATTTCCTCAGACTTCTGGGGCCAAGGGCTAGGACTTCTGGGGCAGGTTTGAACCCCGGCTCCTCTTCATTTTTTAAAAATTACAAATTAAGCATTGCCAGTGGCCCTGCAGTTTAGTGAATAATCTCTCCTAAAAACCTACCTCTTCCACCAAGCCTTCCCCAACTCCTCGGTCCCCACAGTTTGCTTATTTGTGCTTCTCCTTATTCTGCCTCATCCTCTAGGATCCCCCTCCTCACTTATAAATAAGTGAAGCATGTGCACCTGCAACTTCTCAGCTTCATAAACATATCCCTGACCCTCCCTAAGTGCCCCTCCCTTTGTCACCCCCTACCCTTGTTCATTGTAGATTGTACGTCACTTGGGGCAGGGATCTGTTTCTAATCACAGCTGTTCAACACCAGGCACGTTGCTTGTGCTATAATAATTAATAATATAATAAATAAATAACCAGATGTCAGAGTCAGGCAAGGGTTTGATTGTTAGGGTTCAGTATGGCTAGAAACAACCCTGCCTTCCCCCACCAAACCTCCGGCCAAAACTCAAGTGAAGCCTGTTGCACAGCTTTGAAAACTAAGCCAGTAGTTTAAATTAGTGGATTCATGGATCAAGTCAGCCCTCAAAATTTCTTGCAGACCCAGCACTCACCCTTGTAATTGTCAGGCGCCCTGTGGCCAGCTTTAACGAGAGTTGTGGGAGGCTGTCCTGTGCAAGGACCAAGTGAAGGCAGGGCCAGCCACCGTCCAATTCTCCATGTCTCATTCACTGCTGGTGGGAAGGTGCTGCTGGGATGTCGGAAAGGAAGTCCCTGAAGGAAACATGCATCAAATGACCTTGGGGAGCCCATAGCAGAAATATTAACGACAACTCAGAAGTTGAAGCACTCACTGGAGGCATCTAAACAAGAGGAGACACTGAGGAGGCAGCAGAGATCAAACAGCCTCAGAAGGAAACCTTCCATTCGGCTTCATGTGGTAGCTAGCTCCTGTGACAGGAGCGTCCCCACTGCTGCCGGCGGCGGAGGGAATCACTGTGACAGGCTGCAGCTCAAGCAGCCTGAGCTGATCAAAAGCAGGTGGAAGAGCCTGTTATCTTGATGATCATCAGTTGGTATATCCTTACTGTAATCTCTCAGCTAAGAAAGTGAAGATGAAAGACGCCTCACAGTGACTATCTTGCCCAGGGAACCACATATTTTCTGTGTGTTAGCTGAATAATACTTGCTCTAAACTGAAGACTCATAACCTTCCAGGAGCCGGCAGACCGTATCAACCTTTTGGTCCCTCTAGGCCACACTCCTTGTGCTAGGCCGTTGAAGAAGAGTCCATCCCAGGAAGGTCTCATTCTAGCCCCAGGTTTCTAGAAACTGGTTTTTCCTTATTCAGTTCCTACAAGTGCCACCCCTTCTGTTTAGCAACACATGGTCGCATTTCCCTGACACATTTTGACCATTCTTTTGGGGGTCCACAGCTGACAGTATGAGAAACCATTTTGTGGAATCATGGAAAATCCAAGAATCTGTGGCCAGATTCATAGGCCTCATGGCCTGGATTGAAATGAACAAGGAAAGAAGGAACATTTTCTCAGCAGTTGGTATAAGGAGCATAGGGGTACCTTCCACCCCATCAATATCCTCTGTAGGGGACGCTCCCCCACTCAAATTTATACTCACCGCCTGAGGCCACGATCATTAACACTCCCCAAATTCCCTAAAAGCCTGCATTCTATGTTCTTTTAAAATAGTGACTCAACTGTGTCATTTTACAGACCCATTAATTAATTAATGGCTCAGTTTTCCCTGACCCAGGGGTCTTGTCTGGTCTCAATCCTTGTAGGCATCCTGGATGACCTGCCTTACTGCTCCCTGACCCTAGGATCTGGATTCAACCCTTCTAGCCACCCTGGAGGACAAACTCACTGCTCCCTATCCTTGGATTCTCAAGTCTCAGCCCTTCCAGACACCGTGGACTAGCTCCACTGCTTAGAATGTTGCTTCTATTCTAGTACTGCTTCTTATTGGCTCAGGTAAATCTCTTGAGATCTGGATGCCATATAGATTTTATGTTTAATGACCATATAATATATAAAAACAAGATTATGTAAATAAGCCAAATATCCACCATTTAGCTTGAATCTCTCTCTCATGTGATGGGTTTGGGGGTCCCTTACACTACTGGGCCCTGGAAAGATGAACCAGTTCCCTCCCCGTCTTTCCTTGGGGCTTGTTTTCCACCCTCCCTAAATAACAGGCACGTATCGTATATGCAGAGGAGATGACCTGTTTTGAAAGGGAAAAGATGGCTGCTTCTCCCCCTTCAGCTTTGTCTTTCTTTTCTTGCTCTGATGCCTTTCTTTTCTCTCTCTCTCCTCAGGAGGTGGTTCTCCATACAGAACAGCCAGCTGGTATACCAGAAAAAGCTAAAGGTCAGTAAGCATGCCCTGGATGACATTAGCAGATTAGCCAACTTGTCTGACATCCTGCTGTTCCAGGGACTGTGGCACCATTGGGGTGGCAAGGAGGAATCAATCTGACAGCAAGCCTGGGTTAAAATTTTCACTCAGGCGTATACTCAGAGCCCAAGCTGCTTGAGAATTATGCTACAGAAGCCTTTGTCTGTGAGGAGCCTAGTGTGGCTGCCCTATGGGGAAGACAGTGATGATCACAGCAACTCCATTCCCTGCATGCGTCCTGTCACACCCACTCCCGTTCTGTTGTGTGGGATTCTCCATGGGGTTCTCTTAGCTCCTGTTGGGATGCAGGGCCGAGAGAGTTGGCTTTTCTGAGATGTATAGAGCCCAAGAGCAGCACCGTCATGTCCTGGAATCCAGCATATTCGCATAATCTCTAGGATTTGAGGGACTGTCCCCTGCACCACTTGGTTCCCCTTTATTATTTCAATTTTTAGGAAGACCTGGATGGGCGCATACGCGCGCGCACACACACACACATACACACACACACACACACACACACACAATTTCCCCAAAGCTTAAAACAAACTCTGCCTGAGATGTTAAAAGGTTCAGCTGACTTACACCTGGGAGGCCCAGGATTCAAATACTGTTTTAGGCATGAACTCACTGGATGACTTTAGCAAGTCACTATCTCTCCGCCTTAGTTCCCCATTTATAAAGGTTAGGGATGGGAGTTACCGTTTCAGATTAATCTGAAACTGCCCGTAACGGGCCTTTATGGGTTAATCCAAAAGATCCTGTAATTATGCCCTGCCAGTTACAGATCCTGATTTCTCCCCAGCCCTATCCCCCAGAGTCCTGGAGTGGTACTTACCAGCCTCGGAGGGCTTGATTGAAGCACCGCTGCTGCTGTGAGGGCTCCGGCAGGGTCCCTTGTTATGGCACCCTCCCTGCTCTATATCACGCATGTGCAAAATGGACACTGGGGCCGTTTTGCCCCAGCGCATAATGGCCGCCACCCTTAACCAAAATGGTGGCAACATCATTTTGGCTGCCACTGTTTTGGTAATGGGCAGTGTCCATTTTGCACATGTGCAATAAGGAGCAGGAAGGACACTGTGGTGAGGGAGCTTGCTAGAGTCTCCACAGCAGCAGCAGCAGTGTGTCAATCAAACTTTCTGAGGCCGGTAAGTATCACTCTGGGGCCATGGGGGGTGGGCGAGGTTGAACCCATTGCCCAGGGTGGATGGGAGTATGGATATGTTTCCCATTGACTTCAATGGGAAAAATCTGAATCCGTAATTAAATACAGAAATCCTGGGGAAATGAAACAAAAAAACAAAACAACAACACAAAACTAAACAGAATTTTCCCCGATGGAAATATTGAAAGTGCTATTTAAATAATTAATAATAGTGAACTGGTAGGCTTCAAAGTCTCCTCGACCAAAAAGGCTTGGCCTGTTCAAATGAAATGTTAGGCCTTCTGTGAGACTAACTGGCACTCTGGGTGAAGAAGTTGGTTATGAAGGAAGGGAGGGGTTGCGTTGTGTGAAGCTCCTGAATAGGTTGTAGAGTTCAAAGAGGTATGCCAGGTCACCCATTGTCATGTTTTCAGGATGTCCTTACAGTGGTGGTGGAAGACCTGAGGCTCTGCACTGTCAAACCTTGTGAAGACATAGAGAGGCGGTTCTGCTTTGAAGTCGTCTCGCCCACCAAGTGAGTTTTGTTGTTTTCCTTGGCTGTCAGTTGCAATGCCGTCACTGTGGCTGAACCAAGTTCCAAAGTGCTGTCCTTATCCACAGTTCCGTCTGTAGCTGCGGTTGCCTATGTGACCTGAACACTCTGACCTGTGGGGAACTGGATGAGGCAGAGCTGGTTGAAGCTCAGTCCTGATAAGACAGAGGTGATGTTGGTTGGGCCGGTGATCTGAGGGAGGGTGTTGCCCTCATTATTGGGCGTGTACGTCCTCCATTGGTTCCATCTGTGCGGGGCCTAGGGGTGTTCCTGGATCCCCAGCTGCGCCTGGGTCTCCAAGTGTCGGCTGTAACCAGGGGTGCCTTTCGCCAGTTACATCTGGTGAAATGTCTCCGCCCATATATCTCGGACACTGATCTTGCCACTGTCATCCATGTGTTTGTTACCTCGAGGCTGGACTACTGTAATACACTCTATGTGGGGCTGCCTTTGGTGACAGTTCAGAATCTGCAGCTGGTGCAGACAGGGCCAGTCCTAGGGTTTGTGGGGCCATGTGCGAAGTCTTGGTGCGGGGGCCCAATTTGCATAATTAGGACCCACCCATTTATGCAAATACACATATTTGCATATTCTGCATAAATGTCCATCATATCTGCACACATGCCTTGAGCCCTCTTTAGTCCCAGCACTTTTTACCCCTTAGCTTCCCACACAGAGCACCCCCTTGCCACTTGTCTCATAGATCCATCCATCACCTTGCTTAAACGACCCCCAACATGCCAAAGTACCCCCTCATCTAGCCCCCTCTCCCAGTTTCCCCTCCTGCCAATATAGGGAGGGAACAAGAGGAGATGGAGGGCAGGGCATTATTGATTTTTTGCAAGAATTTGGCAGTAATAGTCAAAACAAATGAAAATAATCAAGCAAAAGTGTTCATATATAGTAATAACAGAACAAATGTCTTTTTCAACAAGACATTTAGGAGACA
>QEPC01001471.1:253336-273864 GCA_003113815.1 Sphenodon punctatus | reverse complement strand
TTTTTTTTTTTTTTTTTAAAAAGAGGAACTTTTAAACTAAGTTTACAGAATAAACTTACACACTTTTTGCTTGCAGAGGTGTGTTGTTTTTATTCTATAAGAAAATTCCCCCACCGCCTTGATCTATGCTTGGTACTCTCCCATTTGTGAGAATGGGAGGAGCCACTCGAAGAAGAACAGAAGGTTGCTGCCTTGTAAACAAGGTTCTGGGAGATGGCTCTGAACATTCTCACAAATACCCACCCTTCCGACCCGCAACGAATTTTCTTCCTACATGCTTAGGGTTGGAAGGAACTGTTGGGTTTGGGCAGGAAGGTACCTTATATACTGTGGGGGCTCGAGATCATCACGTGGTTTTTCAAAACTAGTGAGCTTGGTCTCTGCCGGTAAGAGAAGGGCACGCAAGCGCAAACCTATTTGTGAGAATGTTAGGAGCCAGCTCGAAGAACCTTTTTACAAGGTAGCAACCTTCTGTCGTCCCGCACATGTCGCACATGCCTGGGACCGGCCCTGGGTGCAGAATGCAGCAGCCCATCTCCTTACAGGAATGGGCCACAGGGAGCACATAACACTGATGCTCCGTTCACTGCACTGGATGCTGATTGTTTTCCGGGCCCGATTCAGAGTGCTGGTTTTGACTTTTAAAGCCCTACATGGCCTGGGTTCTGCTTATCTGAGAGATCGCCTCACCCCCCAGGCCCCTGGGGCGGCCCCTGCGGTCATCTGGAGATGCCCTCCTAGAGGTCCTGTGTTATTGACGCGTCAGGATGGACAGAAGGGTGTTTTCAGTGATCGCACTGTCACTGTGGAATGCCCTCCAAGTGGAGGTCCACCTCAGTCCGGATCTCCTGGCCTTTTGACTTAATTGTAAGATTTGGCTCTTCTGATAGACTTGAGGGGTGTGTGTGTTATTTCTATTTTATTAACCGGCAGTGTTTTATATTATATATGTATTTATTTTTTAATTGTTTTATTACTTTGTAAGCCACTCTAGGTTGTAAGCCACTCTAGGTTGCCAGAGGCGAGAGGAGCGGGATAGTAAATAAAAGGAATGAAATAAATAAATAAATAAATACTGTCCTCCCACAGGCTGAGTCTGGCTACATAGTCTGACTGTGGCAGGGCCAAATCTGCAGTGGGGAAAGGGGTTTGGATATAGGGTCTTGGTTCAGCTCAGTGTAAACACAGAAAAATTGAAAAGTGTGTCTGAATTTGGATTCCAATCACTTCTGAATTTTGAGAGTAGAAATATTAAGGGCTCAGGGCCCAGTTCTGCTCATCATTATCACGGCTGGCACGAGGGGCCCCTTGACAGGAATAAAGCCAGGAGTCTGGTGTGAAGGGGCATTTTCTGTGATCAGCCATGATTCTAATGGGGGAAATGAACGGGGAAGGGAGCAGGTGGAGATGTGTGTTGCAAGGGTAAATGCTGCCAGCTGTTAAAAGCTGCTACATTCAGGATGCCAAACAGCGTCGAGTGACAGCTTGTCAGACAGAGAGCAGCCAAAGCTCTTGAATAATGAACGAAGGGAATTTACAATGCGCTTGGCCGGCTGGCCTGCTTTTCCTCACAACCTGCTGAGTCACCAGAAGCATCTCTCTCAAGAAGCAGCTAGATGCATTAGAGCATGAGTGGCAGGAGCGTGAGGGGCGGAGGTGGTGGGGGAAGGAGTGGATAGGGTTGAGAGAAAGTGTGTGAGGTAAGAGTGTGAGGGAGTGTGTGTGTGTGTGTGCGCGCGCGCGCGCGCATACAAGAAGTGGGATTAAGAAAGGGTGTGTGGGGTAAGCAATGAAGGAGAATGTGTGTATGTGGAAGGAACAGGTGTGTAGGCAGAGGGGTGGAGAAAGGGTTTTGTGGAAGGGAGAGAGACTAGGGGTGTTTTTACATGAGACGCTACCATACAGGTCCATCCAGTGGACACATCTGGTAGTGCCTGTGTAAAAGTGGGGAGTGGGCACATGCTTCTGTGACCCACGCACTCCCACCTACCTCCACCCAACTCCCTGCACAGATCAACCCAGAAAATATCAGGTTGCACTGTGGGCATTTTCACACAAGACACCTTTCACCCACTACTCCCCCCCCTTCCCCCCCACTATACATGTTGCAGGGCTGCAGTGTTGCCCTATGGGTACCCTGTAACGTGTAATGGGTGGAGAGTGTCTTGTGTGAAAATGTCCTGGGTGGGGGCATGGGTGACTGGCAGGTGGATGGGTGTGCACACTGAGTGCACACCCGCCTGCTGCGAACCCTCCCCCACCTACTGGAAGTACGTGTGCACTTCACCGAGCACACACGGATTTGGTCTCTCCGCCCGTTTAAAAACGGCTTGTGTGAGTGGGAGGTGTATATAAGTGAAAGATGGAGAGAGGGTATGTGAGGGAAAGCATGAGTGTGTGTGTGTTCACACCCACTGTCCTCACAATCATCAGCAACACCTGACAATCACAAACACGTTGTCTCGCCCCCATCAGGAGCTGCATGCTACAGGCTGACTCGGAGAAGCTTCGTCAGGCTTGGATCCAGGCAGTTCAGGCCAGTATCGCCTCTGCATACCGAGAGAGCCCTGACAGCTACTACATTGAAGTGAGTCTGGGGAGAATGGGCAGTAACCCAGCTTAGCTTATGAGGGGGAGCTCTTGCTAGGACAGCACAGTGCTGAGCATGCCCAGAATACTCAGTATTTTGTGGGATGCCCAAAATACACTGCCCTGGGTATGGAATGGAGAATAACAGCACTGATAGGAAGACAGCATTTGCTCAACAAACCAGTGCCAAAGTTGCCTATAAGTGAGATTCTCTTAATAAATGCAGTTTGGAAGCCTGCAATCAGGGGTGTTGGAGTTGGAGAACTAGTGAGTCGCTGCAGAGCTAGGCTAATAATTATGTTGACTCTGCTTGGAGTCAGTCAGCATGACTGCTCAGTCCGGGGCAGACTTCTTCATTTTGTGTGCTGTTGCCACAGTGTTTTGGAGCTCTTCCTCTGACTGCTGCACAGGGACAGCTCAGCTGGAAAGACAGTGGAGAGCTGCTTGTTCCTCCTGCCCTGATTCTCCCAATGGATGCTATTCACTCACTCACTCACTCTGGAAGTGACCTAAATAGGAAGTTTAAAATATGGCTTAGCCTGGGTGGCCCCCACATCCTTCAAGCTGGCTCTGGGTCTATTCCTTTTTTACTTTTTGATCAGAGACTAGAGGACAAAAGATTTTGGAGACCAGAGCATTAGGCTTCTGGGGTAAGAAGACAGCTTCAGGGCCCAAGGGGGCAGACACAACTACTATCCCCTTCCCCCTGCCATACATTTTTTTCAGTCAGTGATTTGCCTGCCATGTGTCTTTGGCTGCTTTTAGACAAGCAGGTCGCAGTCACGCGACCTGTGCGCGCAATTTTTCAAAATCTCGTGAGGCAGGATTTAGATGTGACGCATTCACGCGTGTTCAGGGTGGTTGCGCGTTGTTTAACGACCACAAATTAAATACCTTCATGTGTGAGGTATTTAATTCGCAGTCTTTAAACAACACGCGACTGCCTTGAACGTGCAACGTGTCACATCTAATCCTGCCTTGCAGAATTTGAAAAATTGCATGAGCGGGTCGTCTAAAAGCGGCCTTTTGTAAAGCCTGCTCTGTAGCATCATCTGGTGTTTAAATTCAGAACCACAGGTTCATGTTTCTGTACATCTGCGGTGGGGAACCTATAGCCTGCACGCAGGACAATTCAGGCTCACGGTTGTTTTTTTATTTGGCCTCCTGCCAGTTCCTGAATCTGTCCCATGAACCCTGACTCTACCCTCACGTCCTGAAAAAGTGAGTTGAGGGGTAGGGAGCAGAGATAAGCACTTAAAGACAGAGGATGGATCCATGGCATAGATTCAATCTGGAGGACCTTCCTCTTCCTTCCTTTGTACCGTTTAAGCCCCTTGTCCCCAGTTCCTATCAGTAATTCCTTGTACTAATTTTCAAAGTAGTCCATTGGAGATTGCACTTTCCAAGGCTGCTTTCCTTTGGTGATATGAGCATGTGATATTGGGTGCAGAGATGTTCTCCAAATAGCAAAAAAAAATTTAAAAAGAAAACTTTTTCATTTTCATCAACAATTTTCTCCAGGATTTTGTTGGAAGATCCCAAATGAAAACAATTTCCAGCCAATCACGGAACGGAAGAGTTGGAAATGACCTAAAGGGCCATCTAGCCCAATCCCCTTCCCTGAGGCAGGTTACCCTATATTTAAAGCATCCCTGACAGGTGCCTGTCCAGTTTTGTCTTGAAAACCTGCAGGGTAGGTTTGACCAAAATGTGTTCAACACTGCCCCCTCCCCCCAACATTATAGAAAATTGATATTTCTTGTGGGAATTTCTGGTTTGGCAAAACAGGAATTTTTCCACTTAAAATAAATGTTCCATCCGACTTCAGGGGATTCAAAAGCTGTGATCCACAAACCGCTTACTCAGGAGTAGTTCCATTGGAGCCCATAGGGCTACTATGGAATAAGGACAACCAAAGACTGTTCACACACCAAATGCTATTTGTGATTATTTACTTCTGGGTAAAGTATCACAATCCTCCAGGGGCCATACAACATCTTTATCCCTGTGCAATATACAATACCACACACTTTCCTCAAACTTACATCATAGCCTAATGGCAGAGGTTAGACCATATCCTTTGAGACTTTATTGAGGAAGTCACATCTGGCAAAAGACCATAGAAAGGATGTTGGTGACCACAACTGCCTGGACCCACCCACATCAAAGGACTCTGGGTTGTGTATTGGAATGTCTGGGGGACCACTTCCCCCAAAGCCAACATCCACATGAATGGGGGGAAACTGATCCCTGTAGTAAAATAACCCCAAATATCCAAATGTGACCTTTGGGTTGAACTACAAGCTTCACTACAAAGTATTCCTCTGGCTGCTTGGGAGTTTTGATGTGGAGTACAATCTTGACGAAAATAACCAGAGCTCTGTGGCTTCCTTTGTTACCTCCACTACACTTTTCGCCTGTGACTCCAATTGGAATGGTACTCCTTGCTCTGACTCTTCTGCAGCCTAGTACTAGCCTTATTGTTTGGCTGCCCTCAACCATACCTCCCCGCAGCCAGTCAGAGGTGACATGCAATGAATCCACTTCTTTCTTTGCAGAGACTGGATCGAACCGCTTCCCCTTCCACCAGCAGCATCGACTCGGCTACAGACTCGCGGGAGCGCAATGTGAAAGGGGAGACCATCCTGCAGAGGGTGCAGAGCATTCCTGGCAATGACCAGTGCTGTGACTGTGGGCAGACGGATCCCCGGTGGGCCAGCATCAACCTGGGCATTTTGCTGTGCATCGAGTGCTCTGGGATTCACAGGTAGGGTGCATACTCTCTACTGCCTACCGCTCACTCAGCCCAAGGGCGTGGGCTGTTTGCATGCCTGCATCCAGGTGCCAGTGAGAGCCATGATAACTTAGTGGAGAAGGTGTTGAACTGGAAGACCAGGGTTCAAATCCTGTCTTAGACATGAACTCTCTGGGAGGCCTTGGACAAATCACTATCTTTCAGCCTCAGTCCCCCAATTTGTAAAATGGGTCTGATATTATTATTTATATAGTGCCAGCAATGTACCTGGCACTGAACAATTGTATCTAGAATCAGGTCCATTCTCTGGAGGGTTTACAAACTAGGAGAGACAAGGGAGAGGAGAACATAGGGAGAGACAGGGATACATTCATGTGAGAAGTCACAGGTGCAAGTGCCTGGTTAGTTATGGAAAAGGGACCGTGAATGACAAGACAGTAGAGAGCATCAGTGAGCAATCTGTGGGGGTGAGGAGCTAAGGAAATGCCCTGCATCACAAGGTTATTATGAGGGTGAACTAGGCAAGGATTGTAAAGCATGCTGAATGCTGAAAGTGCCATAGGAATGATTAATAATAATAATCCAATTGATATCTGGATTCTATACCCATGAGTTAGGGCTAGAAGAGGGTGTAATGTACTGAAGTCGTGCATCTTATTGAAACAGATGCAAATACACTGCATTTGTTGAATTTGGTATTCCCAACTCCCATTTTTGGGAACCACTGGTCTCACCCTTCTCTGTGTCTCTAGGAGCCTGGGCGTGCACTGCTCCAAAGTGCGCTCACTGACACTGGATTCCTGGGAGCCCGAGTTGTTAAAGGTAAGCCCAGCTTTTTCTGTCCTGATGAAGGCAGAGGAATGAGGAGGGGAGAGAGGTGACTCTTTTTCCTGACTGCTCTCCTTCTCTTGTTGCCTCACAGCTGATGTGTGAGCTAGGGAACAGTACCATGAATCAGATCTACGAGGCTCAGTGTGAAGAGCTGGGACTCAAGAAACCCATGCCAGGCAGCTCTAGGTATGTCTGAGCTAGGACCATTGAGAGAAATTTGGGGCTCTGTTGCATCCTTGTAGCTGGGGGCTCCCTTAGCTCCCATCCCCCCTGTTTGAATTTAATTCATGTTTTGAAATCAGCTTCTGGGGACCATACTGGTATGTGATTTACACTAGTGATGGTTATTTTACTCATGTAGATTTGGGGGTCCCCCCTGAGCCTGGTATAATTGTAACATCATTTCCCCACCCCCCATGTTTCAGGCCTGCCTGATCCTGTGCATGTCCATCCAACTTTCTTCAGAGCACCGAGGCTGCTGCCCTTCTGTGGGGTTCAGGAAACCAGTGAGGGGGCGCAACTTATGCATACAAGGATTTCACAGCCAAATCAGACGGGGACAGAAGAACACAAGCCACTCTGAATGGGTCCCACCATGTCTTGGCTTTGCTGTTAGGAACATCAGAATGGGGGGTGTTCATGACTTTATGCAAAACCCTCCATGACTCTGTCCATAGGAGAGGGATCACTCCTGTCTGCCGGGAGCAGTACTAGCTTCTAAGCAGGCTCTTCTGTGTCCCGAACCCTGCAGTGTTTAGCAGTGTATGGCCTCTCGGCACTGGTGCTTTCCTGCTGTGTGCCACTTTCTCCAGCCTAGAACTGGGGCTGTTCAGAGACACTCACACCCCTTATGCCAGGGTGACAGAGGGGCCTACACCACTGTCATCACCATTTCTGAAGTTCCCAGGGCAGTACTTCCTGTGCAGCTCTTCCATCCCAAAGACCCATTGCCCCCTCTCCACAGACCTCAAACCCCACCAATCCTAACACTGCTCCAGTACAATTTTGCCTCAGGAGCTGCCCATAAACCATATCAAGCCTTTGGTAGCCTACCCATCTCCACACCTTGGGACAGCCAAATAATTGCATTCCCTCTCCTCCCCTCCCCTCCTTTATTCCTCTCAGGCAAGACAAGGAAGCCTGGATCAAGGTCAAGTACGTGGAGAAGAAGTTCTTGAAGAAGCTGCCCAATGGGGAGACCCTGGCAGACAACGAGAGGAAACCCCGTCGCTGGAGTGTGAAGAAATGCCAGCGGCACAACAGCACCACCAAAGCACCCACTGCTCGCAGGAAGTACCGCCACGAGGCAGGAAACGCATCACCAGCCGCACTTTCATCAGGTGGGGACGACTCATGCCATCTTCTCCCTGTAGCACACAGCCTGTCTGCTCACACTTTAGATGGCTGGGGGATAGCTGACCTAGGTGAGCTCAGATGAAGGGGGTGGAGATGAGGGCATGCACTCGAGAATAGGGGATAGATCCATGACATAGATCCACGATTTGGACTCTTCTCTCATCTCTCCTCAACTCCTATCCAGCGCACAGAGCTTGTACTAATTTTCAGAGTTGCCCACAGAGTGAAAAGGCTGCCCATCCTTGCTGTAGACACTAGCGGGAAAGAGGCTCACGCTCACATCAAATTCCAGGGAAATCCCAGTCCCTGACCTTGAGGTGCCCTGCAAACCCTCCTTCCCCACATTGACTTGCCATGTTCTAAACTGCCAGGAACAGGGTTGAGGGTTAACCACTGCTAGGGAGTACCAACCCTCACATATCAGGACACAGCTGCCATTTTAGAAAAATACCCAGTTGGAGGATAATAATGAGTCAATGGCTGTGTCACTGACAGTGATCCTAAATTTGAGTAAGAGGCTTCCCCCTCATAAAATCAAGAGGGGGTCGGTCTCTACCTCCACTTCTTGTTCTGACTGCTAACATTGGGCTGTCCTTCCAGTGCTTAAATGCAGGGCACAGGATCCATAACCCAGAGATCCAGGAATTGGAAGGGGAGAAATAAAAAATGAATGGCAGGTTGGATTTGGCCCATGAGCAAGAGTTTCCCACCTCTCGGTCTACATTAGCTTGGCATCTCATGCCCAGACATTGTTATTGTACCAGTCACCAAGGTGACACTTCCTAACAAGCCCTGTATTTCACTCAAGGCAAATGTCAGTTTGATAAATTTGCTAATCAGGGTGGATTCTAGGTATGGTGTTTTCTTTCCTGCTCCAGGAAGAACCAAGCCAACTCTGGATGTAAATCTCAAAATCTTTACTAAAAGTTTTAAATGAATCACTACAGTTAAGTAAATGAATACAACAGAATGAAATTGTAAAATAACTACAAACTATGAGAAGAAATATATGAATAACATAGAAAGTATAAAAGTTAATAATGGTAATGTAGGAAAGAACTTAAGAACTTTTAAGACTTTAAATTTGTCCTACATTCAGCTGGCCAGGCTGAGAACAAACTATAGCTTGCCCAGAACCTAACTTTGAAGAGAAAGAAAGAAGTCTCCTCTAGAAGCTCTCCCCTTAGTTAGACTGGGACAGGGACAGGAACAGGAACCGGGATTAGGATGGTCACCTGACAGGGTTGACCCTGATGTTCCTATTTGGCCTATGGGAGTGTCAGGGTCAAAAAGAGATGGCAACTCTAAACAATTACAACTATCCCACCTGCTGTATTTATTCCATTTATCACCATTCTAGCCTAGTAGTAACAAATATGGACATTCTATTCCATTGGCTAACAGCCTCCTGTTTATGATACTGTCCTTTTCATGACATTAAGATGGACTTTGGGTGAAATCAGATATAACACCAACACCACTTTAACCCCGCTTTAGTATTTCTTATGCATGTTGCGGGGCTGCATTGCTGTCCTACGCTGCAACATGGATGAGAAATGTTAAAGCGATGTTAAAGTGGAGTTAGCGTCATGTCTGTTTTCACCCTTTATTATTTTCCTTTTGATTGGTGCCATACTCCAATCTTGATTTTAGCTATGGTCAGTGTTCAGCGCTCTCAACCTTGGGAGATACACAAGTGGACCAAATATTCTCAGTACTCAGCTTCTTCATCAATTTACCAGTTCCCTGTTAACCTTACCCAAGGGACCCTTTAGCCCATAAAACATAGGTCCACACAGAGGAGAATGCTATTTCTTCTAGGGATGAATGCTGCTTGGGTCTGTGGGTGGTAATCATGATGTATACAAGCATCCCAAGGTGGTGGAAGAATGCTGGCAAAGAATGGTGTTGAGGTCAGGAATTTAGTAAAATCCAAAGTGTGGATTGGATTCACATAAAATCCAAAGAGTGGTCGTGTCTCTAGGTGACAAGAATACTATGAGCTAGAATAGCTAAAGCAAGCACATTTTGAGCAGGGGCAGGGGAAAATTTTGGCCATGAGTCACAAGCCACTTACTCTGGAGTAGCCCCAGTGAAGTCTGCAGCAGAATCATGGCCTTTTCCTGTAATATCTCATTTTGAGATTTAAATAGAATCCCATAACCCCAGACAGAGCAACTTGGAGTCACACCATCTGCAGATGGGGTTGTGACCTTGTTTATTATTAATTATTATTATTATTATTATTATTATTATTATTATTATGACATTTCAGTGTTCCAAGTGCTTTACAATCCTTATCTAATTCAGCTTTACAGCCCTGTGAGATAGGTTAATATTTTTCTCATTTTACAGATAGGGAACTGAATCTGAAAGATAGCGACTTGCCCAAAGTCACTCAGTGAATTGATGGCTAAGATGTGATTTGAACCTGGTTCAAATCACAGGCTACATTGGCCTTCCCTGATCAATATTCAGTCCGCTTTGCAGGTCTTTCTTGTTGACTGGCGTCATAAGATTATATTTCAGTGTCAAAAGGGGATCACGGGGTCAAAATGCTTGGGAAGCACTTCATTAAGGATTAGGAATTCATGGTGTAGATGATCTCAATCTGGTTTTTTTGGGACAACTTTATTTATTTATTTAGACAAAATTTATACAATTTTATTTTGGTATAACTTGCATCCCTGAAGCTACCCATGCTGGCTGCTTTTAGAGACAGGATCCAGGACTCAGCAGACCAGGGTTAACGTGGTCATTTCTATGTCTTTATGACTTCCTTGCCCTCTAAAATGTCCCTCCTTGCAAACAGCTGCCACTCTGGAGAGGAAGTTCCGCCGAGACTCTCTCTTCTGCCCAGATGAGCTGGACTCCCTTTTTTCGTACTTCGATACAGGCGCCGGCTCTGGACCACGCAGTAAGTAAAGCTATAGCAGCTTTCTTTCTGGCACGTCTTTCCCTCCTGCCTCTTCTAGGGCATGTGCGTTGCACCGGATGGCAAGGGCTCTGTCTCTCAGCTGAGCAAGGCACACACACACGGGGGTTACTGTTTTAAGAGCGTGATGGGGAGTTACTTGCACAAACCCCACCCCGCTAGCTTCCTCTTGCACTATTTTTTTTCAATCTCTTTCCAGCTGATCCCTGGCCTTTGAATTTTGGTGGACGGGATTATTTTTCTGCGCCCTTTTGCCCAAGCCTGCACATCTCACCAGCTTTGTTTCTTATTTTATTTTTCTTTAAGGAAACGAGTCTGACTGCTAATTTTTTTTATTTTTTAAAAAACATTTTGTGTGTGTTTGTGACGATTAACTCCCCTCACATTCCGTCCACCTTCCTCTTAGGTGGCAGCCACATCTCTATGCAGCACCCCCAGGCAGCTGGCCCATGGAGTGGCAGTGGCAATGGTCCCGGTGGGAGCGGTATGCCGTTCCTCCTGGACGGAGGTAAGGTGACCCCATAGCTGCTAGTGGCAAAAGAGACCCCACATTCCACGAACACAGGGGAAGTCATGTGTTTGTGCCAGCTGTGCCACTGGTATTCAGAAACCACTGCAATAAATAGGTGCTGGAGGATAACCTTACATTGAGGAGTGGACGGAAGGAAGGGAGAAAGAGAGGAGAGGATGGATGGATGGGAAATGGAGAAACGAAGGGAGGAAGGACGAGGTACGTGTTCGTAGATGGACAGATTATCGTATGGATGGATAGATAAGTAAATAGATAAGGAAGGAAGAAAGGCATGGATGGAAAAGGAAGAGGGATATGTATGGGAATGAATGAATGGGCTGATGGATAAGGAAGGAAGGAAGGAAGGAAGGAAGGAAGGAAGGAAGGAGAACTTTCTGGGAGTAGATAGATAGATAAATAGATTAAAACTTCTGATATGATTAAGAGGTGAAGTACCTAATCCCATAAACCAACGTGACACACAGTTTACCCTCCGCTTCTAGTCCATGCGTAAGTTCTGTTGAAATCAGTGGGCACGTTATTGGAGTCAAGCATGTGGTTTGTGCTTTGTGGAATCAGAACTCTAAAACCTGTTCTAGCTTTGAAGGAATTTGCAAGTGCAAAACTGAAACTACACATCACCAGGCATTTTTAGGGGTAGGGTTTTTTAGGCTGTGCTCCCACCGAAGCCCAGCTCTGCCCCATTGCAGTCTACTGAAGTTTTACCATGTACGCTAGTATGGGTAGAGTTAAGCTGATATTGAGCATTTTTGACACCAGCAATTATCTCTTTTGGAACAGATTCTGGTGTAAATTGAGACTGGTTCCATTAGCCTTGCTGGAGTTACCCTAGTTACAGTGCACTGATGTGGCTGAGAGCTACCTGCTATTTTGGGCTGCAATCTTGAAACCATTGCAGACAGACCACGGTACCCAAATGGTGCCTCACTGAAGTCTGCGAGATTCTGTACGAGTGATCAGATCCTGGCTGATGTGAACTATAGCCAGGGCCAGTGTAAAGGATATGCCAAGCTGTACACTGGAGCGCCCTGCCCCTCTCCTCCCCCCCCCCCCAAATGCCATATGCATGACCCCTGTACCAGTGCACAGCAGCCCCGGCCCAGTCCGGCTGCACAGCCCTCACTCCCCATCTGCCATCTCCACAGTTCCCCCCACATGGAGTGATTCTTACCCCTCCACCCAACTCTGAAGCACAGTTTGTGGGAGGGAGCCAGCCAGGGTCACAGTCGGGGTGGGGAGGGGCAAGAAGAGTAAGGCAGGGAAATAGATGGCGCTAATGATGCTACATGCATGGGTACCAGCAGGGTGCTGCAAGCGAGGTATACCGACCTTGGTTTTCTTTAGGGCTGTGGACACATCAGGGAGGGGTGGGTGCTTACGTGGCCACATTCCCCTGTAGAGCATTTTGGAATCATAATACTCCCTGGGTGATTTCAGACGTTACGTTTTCGGCATTCACCACAGTCAACCACAGTCAAACGCGGGTGGTGGTGAAAGAGCCGTACATGTCTGTTGGCCCGCATCCAGATGTTCACCACAGTCAAACGTGGCCCGGGGTGAACCTAACCACGCTTCGTGAGGTCGGGGCGGGAGGAGGTCCAGAAGTGTGGTGAATGGTCACCACGGCAGGGGTGAATGAAAAGTAACTTCTGAATGTAAACCCCCAGCCGCGGTGGAAAGAAACGACCACGGGCCGTGGTGACGGCACGCAGCGTCGCTGCTAGGCAACCAACAACAAGCGAAACACGGAGGGAGATTTAAAGGGCAGGCAGCAGTAGGGGAACGTGTGCTCGCTACCGCCCCTGACCACGCACCTGTGCCGCATATATGTACGCCTCTACCCCCACCCCCCGGGGCCATTGGGTGCGCACCGGTGGCCGCACAGTCTATGTCGGAAGGGCTAGCGGCCCGGGAGCTCAGCCCCCTGCATGGGGGGTCTGCTGGTGGCGAGGGGGTGGGGGTACACTGGGGTGCCGCTGCGCTCCCCTGGTAGCGACTGTGGTGCCACATTGGTACCCTGTCCTGCCTCCCCCCCGGGCCCGGGGCTTCGGCCCCCGGGCCGCTGTGTCTCACTGTGCGTGCTCTTGCTAACATTCCTATCCATCTAGCAGGTGTGTATGCGTGGGGCTGTCCGGCCTTGAATGCCGGCAGCTGTGCGCTGCCCACTCCCTTCGCCTCCCTCCACAGCGGCCCCATTGTTCCAGTCCTGCCATTATCTGTCGGCCTTGGCAACCCCTGTCTGCCTGTGCAGCCCCCCTGCCACACATCCCATGCTGCCCCCACGGCCGCTGCAGCTCAGACCCTCCAGGAGCTGTACCATGGCAGCTGCATCTCAGCCCGAGGTCCTGCTCGGCGGCTCTGTCCATGCCTGGACCTCCCGCGAGAGCATGGCCCTTTGCGACCTGTGGCGTTCGTCCATCGTTCAGCGCTGCCTCCGCTCCTTGCCCACGCGGCCGGATGCCTATCATTGCCTGAGCTTTGGTATGCTGCGCTTCGACTATGTCGTGATCGCTGGTGACTGCCGTGTGCACTGTGAGGAGCTGGGGCTCGCCCCCTTCCCTGAAGGGCGCCTACCGTCAACTCTGGGGGGCCTTGCGGCATGGAGTCCTGCCGAGACAACCTCCAGCCTGTGTGTGTATGCCTTCCCGGGATATGCAACCTGCCTGAGTGAGGGTGGCCCTGCCGTGACCGTGTCCTACTTCATCAGCGTGCAGGGTACGCATGGGTATCCACGCTCCCGCGAGGCTGCCTACTACTATCTGCTGGAGCTGGCCCATCTGCCCTGGCCTCCTGCTGCTGATTATGGCATGCACCTCCCCTCTGGACTTGAGCTGGCGGCCCTGTCGGAGGTGTGCGGTCACTCTGATGTGCAACTCGGGATGAGCTGTGCGGATCCCTTCGAGGCCTTCTACCTGATCTGCTTCCACATGGCCGTCCGCGGCTTCTGCCAGGGTCTGTGGCAATGGCCCCAATACGTGCACCTGCTGGCGTTACCGCCCCCTCCACCCGATGATAGCCCCAGCATCTGGGTCTAGGGCGCGCTGGCCTCATCTGGCATCCGGGTGCCTCCTCAGCGCCTTCCTTCCGCCTGTGGCCTGGGTGCTATCGCCACTGCCTTCTTCCGCCTTGGGACTGCTGGACCACCTGTGACCTGCCTCCGCCCACCTGTCGCCCTCTCGGCTGGGACCTGCGGCGCCGGCCCGAAACCCTCCGGGTGGCCTTCTGCTGACATGTCGCTGACAGCCCTCTGTCTCCGTGAGCTGCCTCCCCCACCCTTGCGCCCCGCTCTCCTGCACCTGGCCTGGTGGCCCCTGTTCCTTGGGGCTGGGGCCGCTCCCTCGCCTTGGTGGCCCTTGACCGTGTACTGGCCTTCCACCAATCCCGTTTGCCTTGAGGTGTGTGTCTGGGTGGCCCCCTTGCCCTTCCTCCCCCGTGTGGGGGGGAGGGGGTGTCCGTGCCCTTGTCCGGGGCTTCCCCTCGCGCACTGGGTGTGCTTCTCCTCTGGAAGCTTGTTCCGTGGCAGGACGTTGTGTTGGTTCCCCCCCTCCCGGACTGGGCCCCGCGCCCCCCTTGCTGCTGCTCCTTCTTCCGCGCCATTTATCCTCACGCTCCCGAGCTGTATGCCTCTCCGCCGGGCCGTTACCGCTTGTGCCCTCAATAAATGCCTGTTGTGCTTCACTGTGCCTTGTGTTGCCTCCTGTCTCCTTGGGCTGCTGGGTCCCCCTTGCCCGCTGGGCTCCTGTCCCCTCCCCCTCCTGCTGGGCTGGCCGTGCCAGCCCCTTGCCACCCCACACCTCCTGTACTTCCGACTGGCCGTGGGGTTGCCTGTCTCCCCCTGGTGTGTGCCTCCCTCTGTCCCCCTGCTCGGCTCCCTTTTGTTGTGTGGGTGTGCACTTCTCGTTTTGAAGTGCGCGTGCCTTCGGTGCGGCCGCTGTTTGCGAGCGCTGCAGCTCCCTCCCCCCCTCCCTTCGTGTTTCCCTTCTCTAGGCGGGGCCCTCTGCTGTCTTTGGCTTCGTTTGCCCTCCGGCCTCCATGTTTGTGTCTGCACAACCCCGGTGCCTTGTGGGGCTCCCACCGCAGTTCTCGCCACCATGTCACGTTTGTAGGGTTCCCCCGGCCCGGGTTCACTCCGATTGGCCCTGGGCGGTGGTGCCGCCCCTGTCACGTCTGTTGGGGCCGCGCGGCTCACTGCGGCCTGCGGTGAAGCACTTGACACTGGAGTGGGATTCACTGTGGTGAATCTCACCGCGTCACGCCTGAAATCACCCCCTGTCTGAAAGGGGTCAGGAGAGCCTCTTCATCTCACCCCTTTCTAAGTGCTTTGGTAAGCGCTGGGTGCTTTTATATGGACAGCAGCTCCACTTCTGCCCGCTTTACCTTCTTGGGCCCTTTTCTTGACCAGTCCGTGTGGAGGCACCCACCAGATGTGCAAAGCCTGTTCCGGAAGATCCTGGAGTATACCGCGCTAAGTGGGCTGGCCAAATCTGGGACAATGGCCAAAAGTGGTCCAGCTAACCACGGTTCTGGAGGTGAGGCCGGCTTCGCCTCCAGAACCATGGTTCGCTTTGAACCCCGCCAGGAATTCACCGTGGTGAACATCTGGTGGGGCTCAAACAGACGTTCACGCAATCACAGCCACCACCTTGAATCCACTGTGATTCAGGGTGGTTGACTGTGATCCCGTAATGTCTGAAATTACTCTCTGTTAGAGGTTCTCTTTAAAAAAGACACCCTGCAAGTATATCCCTCACTTGCGAAAGCAATCTCATTTTTTCATTGCTATCAAAACTCTTATAATGAACAGTGCAGATAAAGCGAATAGGAAGCTGTTATTTTCTACAGCCTGGGGACAGCTGGTGAAATTAATAGGCAATGGGTTTTGAACAAACTAAAGGATGTGGTTTTCTCCCCCACAGTGCATTGTTCACCTGTGGAACTCACTGCTAGGGGATGTTGTGAAGGCTAATAGTATGAATGGGTTCAAAATGGGATTAGTTGAGTTCATGGGGCACAGGTCCATCAATGGTCCATAGGTTTATGGGGCACAGGTGATTAGAGAGATGTGATGTCTGACTGCCAGAAGCTGGGAACGAATGTTGGGGAATGGATCACTCTGTAGATGGCCCTGTTTTTCTGTACAAAGAGAAGATCAATGTGACATTGGCCACTGTCAGAGACAGGATACTGGGCTAGATGAACTGTTATTCTGACACAGTATGGCAGTGGCTATGTTCTTATAAAAAAATATAAAATACAAATTTGGGCTATAGTCTGATCATGACCACATCAGTATAACTCTCTTTAAATCCCTGGATTTGTACCATGATGAAAGATCAGAATCTGATTCAAAATGTAATACAAAATGCCTTTGTGTACTAATTAGCTTCGAATCCCCCTCCCTCTTTTATGTACAATTAGTTTTCACTGAGACAATTTCCAGCTCTTGTGTGCTATTCCACTTTACAAAAATGGCAAGGTGTTGTTTTTAGCCTTGCTAGAGTGCATGATTTATTTAGAACAAAAGGCTTCCGCTACTCATGTGACCCACATTTAAAGGGAAGCTGTGGGAGATGATGCCAAGGTGTCTTTGTAAACCGACTGCATCCTTGCAAGGTTGTCTCATCAGCTGAATCTTGAAGTGAAACGTGGTGGGATATTGCAATGAAAATAACTTTGACAAGCTGAGTTTCTTATTGTCCAAAGTTGTGATGGGCCCCAGTTACTACATTTCTGATCTGGATCCTAAAAGTTCGAGTGCTCTCATATCTGGGGATTTTTGTTTGGGTCTGGATTAATCCCATTCTCCTAGTAGGTCTCTCCTTGAGTTTGACGTTTGCCTAAAGCAGTCACCTCAGTGGGGATTTCAGAGGTGAAGCCCTTCCACATAGGAAGGAGTTTACTCAAAATATAAAAATGCTAGAAAGTAAGAATTCGGTTCCTGAAATCTCTGTTTCTGAGGCAGGATGTGTAATGGAGCGCCATTCTTGTGGTTGAGTCATTGCAGAAGCCAACCCATAAATTGTCCACTGCAGACACTGACCTTGGCATTCATTTCACTGCTTATTCATTGTCTGTTCTGTCCCATCCCTAAAGTAACTTAATATTTAAGTTCTTTATTTCTGGGATACAGGCTCTTTTGCCTCTAACCTGCTGGAGATCAATGCCTTACCTCTCAGGAATCCCCCCTTTTTCAAAGGTGTTTCCCTCCTTTTTATGGGTCCCTGGTGGAGGCTAGTAGCAATCGTTAGCTCTTTACCAGCCACCGGGGTTAGTCGTTGGTGTGCCAATAAGTCTTGGCTTATCTACAGTACCCTGCTACAGGGTCTATTGCTCTTGAAACTTGGTTCAAAGTGGAGATGAAGCCAGCAGGAGCCTCATTTGTATGTTATCAACAGAGGCCACTTAACACTGTGTTTTAAGGTTATTTGCAAAAAACCCACTCATCTTGCAAGGTCGGCAGCAAAGTGTCAGGAAAGCTCAAACCAAACCTTTCTTGTGATTGCCTGCATGTGTAGAACTAGCCCCTATGGGGAAGCAACAAGGGGATGCTGCTGAGGTGATCTAGGTAAGTGTGTGTAAAACACAAGATAGGTTGGAGGGGACAGGTCCTCCTGTATTTTGATCTTGGGGGATGGGTCCCTCAGCATCTCTGGTTGCCACAGGTATCACATGGGGCAAATTAAGGAGAGGATAATTCACTGAGCCGCTCTGCTCCCTGCTGGTATTTACATTTCCCACAAGCTGGGTGAAGGGGCAGAGCCCCTGCCATTTTGAGGGGCCAGGGATGGGTGTATGAGGGGAGGGGAGGAGCTACCCTCCTCTTGCCTTGGGCTGTGGTAACTTCTTCGGCTAGGCTACCCGGCCCATGGGGCGGAGGGGACATTTCCTCGTTATGGTGTGCATGTTTGAGGCATGCCTGTGTGGGTGGGAGGGAATGTTGAGGGACAGGGCTGTGAGGTGTTTTGTTGGGAAGTGCTGTACATATTGTTTCGGGGCTAGTTTTCTCAGGACCTTTCACTTCAGTTCCAGCCCCCACTACCACTGCTGTCACTGTCTTCCCACCTGTATTGGGGAGATACTTATGGCTCTCCCACAGAACGATTACTTACTGTAACTAATGGAGGAGGTGGTGGGTGGGTGGGGGGTAATTGAGGCCCACAGGGAAGCAAGCAACAAGGAAACAAATCCATTTCAATCATTCTCCCAAGGGCACAAGCAGGTTGGAAAAGCCAGAATGGCAGGGGTCTGAGCCAAGCATAGGTCCCCGAGAGGGCTGAGGCAACAGACAATGTGTTAAATACTCCTCCGTCTCAGGGGTATGGTCTCTGGAAAGGGCAGTGTCTCTGAGAGAGGTTTTTCATGTTTATTCCATGTTGGCTATGGCATTACCACGTTGTCACAGGAGCTGAGGAGATCATGAGAATGCTCTGCCTCTGACTTGCTAGTGTCTCCTCACCTCTTTGTGCCTTGCTTTCCCCAGCAGTGAAATATCTCTTCACCTCTCCTCAACCAGCTGAGAATGAGGGGGTAGGCCGGGAGGAATGAACTAATGGGATGCACATTCAAGATATGAAAGCATGATATCAACCAGGGGTGGGGAACCTTTTCCCTCCCATGGGCCTCTTTGGCAATTAGTATGAACTGGATGGAGCTGGGGACGGGGGTGCACGCAGGATACAGGAAAGAAGGGGTGGGTGAGATCATGGATTGATGCCATGGATCTATTCTCTGTTCTCACGTTCATGCCCTCATCTCTGCTCCCTTCCCCTGAGCTCACTCTTTCAGTGCTCTGAGGGTGGAGACTGGATGCATGAGCCAGATCCAGGAACTGGAAAAGGACCAAAGAAAAAAACACCAGATTTGCTCCACAAGCGGAAGGTTCCCAACCCCTGATATAAATACTAAGGGTCAAAATTTGGGAAGTTCTTAAGTGACTTAGCCATCTGAGTCCTGTTGGGTTTAGAGCACATCCTAGGGGTTGCTAATGGGCTGTAGAAACAGGTGGGGATATGGAGACAGCACAAAGGAGGTGCCCTCATTTCCTTATAACACCCTGAGCCATGATGGTCACTTGGCTTCAACTCCCTCTCTCCCATCTGCCTCATGCCCCACTAGATTCCACCACAGGCTGCCCGCTGAGTAGAGTGCCGTTTTCACCAGCAGGTGGCGCTGCGGACAGGGTTTAGTGCTGTCTCTGTTGCCTGGCAGCACACAGAACTGGGAGCTTCCCACAGCCATGCGAGCAGGTCCCATGCTTCACCCCCATATTAAAATGAGCTTGGTTTTGTCTCCTGTTGGCCCCACAGGTCTGAGCAGTGACAGCGGGCTGGGCGGCAGCACCGATGGCAGCACCGACGTCCTGGTGTTCGGCTCGGTGGTCGACAGTGTTACGGAGGAAGGTGGGTGCCAGGCTTGGGTTGGTGACTGCAGCAGGAATGGAACAGCTGGGGTGGGGATGGGCTAGATAAAGGTATGTGAAATACTGTGCAACTGCACAGGGCTCTATTTGGGGGGGGGGGCAAAGTGGCCCCCAAATACATGACTGTGAATAACTTGAAATGATAACATGTATGTGAGAAGGCACGGGTGTAAAAGATAGAATCTTAGAGTTTGAAGGTACCTCAGAGGTCATCTAGTCCAGTCCCCTGCCATAAGGCCTCAAAGGCGGAGCGCTCTGGTCTAGGGAGGGCCCATTATGATTCCAGAGAGGGACCTTGGCACCGTTTTGCACATGGCCCCAACTTTCCTGAGGAGGTCACCCTCTGGGCACATGTTGCACCATGTTGTGCTAAGAGATGTCAGCCCAGACCACATCTCTCGCCTTGACTACCGTAACTTCCTCCTTGCTGGTCTCCCCTGCTCTGATCTCGCCCCCCTCATCTCCATTCAATGCTCTGCTGCCAAAGTCACACACCTTGCCTGTTGCTTTGACAACATTCAGCCCCTCCTCACTGCCCTACACTGACTCCCTCTACGGGAACGCATTCAGCACAAGCTCCTGGTCTTCACCTTTGAGACTTCTTCATGGACTTGCTCCCCCATATCTTTCCGCTCTTGTATCCCGCCACTTTCCTGTCCTGGAGCGTCACTCCTCCTCTACCCCCATCCTCGCCTGCTTGTGACTCCCCTGCTCCTCTAAATGTTTTTGCCCCTTCTCCCTTGCTGCCCCTCATGCTTGGAACTCCCTCCCTGGATACACTCACTCCGTTCCTTCCCTCACAACTTTCAGATCCCTCCTGAAAACCTACCTCTTCCAGCAGGCTTTCCCTGGTTTGTCATGAGTGAAATGTGCTTCCTCCTCCCTCCCTCAGAATCTCTTCCCTGTAACCAGGGCCCCGAGGGAAACGCGGGTCTACGATTCGCAGATTTCCCGCGGAATTCCCCTCCCCCTGCAGAATCTCCTGCCCCGCTTACCCCAGCGCAGAATTTCCAGCCTGCGCTGGGGGGACGCGGGGCAGGAGATTCCATGAGGGGAGGGGAATGAAAAAACCCTCGGGGCTTCCCCTCCCCAGCCTCCCCAGTTGCCAGGG
>QEPC01001471.1:221725-253073 GCA_003113815.1 Sphenodon punctatus | reverse complement strand
CTGGTAAGGCAATTCCTTTTGTTTTTCGGGGGGGGAGAGTCAAGCAAGCCCCAGCAGCTGGGGAGGGCAAGCCCCGGCAGCTGGGGAGGGGAAGCCCATAGGATTTTACCAGTGCGAGGGGAGGAGGAGGCAAGCCAAGCCCCCCCCCCCCCGCATGGTAAATCGCGCCGAGGCGCAGAATTGGGCCCTGAGTCCCGCGGAATTTTTAAAAAAATTCCGCGGAAAAATCGGGGTCCTGCCTGTAACTAAGTTAAGCACGTGCACCTGCATCTTCTCACACTCATGAATGTATCCTTGTCTCTCCTGATGCCCACCTCTCCCTTGTCTCCCCCAACCTTATCTCTTAGATTGTAAGCCCTTTGGGGGTAAGGACCTGTCTGTAACTACTGACTGTACGGTGCCAGGTACATTGCTGGTGCTATGTAAATATAATGAGGATGAGGATGATAATTAATATATTTATTTTATTTATTATGCCAACAATGTAATAATCAGTAGTTACAGACAGGTCCCTAGCCTGTCAGTAGTTACAGACAGGACCCAAGAGGCTTACAGTCTAAGAAAGACAAGGGAGGGGGGAACATAGGAAGAGACAAGGACACAATCACGAAGTTAAGAAACTGCAGGTGCCCATCCCCCTGCCATCCCAACCCCTGAGGCAGGTTCAGCGTTCCCTTCATGCCATGGCTACCCCTTGTCATCATCACTAAGGACCTACGGCCATGGCTCCCAAACTGTGGCCAAGGCTGCCAAACTGTGTAGCTGTGGCAACTGTGGATGTGATATTTCCCCTGTATATTTGCTATATATTTCCACACTTCCCCTGTGTTTTCGGCTGTCTGGGGAGAGGCTAGGGGCTCCTTGAAGAGGAAAGAGCATCTGGGGCAGAGGCTGTAGTGCAGAGTGGGTCGTTTGTGCCACAGTTTCCAACCCCCTCCCTCCTTCTCCTCCCAGCTTGGTGGGCAGCCATTTCCCATCCACCAAGCAGGGTTGTTTGTTACACCCACCTCCAGGGACACACACACCCCCCACACACACACAGAAAACCCTGAGCGTGGGTAATGTGTCATCTGTTTCCACCAAGTGACAACCGGAACTCAGCCAATCACCCTCCCTGCTTTCATAGCTAATTTGCATGGTTGGAGCTTGTTGGCTGAAATGATTCAGGAGGGGGGGGGGGGGGGGGGGGGGAACAGTGTACACGTGCATCAGGAGTTCCCATTTGTAGATTATTTGCACCAGTCCTGCTGCTAGCATCCCAATGTGGGTAACCAGTGGGATTGCAGGAGGCCTTTTTACCCCATTATGGTATGGGATTGAGGCCAGTGGGACAATAAATGTGAGCTCCTCAACCAAACTTGCTGGGATGTCTGTGCCACCAGCTCACTCCTCCCTCTCCCTCTTTCCAGAGTGTGAAGTGTCAGAAGAATCAAGTGGGGAGGCTGAAATTGAGCAGGAGTCTTTGGACCTGGAGGACTTGCGGGAGCTGCACCCTGGTTTGCTGATCTACAAGGCTGCTCAGGCCAGGAACCTACCTGTCATGGCAGAGGCTCTGGCACACGGTGCTGAGGTCAACTGGGTGAATGAAGAAGATGAGAGCAAAACTCCCCTGATTCAAGCTGTGATGGGGGTAGGTAGCGCTGGCAGTACTTAATGCAGGGACCCTGCAGGGGAAGAAGCAGTGGGACTGGATGGGAAGAGAAGCGGGCGATGCAGCTGGTCAGAGCCCTAGAGACCCACATTTAGAACAGGTCCCCATGGTGCCACGTTTGGAGTCTATCTAGCCCTTAGTGGCAGAAGATCAAGAATAAGATGTCCTGGTAGCAGGGGCACAGTGAGAGAGCATGGGAAGAAGCCCACACCCTGCAAGTCCTTCCCTACCGCAGGCTGGTGGCAATGCTGCTCCCTCCTCCAGCAGGGGACACACACGCACCCTGCTATCCCCTTCCCCTGCAACAGCTACCCACTAAGTCTGCTGAGAGGAGTTCTGGACAGGTGCCCATGAGTTCTCCCTGCAGGAAGGACCTCATCCGGAGACTGGCTTTGGCGGGGCCTAGAGCTCCATTATCTCCCCTCACTCCCATTGTATCCTGATTGGCAGAGCCATGGGAAGGATTCAGGACCGAATTAGGAGAGCATGTATAGCTCAGAACTGAGATTGGCAGGTCTGTGAGTGTGGCCCAGGGATGGGCCAGCCAGAGGTGCTGAATTCAAGTTGAAGGCACATTGGCAGAGCACTGGGTGAGCTAGCAGGGAGCCCGAGCAGTTTGTGTGCCTGAGTGGTCATTCGCTGCCTGCAACGGAGCCTTCTCCAGAAACTCCAAGTCCCTGATGTTCAGACTAGCAGTGCTGCTGTGGGCCATTTTCCTTGCATCCCAATTCCCCTTAGTGATTCCAGCATCATCAAGGTGGGATCCCTACAGGGATTATTCTTTGGCTGTTCCAATTATTTTCTAGACCAGCATTGGCTTTTACCATTAGAATCATAGAATTTTAGGGTTGGAAGGGACCACAAGTGTCATCCAGTCCAATTCCCTGCTCCAAGGTTGCATACTCTCTACCTAAAGCATCACAGATACTTGTCCAGTCTTTGAAAACATCCAAGGAAGGAGATTCCATGACCACCCTTGGCAACTATTCCATTGCTCAACAACATTGACCCAGCGGCCAATAAAAATAATCTTTCCCTTTCTCCCTCAGGGTTCCTTGATAGCCTGCGAATTCTTACTCCAGAACGGAGCAGATGTGAACCAAAGAGATATCCGGGGACGGGCTCCTCTGCACCATGCCACCTACTTGGGGCACACTGGGTATGTCACCCCACTCCTCAGTTCCCAGATCCAGGGTGGCATCTTGTATCTCCAAGCAGATCTGGACTGGGGGCTCAATTTCTCTCTCTCCTTCTGTTTGCTTGTGTTTTCTCCTAGCTCCCCCATCCCTACATTTATTCCTGAGGTACAGCTGAAACGAGTACCCACAAAAACAGGGATACCCATCAAAATCTGGGTACCCAAATCCAACAAAACATTTCAGGTATTTTTTGGTACCTGAACAAGATTTCGATCAGGCACCTGAAATACCAAAATACCGACAACTGATTAGGAATACCAACAACTGGTATACCGAAATACCCAAAGACAAATCCGGTATGGTATGTAGTATTTTGGTAATTAGTTGGTATTTCAGGTACCTGATTGAAAACTGGGTTTCAGGTACCAAAAAATACCTGAAATATTTGTTTTGATTTGGGTACTCGAATGGTATTCACTATTCAGGCACCAATTTGGGTACCTGAAAATGTGAGTATTCCCCACAGATACCAAATCAGGTACCCATTTCAGCTTTATTCCCAAGGCACTGCCCCGTGTTTTCAGTGGGCCTCTGTACTCTCTTCCCCTAAGGCTCTTCCTTTTTCCATCACCCCTGAGGGTGCAACACATGGGTGGGCTAAAAATGAAAGAAAAGGAAGTTGGATCCTCCCTGCTGCTGAGAGCACAGGAGCGAATCCCCCTGACCTTCTCCTCGATGCAAAAAGGCGAACACAAGGCCTTTGCACAGAAAGGAAACCCTTCACCCTGACCTTTCTGATCTGGATCCTTTTTTATTCTGGATATATATTTTATCCCATGCAGTCCTTGGATGCACTGTGTGACTGTAGCAGCAGACCCTTCCCTTATCCATAGAGCTCTATTATCTGGATGAAATGCATGTTGCCCTAGGTGTCTGGATAAAAGGGTTTCTCCTTAATGTTGTTGGCTTCACATTGTCTTCACCCTGGGCTCATTCACTATCCCAGCATGCCAGGGCCATATGTACCATAGGACTTGGGCCATGCTGGGGCAGGGCAGGCGGCAAGCAGAGTGGCAATCCACACACACACATAGCCCAGGGCCCAACATGAGGAAAGCAGTCCAAGCAAAGCAAAAACCACCATACAGGATGGATCCACAGGGTTAAAGCAGGGACTGGAACACAAGCTGGGAAACTGGGCTGGATCAAGACAGGAACAAAGCAAGAAGCAATTCAGAGCTAGTAGAAGTGTGGCCTCAGCAGTCATCAAAGGCCCTGGAGGGGAACAGCCAGGCCCAAGCTCCAGTTCTGCAGCGGCACTACAAGGCAAACCACCACCTCAGAGCTACCAGGACTGTTGGGTCAAGTCCTGGATCCTCACACAATGGGTTTTTTATTCATGGAGAGATCCATCCTGGCCTCTACTCGGATGCTGACCTCCCTGGGAGATCTGCCCCCGTAGGGAAAGTGGAAGGGTTATACCCCTTTTGTCACACCAGTGCTGCCTGGAGGCCTGTCCTCCTGCTCTGACGGTTGTTGTTTTCCTTTGGCAGCCAGGTCTGCTTGTTCCTAAAGCGAGGAGCCAACCAGCACGCGGATGACGAGGATGGCCAGGACCCCCTCAGTATCGCAGTCCAGGCTGCCAATGCAGACATAGTGACCTTGTAAGTGGAACTCTTCCATTCCTGTGCCCTAGCTTCAAAGCTGTGAGAGCAAAGGGAAGGCTAACCAGACCCTCCTCTCTTTTCCCCCCCATTAGGCTGCGCCTGGCTCGAATGAACGAGGAGATGCGGGAAGCCGAGGGTCCCTTTGGACAACCAGGTCAATACCCCAGCAACAGTCCCACTGAGCTCCAGTACAGGAAGTGTATACAGGAGTTCATCAGCCTTAATATAGATGAGTGTTAGTGACAGCTCCCACCCTTGCCTCCCCTTTCTTGGGTTGAATTTAAGGATGCCGCCTGAGCCTGAACCTTGATGTCTTGGTGTCTGTTTTGCAGATTGGCCCCAGTTCTGATGCCTAGAGTGGATGAGAGAGGTGGGGGAGGGTGTAATTCACATGCTTGGTTCTGAGACGGTTAAATTTCAGAGAGGAAGAGATTTGGGGAACTTGAGACCACAAATCGTGGCAGTAAGGGCATGAGGCCAGATTTTAATATTGAAAAACAACTGCCCTTTTCTCGCCCAAAGATAATGGCTGATGCTAAAAGCAAATGCTAACATTTAGAACCTAGAGGTAGCGAGAGAGGACCACGGACTGAATTGTTGCACGGACACTCTTTGTTCGGAGGGAGATTCCCTTCTCTCTCTCTCTCTCATCAGCAGCCATCACCGACTTGAAATGTCTTTGAGCAATGGGACTCCTGCAAGGTTTGGAAGCTGCTATTTCAGTACCAAGATAAACAGACCTGAGTTAGAACTCTATGACCTAGCTTCTTAGTCTGGGGCAAGCCATTTGGAGATGGAGATGGGGGTGAGGGGGCAGGGAATACACACGTGCTGGAGTTGTTACATTGAGAGGTATGGCTGCCCACCTTATGTGCTCTCAGGTTCACGTTGGCAAAGCTCCCCTGTTTTGTTTTTTAAACCAAGGGGGGAGCCAGCTGGTCAAAGCCATAACTCAGCCACTCTGAGGAGAAGGACACAACACATTTAGTTTTGCCCCAGCGGTGACACTAATCGTTTGGGAGGGGCTCATCGCCGGCGATGAGTTTTTGTGCTGGGGAGAAGAACAATTGTCTCCCCACAACCTGAGCAGCAAGAACTAACCGGAGCACATGGGGCTATTTTCCTAGTCACTTCCGATTTCCTACTTGGTATTTCTGAAAAGGGGATTTCTACTCACATGGGCATCTCTCAGTGCTGTGGTCCCTCATGCTGATGCACGTCTGCAAGGAGTCTGGATTTCCCAGATTCCTTTCTTTTTCCAAGGGAAGAATGTGTTTATTTATTCCTTTTGTTGCTAGAGAGGGACCTGTTTTTACTCTAAGCACTTTGGGGTTTTTTTATGGTCTTTGTCAGAGAAAGGAGGCTATGATTGAGTTAGACTGAGAGATATGGACCTTCTCTGAGCTCAGCAGCCAATTTTGATGGTGAATTATTAAGCAGAGCTGGGATTTGTTCTTCCAAGGCCCAATCCAGTGAAGTGCTGAGTACCCTTGTCTCCTACTCCAGACCAACCTCTTACTCTGGAGAAGGCTTCAATGGGACTTCTCCAGAGTAAGTGGGTGGTGGATTGTGATGCAAGCCAATAGAGGGTAAGGGCACTGAGCACATTGGACCTCTAAAGGAATGAGTCTTGAGTAAAGACAGGAAGATTTCCCTGGAAGGTCCAGAAATATATTTGATTCCTTGAAAAGAAAATGCCAGCTTTCCATTTCCATTGTCATTTTCCACTGAATTTTTGGGAGGGTTTTCTTAGGAAAACCTGGAAAATTTTCACAAATTTCTTGTTAAAAGAAAAAAAAAAGATAGAAAATGTTTTTGTGAAATTAAGCTGAAATTTCCAGTGAAAAATTTCCCTGGGTTTATATCATAAAGTTTCTTTAGTAAAAGAAACCTTTTTCATTTGAAATAAATAAATCTACCCAGTTTAAAAAAAAAAAGTTTCTTCCCTCAGTCCTATTCTTTCCATTAAGTTAGCAGTGATGCACAGCAATATCCCTTTAAATAGTTATCCTAAGCCCCCTTATTCCGTAGACCAACTGCTGTCTTGCTCCTGCTCTTGGTAACTTATGCCAGTGGCTCCCAAACTGGGGGGCCTCCACAGATGTTGCCATGACTGCATTCAAGTAGGCTTTGGTCCCCACTGGTGCTGGCGCTGTGGTCATTTCTAGTGGAAATGTGATCCGAGTAGTTGACCGTAAGGCATCTATACTGACTGGGGCTTCCTCATGATCACGACATGCATGTTACAGTCATTCTCTTGGCCTCTCTCTGGAGCTAGCTATGGCACTAGTGGAAACCAAAGCCACGATCTTGTACACAGTCACAGCCATTCTGGGTAAGCATGCACCAATCCATGGCCATATCCAACAGGCACATGGGTGTCTGTGAGAAGATTTGAGGGTTAATATTGGGCCAAAAATGTTTGGGAACCTCTGTCTCATACTATTCCGCCTTGAGTTGCCACACAAGTAGGCAGCTCCCCCTGGAATGAGTGCCATACACCCAATGGTGGAATACAACCCCCCAACCCCGAAATTTCATTAGATCCTCTCTAATTCTATGGGGCAGATCCTGCCCTTTTGGGAGTTGACATAGTCTTCAACAAGAGCAGCCGAGGCTCCTATCTGTGACCCGTATTCCTTACTAGCCCAACTCAAATAACCTTACCTTTTCTACTCCTTTTGGAATTACTGAATGCCCACTCCCTTGGAGGACAGATCCTAATCTTGATTATACCCATGTGATGCTGATTTCATTGGTCTCACTCTAGATTAACAGGAGCAAACTTAAGTCTTTGACCCTTTTCTCCTCCAAATACATGCTTGATTTTCTAAGCACTTCCAACCGTAAACTCGTAAAGACCCTGCCACTCTCCTTGTGTTCTCCTCATTCACTTCGCTGCATCTTCTCCATCTAATCATTCACACTTAACTCTTAGGACACATTGTGCTCTTTAAAGTTTACGTCATTGCAGCTGGGTCCTGTACCTTCTAATCCTAACCAACTGTTATCCTGCCATTTACCATGAGTCCCTTAGATACACACCTAAATCTTTATTCAGTCTTTTTGCTCAGCTGAGGGAGTAAGCAATGAGTAAGCAGCAGTGAGTAAGATATGAGGAAAAAATACGTGGGGCTTACTCCAGACCTCTCTTATTCTATCAGATTCAGCAGGGGTTTTGTCTCAATGAGGGTTTGATCTTTTAAGGTCCTGAGTTGGCCAGATACTGTAAAAGCACCTTAGTGCATATTTAATGTTAAGCTTGAGAATAGTCCCAGTGCTTAACTTTAAATGTGCGATGAGAAGATCAGACTAAAGTAGTGAGTACCTGGCAGGACTGAGGCTGCATGACAGTGTGTGCTGTGACTGAATTCTCAGTTCAGAAGTTGAAGTCATGACTCTGCCTTGAGTCATGTGGCCCCTTAGGCTGACATATGGCGTCACCTGTTTCTGTGACTTACAGTGCACGAGGGAGTGAAGGGGCCAACACCATTTCCAACCACCTTTGACTTCTGCAGCTTAATGGATCAAGTACCCATTCACAGCTGGTCAGATAAGCAGCCCTCCATTGAGAGACCAAGGAGAACTCACCCTCACAACCTTCAGGGATATAGTGGAACACCTTCACCCCTAAGCCACTACCTCTATGCAAATGGCTAAACATTGCCAGTTAAATACAAGGATGGGCAATGATATGGATTCCCTCTCAACCAGAGGTTACTTCTAAAGGATTAGGGGCCATAATCTGAGTTTGGCTTTCCCCAAGGCAATTAATGTCTAGAACTGCACACTGGGTATTATTGTAGAGGTAGCTAGAATGATTGACTCTTATTTACACAAGCCAGGAACTCTGGTTACATTTCTTGCCCTCTAGCACACCCAATACTGAAAGCTACCAGGTGTCACCCAGCACTCCTTCACTTTCCTGATCCGTTTCCTGTTCAGTGTTCATGGCATGAGACCATCCAAGGGTACATTCCATTCCTCTTCATGACACCTTGCCTAAATCTCTCCTAGCTCTCTACTCTGTGCATCTTCAGCTCCTTAAGTGCTCAAGTCACCCATCAGTGGCTTCCTCCTTATAAATGACTGCCCACTTGCAGACCTTCCTTTACTGAAGCATCTACCTGATGCAAGTCAGCTTTGTAGCCTGACTCTGCTCATGCTGAAGTCAAATAAAGATCCCAGTTCCACTTTCACAGGGAGTTAGAGCAGGGATTTAGAGCTTCATGAGCTAGATTTTGGGCTTATAACTCCTGTGTGTGACATTTTTTGTCTGATGCCACCAACTCTGCTGAACTCTGATGGTCAGAGAAACTACCCATCATAGGAAGCTTCCTTGCTTTCCTCAGTTCTCAGAACCTGCTACATCCCTTGGGCTAGGAACTAGGATGCCCCTCTGTAAATAAGACTAGTTGGTTATTCCTTCCCATTCCAGTTGATACTTGAAGGCTAATCTGGACCAATTTAGACATTCAAGGACTTGGGCAAACCCTGTCCTTCTGTAGAAAGAGACAATACAGAATCAAAACTTTAAGGTACTCCAAAATGTCACCATCAAAGACCATTAAAGAAACCCATAATGGTCTTCTCATGAGTCATGTGTTAAGCTGCCTCAATCAAGTTTCTGACTCTGAAGAAGAGTAGGAAATTTGATCAGTCTTTCCCAATGAAGGTGTAACTTCTATACCAGGTCATCCTTGCCACCCCATGCAAAGCTCAGCATGAATGGCCCATGAACAAAAAAAAAATTAAAAAGTGTACAGTGTTGCGCGTGCAAATCCATACTCTCTCACCGCTGACATACACAAGGTTCTGAGGATATGTAAATATACTGAAACAAGGAGCAGCATGTCTGACAAGACAATTTATCTATTTAAAATGTACTGGTACTTTATTTAGATTCAATGTATAAAAGCAACTTTGTGCACTTTTCCTACTTAACAGTATTGGGGGATTTTTTTTAATGTTCTTTTGTTATGGACTTTGTGCTGTCTTTTTTAAAATCGGTGAAATTGTTAAGTATTTAATTTATTATTGAGATGCCCAGTGGACTAGTGCAATTTTTTCATTCAATACAGTCTGGCTGTATTTAACGTCGGGATTTTTTTTTTTTTTGGTAATGTTGTTAGGGCATTTTTAAAAAAACTTGCCTTTTCCTTTCCAAATCCACCCTTTTCCCATCCCCTTTTCCTTCTCTTTGCGTTAAGATGCCTCATTGCTCAAAATGCAGTCGAATACTTAACAGATCCTGCAGTTTCTAAAGCAAAAGCTTTTCTCACGGAAAAGCTATTTAAGAGGCATTTATCGATGTTTTCTATGTTTATTGGCTTTCTTTTGGGGGAATGGGACGTGTGCGTGTGTGCATGTGTTTGGCTCTGGGAGGACGGGAGATTGGGAAATTGTATATAGAAGTTTGTTTTCAGCAAAACAAAGTCAGGCTACCAGGAAGTCTAGACATGACATCACTATATTGTTTTCTTTTTCACTGGGTGTTGTATAAACCTGTTTGATAAATTGAAAGCCCAAACTTTTATCTCTCCTTTCTTCCTTTCTATTTCTTCCCTACTAAGGAGCATAATGTTACATACCTGACACTGACTTGGTTGCAACCGCAGGTAACCTGAATAGATTTGTCTTTGTCTCGAAAGCAGCGCCCTCGAGGGGTAGAATTTAAGTGCAGAAGGGATCTAAGATCCTAGATCTGAAGGTTCTCAGACTTTTGGCCTGGATGAAACCAGGACTAAGGGCGCTGATAGACGATCCCGCTCACAAGTGGGATCGTTCAGCGCCGGCATCTTTCCCCCACCTTCCTCTGTATGCCATGTCTGATGTTCAGACACGGCGTACAGTCGTTGTGCGCATGCGCACCCTTCCGCGCATGCGCCCTCGGCCAGGGAACCCGGAAGTGCGGCGTAAAGCCAGCACTTTGGGGATCCGCGTCTGAGGGGCCAGGATCGCCGACCCGGTCAGACGCGGGGTAAGATCCGGCCTTAAAGTTTACACAAGCGCAAAGAAAGGCGGCTGATCAAAGGATCAGCCACCTTTTTTGTCTCGTCTATAAACGTCCTTAATTTGATTGTCTGCTCCTAAGTTGATAATGACCCATATGCTAAGAACCATGTATCCAAGCATCTGGATTGGAGAATTTTGCATCTTTAGCTGTCTCCAATTCTAAAAGGAGATTTGCAGATGGAGGCTATTTTTCTTCTCCTCCTTGTCATGTGAACAAAGTGGCCATTTGCCAGTAAATAGGGACTATTGGGGTCCAACCCCACCAAACATTCCTGCCTCATTATTATTTTTCTATAGCATTTTCAGTGTTCAGAGTGCTTTACAATCCTTATCTAATTCACCCACACACCAATCCTGTGAGGTAGGTAGCTATTATTCCCATTTTACAGATGGGGAACTAAGACTGAGAAATAGTAACTTGCCCAAGGCCACCTACTGAGTTCATGACTATGATGGGGTATGAACCCTGGTCTCCTAGGTCTAGTTCAGCACTTTATCCACTAGGCTACACTGGTATAGAGTGCAAGTACCCTGTTGTTGGTCTCAAATATGAGACACACAGAATAATTAAGATGACGCCATTTATTAGAGCAGCTTCTGTTGGTGACGGCATGCACGCTTTTTGAGCTTTCCAGAGCTCTTCCTCAGGCAAGAACATAATAGGTTTGCACACTCACCAGTGGGTCCAATAAAAGGGACTGTATTTACTTTGACTTTACTTGTCCATGTTTAGCTGAGTTTTGGCTCTGACTTTCTTCCTTTCTTCCTGAAGAAGTGTGTCGCTCCAATGAAAGTTGGTCCAATAAAAGATACCTCTATTCTTTTTCTTGCCTCTCTCATGCTTGGGACTGGAGCTGAATTGAATATTTGCAAAAACGGGTACATCCATCAAAGGGTGTTATTTAGACAAGCGCCTCCCCACCCACTATCCACCCATCACTCACCCATCATGCATATTGCAGGGCTGCATAGGGCACCAATGCAGCCCTGCAACATGCATGATGGGTGGGTAATGGGTGAGGAGGTGCTTGTCTAAAAACTCCTCAAATTGTGGTGCTTGAGCTGACCTGGTAACATCAGGTACTAATGGGTACCCGAGTAGTGCCTAAGGGGCTACCTCATGTACAGATTTACTGGTTTTCCTCCCAATTTTCTGACTTCCATCGCCAATTTACTGTTTTACCAACTAGTAACTTGGTTATTTTATTTTATTTTAATTTTATTAAAACATTTGATATCCCGCCCCTCCTGCCAAAGGCAGCTCGGGTGGCTTACAATATATAAAAGTATAAAAACACACATAAAAATACACAAAAAACAACATAAAACATTTTTTTAAAAGGGGGAAGTGGAAAAGGGGGGAAACATCCCCCCTTGGAAAAAAGGAGGGAGGGAAAAAAATACCCCACCCTTACCACCCTCCATAAAATAAAAAAAACACCCTCACCATCTCCCTCATCAAAGGCCTGGCAGAACAGCCAGGTCTTGCATTGACGTTCAAAAGAGGAGACGTTCTGAGCCACCTGAGCCTCTGCCGGGAGGGAGTTCCACAGCCTTGGTGCGGCCACCCAGAATGCCCTCTCCATAGTCATACCCCGGGATACCCAGGGGACTTCCAAGAAGGGTGCTTCTGATCAACCTCAGGGGCTGATCCACAGCATGGGGAGTGAGGCAATCCCACAGATATATGAGGTCTAAGACGTATAGGGCTTTATAGGTAAGAACCAGCACCTTGAATCGGGCCTGGAAGACTATAGGCAACCAGTGCAGAGAACGGAGCACCAGTGTAATATGCTCATGGAGGCCCGTCCCTGTAAGGAGACGGGGCGCTGCATTCTGCACCAGCTGCAGTCTCTGAACCGTCACCATAGAGTGCGTTACAGTAGTCCAGTCTTGAGGTGATGAAAGCGTGGATGATAGTGACCAGCTCAGAGTCTGAGATGTATGGCCGAAGCTGTTGCACTAGGTGTAATTGGCGGAATGCACTCCTCACCACAGCTCCAACCTGGGCATCTTGACGAAGCTGCGCATCAAGGAGCACTCCCTGACTCCGAACCTGGAGAACCAGTGGGGGACGAACCCTGTCAATGATGGGGGATGCCACACCCACCACTTTGCCCACTAGCATCACCTCTGTCTTGTCGGGATTTAACTTCAGTCAGCTCTCCCTCAACCAGTCCCCCACAGCCGCCAGACATCGTGTAAGCACCGAGACTGCGGGGTCTGGGTCAGATGAAAAAGAGAGAGAGAGTTCAGTGTCATCAGCATATTGGTGACAACGAACTCCAGAGCTCCTTACAACCTCGCCCAGCGTCTGCATATACACATTAAACATGAGAGGAGACAGAATGGAACCCTGCGGGACTCCACACAAGAAATCCCGGGGACATGAAAAATGGTCTCCGAGCACCACTCACTGAGTTCTTCCGGCCAGGAACGTGCAGAATCATTCGAGAACAGTTCCGCCCACCCCAGCATGGTCCCACAGGTGAGTCACCAACATCTCATGGTCAACAGTATCAAAAGCAGCCAACAGATCTAATAGAATCAGCAGGGTTGAATGACCTTGATCTAATTCATGGCGAAGGTCATTGACCAAAACCACAAGTGCAGTCTCCGTGCCAGAGCCCGGACGAAAGCCAAACTGCGAGGGATCTAGAAAACTGAGTTGGTCCAGATGCTTCTGCAACTGCTGAGCCACTACCCGGTCAATAACCATCCCTAAAAAGGGAAGGTTAGAGACAGGCCGATAACTGGCTAGGGAGTCAATGTCCAGAGATGGTTTTTTGAGCAGGGGCCAGACCACTGCCTGTTTAAGGCAGCTCAGCACCCTGCCCTCCCAAAGGGAGGCATTGACCACCCCCGCCAGCAACGGCCCCAGCGTCTCCCAACTGGCCTTAACCAGCCGGGACGGGCATAGGTCCAGTTCACAAGAGGTGGCTCTGACCATCCCAAAAACATCCTCTGCATCAGCGGGCGAGACCCACTGAAACCGATCCCACAAAGTAGGATAAGGTGGGGCTTCAATTAACTTCTGGTTCTCCTATTGTAATAAGTGCAGCATCAAAGTTGTGGTGAGTGTGAGCAATTGAAGTCATGGTGAATACAAGTGATTTTATCAGCAAAGTAATCAAACATGTCACAGCGGGCACTGGAAGGTTCCAGTTCCAGGCGGTGGGAGGCTGGACTGACCAGCCCCCTCACCACCTGGAAAAGTTCTGCTGGATGAGACTTCGCTGATGCTATGAGGGCAGGAAAGAACTCCTTCTTTGCTGCCCACACCAGCCATGGCATAGGCTCGCAAACTGGCTATATGTCGCAATTTTTCAGCTTCAGCACAAGAAAGGTGCCACTGTCACTCTAACCACCGGCCTTCTTGCTTCAGCAACCGCAGGTCCTCAGTGAACCAAGGACGTCTGCAGTGCCGATGTCTAGGGAGTGGATGCCTAGTAGCCGTCTGGTTGATGACCTCAGTCAGCAAGATGTTCCAAATAGCAATGAGGTCATTGAGCATCCTGCTGCCAAGTTCAGAGGGTAATTCCCCCAGAGCATTTTGGAACCTCTCCGGTTCCATCAGTCTCCGGAGGCAAGCCAACCAAATTGGTTCCACACCCCTCCGGGGGCAGACGTGCTCCAGAAGACAGACCCGCAGGAGGTAATGATCCGTCCATGACAAGGGCACTGTTGACACCTCCCCCACCAATGGATCACCATTCCCTGTAATGGTAATACCTGGTATTTTCAAGTAATCTGGTGCCTGACTCGGATACCAGTTGGACACCCAGTGGACTACTGGAAAAAGTGGATATTACAAGTAGCAAATACTCTATTTGTGTCAGCTCTACTTGGCACCCAGAGGGAGAGGAACGTGCTTTGTATCACACTTTCGCCAATGTAAATGCTATTCACAACAAGAGATGGAGAAGCCATGACACATTCCATGACAGCCCCAGATTAGTCATCACAGGTGGGAACACTTCCCTAACCCCACTGGGCTTTACTGCTTTCACCCAAAGACAACAGAAGTAGCAGGCTGAACATTGGATTAAGCCACTGGTTAGCTGATGACAAACTTGCGTGTGTGTGTGTGTGTGCGGTGAAGGGGGTGGGTGGGTGATGAGGGGAGGGGATTGTGTGGAGATGGGGAGTGAGGATTTGGGGGTGGGGGGGGATAAGAAAAAAAAACACCAAAATATGGAGTGCTGTTTCCATAGGAATTTGATGCATTAACAGCCCTGCGGGCTGCAGTTGCTTCATGACAATAGCATGACATGGGGATTAGTCTCCCAAGATGCACAGTAAATGGTGAAAACTAGGAGGAAAAAGAGGGGCTGATCTTTGTTGCCAGGAAAGGCCCTGACATGCATTGGAGATGACTCCTAGAGATAGCATAATCCTGGATGTGAGGTTCATGGGGTGCTAGAGAATCCCACAGGTCTCTAAGATGAGACTATGGTGGCAGGATGAGTGCTATGCTCCATAGACACATTACAGCTCTTCACCCCTCCCTAGTAGCTAGCGAGTGGAAGGGCACTGTCTAATTTGTATGTCTTTGTACTCCATTAAGTTGTGTCTTGGAAGGTGTCGAGGCTGCTGTCTTCATCCCTCTCGACCCCCATTTGTATAAAACTGTCTCCATCCATCCAATGGCACATGAATGTTAGCGTGTGTATTTCCAGTTCTACGATCCCCTCCCCAACTCCTTGTATGTTAGACCCATGGCCATAGATGAAGAACACAGCACAAGGGGGATAATGCTTTCCAATCACAGGGTTACGCTAGCTGTTAAATCTCGGGCCTGCAATGATCTCCCATTGGTACAAGGCTCCATCACTTCCTATTTAAACAGCACCGGAAGAAAGAGCTGTTTTCTGCCAAGTGGCAGAAGCCGCTAGGTGGGGTTGTTTTCCTAGGCTCTGGATGCGCTAAATGGTTGAGGGGTTGGGGGGCCGCCGCGCAAAGGGACTTTTGCTTGCTGTAAATACGCGCTAGTGCATATATTAACTCTCTCCTTCACTTGCCTGCTTTCAGTACAACTTTGTAACCCCCTTTTTTAAAAAACAAAAACAAAAAAAGTTCTCCCTTTGCCTATACAATCTGTACCGAGTATAACTATGGAACTGAATATTCTATATGTTATTATCTTTGTACAATTTGCAAACCAGGAATCCTGTCGCCATGGTGTCTGCCCCTCCACCCCTTCTCCCTTCCCTCTAGTGTCTCTTGAAACACTGTTAATAAAAATCTAGAGAAACTCCTTACCTTACTCTGCTTTGCCTTGTTTGTTTTATTTACATAGGGTCTCTTCTGGCTTCCTGTTTTCTATATTCACTGCATCAATTCTGACATATTATTGTCACCTTTTACCCTGACCTCAACTTGCAACTGCAACAGTGAATAGGCTGGAATGGCATGTCAATATTCTGCTTTTCCGATTGGCTGATTAGTGCTTCTGTTGCCGCCCGTGGCACTTTCCTGTCATAACATCGCACTTTCAAACCGCTTTAGAGGGACAATGGGTCAAAAGTTAATGGGCTATAAATATCACCTGCAGGATCTTTAAAAAAGTACATATTTTCACTTATCTGGTCAGCGTTCAGCCTCAGAGAAGGCGGCCTTGTGAAATAGTAGCCAGTTCGGCAGCCTTGTTGTCCTTTGCTTTCCATCAGATAATCTAATCGCAGGTGCCTTTTGTAAGCCTCCATAAGTGTATTTCAATCACAGTCAAAGCAGCAGACAAAAACAGAAACTACGGTGTGTTTGAAGTACTCTCCAGAGCTGGTCTACACTGGATATACAGATCTATGAGGAAAAGAATGAACAAACTAGGATAGATTTATAGATTGCTGCAGATAAGGCCAATACCATTTTGGGAGGCATTAGCAGCATCGTGTCAGGTATCTCAGGTCCATAAGTGCTTGCAGGATCAGGTAAGGGGCAAAGCACTTGGAGCTGGTTCAGAACAAGCACACAGGTCTAAAACAGAACACACAGGACTAGAGCAGGAATGCAAGAGGCCAGGGCAAGCCACGAGATCAGGACTAGAGCTGCAGAGGGGAGCACATTTAGTACCTGGGAGCAGTCCACGCATTTTCAGGCACATGATGAGGTACCTGGCCTTCCATCAGGTGCCTGGTGCCCCCAGAAATGCAGGTATTACTGGAATGCTGATCCCTGGGCTGACTCACCTGCTCACCGCCGGGCTCCTGCTCCTCCGGTCCTGGTTGCTACTCCTTCCCGGTCCACACACTGCTCTACCTAAACACAACTGGGGTGAGTTGGGCAAACGGGTTGCCCGACTTGTTGGGTACCTGGTTGCAGCTCTGACCAGGACAGGAACACAAGGTCATGAGCAGAGGGTGACCAGGTCAGAGCAGAGGACTTGGCAGCAAAGCGGGCCACAGGAAATGGGACACATTGTTCCGCTCAGCTTCCAGCTGCTGCCAGCCAATTAGCAAGCTGAGGAGGTGTGGCAAGCGCTGAAGCAGAAGAAAGTCTACAGGGCAAAATCTAGGTTGAGCTGTGAAGCTGAGTGCGGAACCCCTAGGGCCGCTGGTTTGAGGCTTTGGTCCTTACATTCTGGGTGCAGCCACATGAGACAGGCTGGGGAGGCTACCACACCCTAGGTAACCTTACCCCACCCTAGGCAAACAAGCCATGCAATAGAGCAGTTCATGTGCCATGGGCCTTCTAGATGTTGCCTTGCCTGAGGGTGGGGCAAGCAGGTGGCTGCTCCACAATGCATCCTTGGAAATATTACACCTTCTTACAACAAGCTGAGGTAAGGCTGCCCAAGATGGGGTTACTCGTGGTCGGGTGGTGCAGCCCTGCCCCAGGCTGGGTCCGTGGATCAGGTTGCGCTCCTCCCCCCACCTAACGATCACAGGGAGCGGAGCCTGGGACGAGTGCACGCCCGCTTCCCAGGCCCCCTCCCCACAATCAGCTGTTTGTTGGGTGGATCCAGGGAGCAGAGCCTGGGAAGAATGCATCCTCTTCCCAGACTCCCCCGATCCACCCAAGCAGCTGATGGAGGGAGGGGGCCTGGGAAGAGGGTGCATGTTCTTCCAGTCTCCCATCCCCCCAATCCACCGAACAAGCAGCTGATGGGGGGTGAGGGAGGAGGAGCCCATAGGGGCATGCATGCGCCCCTACAGGTCCCTCCTCCCCAATCATCTGCTTTTTGGGGTGGGGAGAGGGGCACGCACCCCTCTGGGCCTCTCCTCCCCCCTCATCAGCTGCTTGTCAGGTTGGGGGGAGGGGCACATGTGCCCCTTCTGGGCCCCTTCTCCCCCCAATCAGCTACCTAGCTGCAGTGGGTCCAGTCCTGCAGCATGGCAGGAGTTGGAGCCGCCAGTCCCATGTGACCAGCTTCCTGGCCTGCCTGGGGTGTGCAACAGCTGCTGATGGCCACAGGGGGGCAGACTATTTAGCCAGCTTTTCCTGTGGACCCAAAGTGTGGCAGCAGCGATTGCCTACCACAGGGCCGTGTGGAGATCAGGCCCCTACAGGTCATGTGGCTGCACCTCTCGGCCACTTTTAGATGAGTGGGTCGCGATTGTGAAATTCGCTCGCATGACTTTTGAAAATCCCGCGGGCCGGGATTAGACGAGACGTTTCCCGCGTTAAAGCCAGTTGCGTGTTCTTTTAAAACCGTGAACTATATACCCCAACGTTGGGGTATTTAGTTTGCGGTTTTAAAAGAACACACAAAATGTCCTGTCTAATCCCAGCATGGGATTTTCAAAAGTCGTGCGAGCAGATCATATGATCATGACCTTCTCCTCTAAAAGCAGCCTATATACACACAAAAAGTAAATGTACCCCTCTGCTTGGCTCTGGTTAAGCCACATCTGCATCCAGTTTTGGTCACTGCTAGAAAGATGTAGACAAACTGGAGGTTGACTTGTGATTTGAAGAATAGATAATCAACTCCCTCCCTTGCAGTCTGTTCTAATGGTTAATCATTCTCACTGTTAACAATTTAGGCTCTATTTCTAATTAGAATTTATCCAGCTTTCAACTCTCAGTCATTGAATCCCATTCTGCCCTCCTGCGAGACAGTGACTTGTCCAAGACTACCCACAGAAATTGTGACTAAGATGGGCTTTGAACCCCTGTCTCAGGTCAACGCTATGTACACTAGGGCTACATTGGTTCTTAATGACCCAATACTAAGGGTGAGCCGAGAAGCTCAATTGCTGCTTGTGAGCATTTCTTGCTATGTCAAGTACCAGAACCAAGATCCTGTTGAGATCTCAATCCCAGTACAAGTTCTCGATGAGAAACATTTTAAAATAATAATAATTGCACATACGCCTGGCTGCCAGGTTGGTTTTTACATGCACAAAATGGTCACCACCCTTAACCAAAATGGTTAAGGGTGGCAGCCATTTTGTACATAACGCAAAACATTCCAGCGGCCATTTGCGCATGTGCAGTAATTTATTTATTTTTTTCTCAGCAAAAACTCAGCAAAGATATTCCAGTGCTTAGTTTGAACTGGAATTCTGATGAGATATCAAGTAATCTCGGTATCTCATTTCAGCTCTACCCAAAGCTTTTGCCTGCATTAATATTTCCACCAGCTGATCAAGTCAACTCTCAACCTTCTGTCCAATAAGCGATGCAGATTGAACTCCCTGCATCTGTAAGTCTTGTTTTTCCAGCTCTCAGATCATCCTTGCTGCACTTCTCTGTAACCTCCCCAATTTTTCAACATCCAGTTAAAAATGTGGATCTCATCACTGGACATAGCATCCCAGTACTGGTTATTTCTATGTATAAGAAATCATAAGGGTTTGGGAAGCCTCATCCCACTGGCACTGGAGCTGATGGTTGTGGTTCTAATATGACTTCATTGGCAGATGGAATTGAGCCCTAGAGGAATAAGGAGAATACGTAGCTTCATGTAATACCAGAGTTCAATTCCCCTTGTGGTTGTTTATGTTGCTGTAAAGCTACGTGCATTCTGGCAGTTTCACTCTTTCTTTTGAAGCATCCATCTTTAGCTATTGTTGAACGTAAAATGCTGGCATCAATGGACCACTGAAATTTTGTTATGCTCCAATGTTCTCAGGGCTAAGATACCTTTATAAAACGTCAACCATGCATTTTGAGGTAAAATCCCTGGTATTTACTATACTTGCCATTAAGGTCACAAAGAAACATCTACTTGTGGTAATAAAAGCCTATGAAATTTGGTGCATTTGTGGTATTTGTGTACTTTTTCCACAGAAACATCCATCATTGGCAGTTGTCAGAGACAGGAGACCAGACCAGATGGATCACTGCTCTGTTCTGGTGTGGCAACTCCTATCTTATCAATGACAGAATGTTCCCGCCTTTAGCTATGTCGCAAAGCATGCTTTTATGGGAAACCACCCACTTTGCTTGGCCCCAGGGTTAGCGTAGGCATAGGTTCAATGGGTTATGACAATGGGCTTGATTCTCTTTTGAAGTTGCGTGCTCCAGCTCAACTAGAAGCTCTGGGCTTTGATTCAGGGATGATCTATGTGAGGACCTTATGTGCAGGAGACCAGACTTAGGGTAAAGCCACATGAGACGGCCGGTCAGGTCCTCTGCCTGCCCCTGGCAGGGCAAATGCAGCCACCACACTTTAAGCCAGCAAGGAGAGCAGACAACACAATCTGCCCCCCTGCTGGGAAACTCGGCAGGCGGTCCACCTTCAAAAGTCCTGCGACACCCCAGGACTGTCCAAGGAGCAGGACTCATGGGCAGGCACCTGACCCTGACCCACCTACCACTCTCCAGCCCACCCACTTCCACAGACGCACAGGATTTATGAACTACACCAGCAGCTTTGCTGTCGGTGGACCTCGCGCAGGGTAGGATTGCATGGGAGTGGCATGATGAGAGGTGGCCCGTTACCCTACATTGGCCTGGGTGGAGCAACGCAGTAGCCTGCTATGTGTCACCAGTCTTTTCTGGTGGCCATGTCGTGTAGTAGCTTGCTGCCTGCCCCAAGGCAGAAGTGGGCGAACATCTGGTGGCCACCAGCCTGTCAGCTGCATCACAGGCTAATGTGGGGTAATGCGGGCAATGTGGGTTAATGTCTCGTGTGGCCTTACCTCAGAGTTGTCTCTTCTGACCTTAACAGTTTGGGAATCTTTCCATCTAGTTACCCATGTGCAAAATGGGTAATGAAAAAGCACCAAAACAGGGTAATCCACCTGAGCCCTAAAGCTTTGCAGACTCAGTTCCTAGGCTCATCACACAAAGTACCTACACCATAGATTTCTCCACCAGTGTTCTTTTATTCACAGTGTTCTCCTAATCCCATATATCTGATAGTCCCTTTGTCAAGCCTCGGCCTACTGAGCATTCCCTATCCCAGGGTCTGAGCTCTAGCAGTGGGTCTTCCCTTACCCAGTCAACTCACGAGTAAGCTCAAGCCTTGGTCATCTGCAGCCAAGCCAGCTCCAGCACAACCTACCTCCTGCTGCTCTCTGGCCTCCTTCTACTTGGGGGGTAGGGGCAAAGCTGGTAATTCAGGCCTGGATCCTCCTAAAGGCCCCCTGAGAAGAGGCCCTTCCCAAGTTCCTGCCTCTTTCCTTTTGAACTCTCAGATCCAGTCTTATATAGGTTGGGCCCTAGCAGCCTCACACATCTCCATAGCTGGATTTATAGAGCTCCATATTGGGCTGCTAATCTGTGGTGAGTTACACCCTGCAAAGACTTAGGGCAGTTCCTCATCACAGTCTCCTGTCTGATTTAGATGGATTTTTGTGCTCCCATTGCACTGGTGTGAGGGGGCATGACAGAGAATCCAACCCAATCAGCACCAAGGTGGCAACTAAACCTGAGATAAAATGGCTTGAGCTCATCCCAGAAAGTCCCTAAATTATCTGCCTGTCACCCCCTCCCCCCCAATCACACAGGGAGTCTGTTGGCAACACAGGGAATTGAACCCATGGCTTTAAAATGCCAGGTTAGCTGCCAAGACTCCTAGGGTGGGGTGAAGCAAATATGTTTTGGGGCCTACACGAAAGCTGACAATCCCCACTGTCCAGGAAACATGACACAGGCATAAAAATTCAGGATGTTTGTTTTAAAAGCATATTTATTATTATTAATAATAATATAATATAATTAATAACTAATATAATAAAAGAAATTATTTCAGGCACTAAACCCCCTCCTCCCCCATGCAGAAAGTTAACAATTCTTTAAACTATCTGTACCAGGCCGAGCTGGCCCTGAAAAGGTTAATGTGCACCCCTTCCCTCCTCTTGGCCAGTTCACTCATGGCTGAAGGGACCTTTTAGCTCGCAAAGGGAAAGCTGAACCTCTGACCCAAGTAGAGTTGCCACCTATGATGACTGTTAAGGAACACTTATAAAGTACATGTTGCAGGCCCTGCCATGGTGCCTTAGGCACCAAGGCAGGCCCTGCAACATGCATTTTTATAAGTGTTCCTCAACAATCTTCGTAGGTGGCAACTCTAGACCCAAGCCTGTATAAATCACAGGACTCAGCTGGAGAGAGTGGGTCCCCAGGGGAGTCTGGAGAGCAGAGTTGAGTTTTAGGAAGGTTTTGCCCTCCAGGGAAGGGGACTGGGAAGAGAGTCCTGGGGGAGGGTTGCTGTAATAATAGGCTGAGACAGAGAATGATGATGCTTGATTATTATTTATATAGTGCTAGCAATGTGCCTGGCATTGAACAGTTGTAATTAGAGACAGGCTTCTGGGGACAGACAAGGGAGGAGAGAGACAGGGAAGGACAGAGGTTCTTTTAAAACAAGCACGGCTTGTGGAGGGGCGGGGTAGTCCGTGGCTGCTGGGGGTCACAGCTGTAGGACAGCCACTCAGGTGGAGTGCATGGGGAGGGATTCTAATGGGCAGCTCCCAGGGTGGCCACGCAGGCAGCCTCCATGCCCCCCTGCAGCCATGGACTGGTCCTGCTCCTTGGACAGCCCTGGGGTGTACAACTCATACATACAGCTGTTCTCCCCTCCCTCCTGCCCAAGCCCCGCCCAGCTGCTCGCCCTCTGCCATGACACACAGCCATGGACACCATGGCAACATGACATCACAGCAGCCAGTAACCCCTTCCTGCCCGTGACCCCGGGAGCTGCTGCAGCTGCTGGCTGTCCCAGGCAACAGTGGAGGCGCATACTGAGCAGGACACGCAGGAAGCTGCTGTCCTCCATGGCATTGGTTTTTTTCTTGTCTGTCGCGAGGGGGGGTTGTTGTGCTTTGAGCCAACATGGTGTTGTATTTGAAAGTCTTGTTAATAATAATAATAATTTATTGTCAGCATGACCAAAGGTCATTGCTTAATGAAGCACAAGAAAAAACACACAACAATTAAGAACACAGTGACAAAAACATTCAAATGTTAAAGCCATAATCAATCTGCAAAATATCTAATATCAAATATAAAATAAAAAATAAAAAATCCAAATTAGAGGAGATCAGAGGAGCCCAAAGTTCTGCTCCATACAGAAATTTAGCTCTAGCCTTACTATTGAGAACGTCCATGGCTAGCTTAAACACATTTTCTCCTGTATTGGCAAAGAGCTTCAATAATGCCGATATTATACCCCTAACCACTAATGTAGCCCTATCATAATGGTCTTTCCATTTGCCTGACGCATGGAAATACAGGCCAAGATATTTAAATATCCTGACCTGTTCAATGCTCCGACCATCCAAAGTCCAGCTATGCACAATCCGCTTCCGGGAGAAAACCACAATCTTAGATTTCTGATAACTGATGGTCAATCTATTTGTCCTACAGTAGCTGGAGAAAGCTTTGAGCTGCCTTAGCAAACCTACACGCGTCTGAGACATTAGCGCCAGGTCATCGGCGTATAGCAGACAACCTATATAATGATCTGCCAGTTGAGGGGGAAACATCTTTGACTCCGCCATCATTGGAATAATGTCATTAATATATAAGTTTAAAAGTATAGGAGCAAGGACACAACCTTGTTGGACCCCAATAGATGACTGAATTTCCTCCGTAACAGTCCCAACACTACTAAATTAAACAACTAATGTAGGGTTGCCATAAAGGGTCTGTATGAGTAAGAGTAATCTCCTATCAATGGAGGTCATAGCTAATTTAGTCCAGAGAATATTCCGATTCACAGAGTCAAAAGCCAACTTAAGGTCCAAGAAGGCCACAAAAAGGTGACCATTTGAGTTCATGTATTTCCCAATCAAATTATTCAGAACCAGGCAGTGCACCACTACTGAGTGCACTTTCTGGGAACCTGCCTGCTTCCAGTGTATAATTTGCTCCTCTTCAATCCAAGTTGTAAGTCTTGTTAATATAGCTTAGCATAAATCTTACTTAAAGTGCTAAGCAAACTAATGGGCCGATAATTAGCGGGATCTTGGCGGGATCCTTATTTCTAAAGGGGGTCCACCACCCCTTCTCCATCTTGTTTGAGCAGAATTTAGTTTTCCACCCCTGGCGTTGGGGGTGGTATTGCAAATTGATAGGTGCTCTATTGTTTTCCTGAATGTGTATGTTCAACTAGTTAACTCCAGACACTTTGATTCAAAGGTTTGGGGTAAACTGGCAGCAGCCATTGAGGAAATTTTGGATACATACCCTGAGAGTTTCCTAGTCTTAGTAGGAGACTTTAATGCAAGGATTGGGCAGAATGATGAAGATTTAGGTCCCTACTGTGAAGCTCAGGACAGGAGTTATTTGCCTTTACTTAATTCCAGGCAATCCAAGGACATTAAAATTACAGCCTCAGGCATAAATTTCGTTAACTTGATTACGACATATAATCTTCATGTTCTGAACGGATCCTGCTTTCATGATACAGAGGGAGAATTTACCTATATAGGCTCAAATGGCTCCAGTGTCTGTGTTGTTGATTTTGCAGCGGTATTTGCTAATACCTTAAATTGGTTGATGAACTTTATGGTAGAGGAGAGTCAGTTTAGTGATCATCTCCCTCTTGAATTTATGTTTGATTTTTATAATGATGGTTTTGGTCCATCCTCCACTGAGGAAAATCGGGAGGATATCTCTAGTGGGATACACTGTCCAATTAAGGGGAGTAAGATACCTTTGGTGTCCTTTAAGGTTTTACTGTCTGATGAGCATATTAGTGAGGAGCGGGCTATCATTTTGGATAAGGATTATGAGGTGGAGTAGATTGAGGCTTTTGATAGGATGACAAACATCATGCGGGAATACTTCCAAGCCTGCGCATCTCCAATTCCCGATTCTTTTTCTACATCCGGGAAAAATCAACCTTGGTTTGATGGAGAGTGTCGTAGGGCTAAGGCCAAGTGCTCTGCAATATACAGAGATTATCACCAGTCCCAGTCTTCTTCTCTGCCAGAACAGTATTTCTAGACCAAAAAGGAATATAAAGATTTAATTAAAGGCAAAAAGAGAGCATACTTTGGCCATAGGTGGGAGGAGCTCCTTGAGGCCAACAATATTGGCGACTCAAGAAGCTTCTGGAGAATACTTAATGCCGTTTGAGTGGTAGTAGGATTACTATGCATACGGCCCTTTCCTCACAGGTTTGGGTGGATTATTACCACCAGTTATTTGCAGATACTGAGGAAACGGACATAAGTAATAACATTAAGTCGGAGCTTCTTGTCCTCCCGCTATGGCCTTCAATTACGTATTTGGTGGTGCAGTCGCTGATAGATTCATTTAAAAACAATAAGGCTCCAGGAATGGACCATATTTCAATTGAGTTCATAAAATACTATTAAAAATGGTGGATCCCCCACCTCTCTTCTTTTTCTTCAACTATTAACAGGACTGGCTTTGTTCCTGGTGTTGTATTTTGCGCATGTGTCGTTTAAGAGCTCCCGGTAGGACAGTGGGCGGGACCAGGGATGGAAGCGGCTGGACCATGGGCCTGTCTGCTGGCGTGGGTGGCCGCCTCAGTTCATACAGGCCAGGGATGCATGGGCACCCATTGCCACACACTTTTTTTGGCTTGCCCCACACAGGGTACTCTGGATTTTTTGGCTGTGCCCTGTGAGTTGCCATGAGTGGGCGTTGCATGGTTCACGGGAGCATGCATCCTCCCCACACCATCTTCAAATGGGCGGTTGGATGAGTGGCTATTGGATGTCCATGTGTGGTAACCTTTCATTCAGAGAGAGCCACATTGGGTGTTTTTAAACAAGTTACTAACCCACATGGCCCCCCAGGAGCCACACGTCCTATCACCCGTCTGAAAGTGGAACTGGCAGCCATGACAACCCCCCACGGCAGGCCAAGTGGGTGTGAAAACAGACACACGTGCCCAGTTCAGCCCGCGCCGGTCCCCCTGGGTGGCTCCCAGGTCTGGACTATGGGCCCATGTTTCTGACTTAGCCGATCTGAAGTGGGTCCACATCCTATGGGCCCAGAACAGACATGCAGGTTCGGTGCTGGCCCAATTGGGCCAGAGTGGGCCAAACCACACCAGCGTCATGTTTGAAAACATCCAGAATAGCCCATTTGATGCACTCCCCACTCACTCCACCTGAGTGGATGCTCCGTGGCAGTTGCCACTCAGCCACAGACCCCTCCCCTCCCCATCACCTTGCTTGTTTAAAAACATAAAATGACCATTTATGAAGTTGAAAAGTTACAAGTGTAGCTGCTTAGCTTAGTTACAAGGGGAGAAGCAGAATCTTGAAAGACACAACTAATGAGCCTGGGATAAGGCAGTGACAGTGGAGAGATCTCTTCCTACTTCCTGTGGGCAGAACTCCGCCCCTCAAACGTAGGGCTACCACAGAGAATACACCCCCATTGGTGGGAATGGCAAATTTTCCCTGGCAAATGAAAAAAAGAGGGGTTCTGTTGGCCCTGAGAGCAGAAGACCTTCCATCCCCACCCTCCATGTTACAGCAGAAGTGTGAAATTCCCTCGGGCAGGGGGGACGGACTGTAGATGTATTGATTTATTGATTTATTTATTAAAAGATTTACTATCCCACCCCCTCCTGCCAAGGCAACTCGGGGTGGCATACAATATAAAACACAAAATAAAATATACAAGATAAAGACCTAAACATTAAATAAAAACAGGCATTTCCCCCTAACCCAACACCACCCCTCCCCATCTCCCTCACCCAACGCCTGGTGGAACAACCAGGTTTTACACTGACACCTGAAGGAGGAAATGTCCTGGGCCAAATGCACCTCCACTGGAAGGAAGTCCCATATCCGAGACGCGGCGACCGAGAATGCCCTCTCTGGTGTGGTCCCATGCCGAACACAGGGAACCTCCAAAAGGGTGCCTCAGGCCGACCACAGCGACTGTTCCAGAACCCAGGGAGTGAAGCGGTCCCTCAGGTAGATGCGGCCCAGACTGTGTAGGGCTTTATAGGTGAGCACCAACACCTTGAATTGGGCCCATAAGGTGACAGGCGGAGCCAGTGCAGAGAACAGAGCACTGGTGTTATGTGCTCTCAGCGGCCCGTTCCTATAAGGAGACAGGTTGCTGCATTCTGCACCAGCTGCAGCCTCCGGACCATGACCTTGGGTAGCCCCACGTAGAGCGTGTTACAGGAATCAAGTCTCGAGGTGATGAAGGTATGGATGACGGTGGCAAGGTTGCAGTCTGAGATATATGGCCACAACCATCGTACCAGATGTAGTTTAGTAAATGCACTCCTCGTCACAGCTGCCACTTGGACATCCATGTGGGACTGCGAATCAAGGAGTACCCCCAAACTGCGAACCTGAGGAACCAAGACAGGGCACACCCCATCAATGGTGGGGGCCTCCACTCCCTCAGCCTTCCCCACCAGCATCACTTCCATCTTATTGGGATTCAACTTCAAGCGGCTCGCCCTCATCCAGTCCCCCACAGCTGCCATACATCAAGTAAGCAACGAGACTGCAGTCCTGAGTCTGCTGAAAATGAGAGTTAGAGCTGGGTGTCATCAGCGTATTGATGACAACACACTCCAAGTCCTCTCACAACCTCACCCAAGGGCTGCATACACAGATTGAACAGGAGAGAGAACAGAATGGAGCCCCTTGGGACCCCACACATGAGATCCCAGGGAGATGATGTACAGTCACACAGAACCACACAGTGAGTTCTTTTAGCCAGGAACAAGCGGAACCATTCAAGAACCATCCATCCCGCCGACCCCAGCACAATCCTGCAGACGAGTCACCAACATCTCATGGTCAACAGTGTCAAAAGCAGCTGATAAGTCTAACAGGACCAAAAGGGTTGACTGTCCCAGATTTAAAGCACACGCAGGTTGTCGACCAAGGCCACAAGCACAGTCTCGGTGCCATATCCCAGATGAAAGCTGGACTGTGAGGGATCCAGAAAACTGACCTGGTCAAGATGGAGTTGCTGGGCTACAACCCACGCAGTAAGGTCAGTAGCTGGTAAGGGCGTCAGCATCAAGTGATGTTTTTTTGAGCAAGGGTCGCACCACAGCCTCCTTAAGAGACCCTGGGACCCTGCCCTATTTAAGGGAGGCACTGACCACCCATGCCAGCACCAACCTCAATATCTCCCTAGCAGTCTTAACCAACCTGGTTGGGTTGAGAGGTGTGGGAAGTGGCTGGAGTGCGGGGGACCGACCTTGAGTGGTTCTTCTTGTTCTTGGCTGGGAGAACCCAGAGGGTGGTGATGGGCGGTGGCAAGGATCTAATTCACACATTGTCGCTCTAATAGCCTCCAGGATGTCACTGACTGAAACTGATCCCACAAAACAGGACAAGCTGGATGAAGGCAGACTTGAAGAGAGTGCCACATCCAGTGGTTTCTGAGTGTACCTCTCAACCAGGGGCACTTGTTGCAACCCTGTCAAGGAAGGAAGCTATAACTGGTTAGAATGGCTCACCCCTGGAGACTAATGGATCCAATAGGATTCCAGAACTCTCTGAGAGATTTACCCACTGACCTCAATGGTCTTCCTGTCGATGCTCTGGTTAATTTATGCTATGACATTCTGACCTGGGCACCTGGGCATCCACTCCCTCAAAAACAAATACTTAAAATTTATAAAATTATCAAAGAGCAGGACCAAATCCCCACACCCTACTCAACCCTTCCCACCCTACTCGCCTCCTTCACCAAAGGCCTGGCAGAACAGCCAGGTCTTACGCTGTCTCCAGAAAAAGAGGTCTGGGGCTAGGCGAGCCTCCTTCAGGAGGGAATTCCACAACCTAGGAGAGACCACGGAAAACGCCCTCCCCATCGTCGCCACCTGGACACCCAGGGGACTTCGAGTCGAGCTTCCCTGGCTGACTGCAGGGGCCACACCATGGCCTGGGTTGTGAGGTGGTCCTGTAGGTAAGCGGGCCCAGGCCGTTTAGGGCTTTATAGGTTAACACCAACACCTTGAATCGGGTCCGGAAGACAATAGGCAGCCAGTGCAGAGAATGGAGCACCGGTGTAATGTGCTTGTGATGACCCGTCCCTGTGAGGAGATGTACTGTCGCATTCTGCTCCAACTGCAGCCTCTGGACTATCAACAAAGGTAGCCCCATGTAGAGTGTGTTGCAATAGTCCAGTCTAGAGGCAATGAAGGCATGGATGATGGTGGCCAGGTCAGAGTCCGAGACATATAGCCGCAGCCACTGCACCAAATCTAACTGGCGAAAGGTGCTCCTCACCACAGCCACCACCTGGAAATCCAGTTAGAGCTGCGAATCAAGAAGCACCCCCAGACTACAGACCTGGGGAGCTAAAGGGGGGGGGCAAACCCCATCAATAACAGGGGTCACCAACCCTTCAGCCCTACCCACCAGCATCACCTCCGTCTTGTCGGAATTCAGCTTCAGACGGCTCGTCATCATCCAATCCCCCACAGCCACCAGACACTGGGTGAGCGCCGAGACTGCTGGGTCTGCATCTGCAGAAAAAGAGAGGTAATGCTGTGTATCATCGGCGTACTGACGCTGAAATCTCTCATGACCTCGCTCAAAGGCTGCATATACACATTGAACAAGAGAGGGGTCAGAATAGAACCCTGCAGGACTCTACACGTGAGGTTCCGGGGAGATGATGAACACTCCCCAAGCACCACCCGCTGAGTTCTCCTGACCAGGAAAGAGCGGAACCATTCAAGAACAACTCCACCCACTCCTGGCCGGTCCCGCAGATGGGCCACCAACAACTCATGGTCAACAGTATCAAATGCTGCTGACAGATCTAATAGAATCAAGAAGGATGATCTTCCTTGATCCAATTCATGGTGCAGGTCATCAACCAAAGCCACAAGTGCGGTCTCAGTGCCAAACCCAGGGCGAAAGCCAGACTGCAAAGGATCAAGAAAACTGACCCGATCCAGATGCCCCTGAAGCTGCCGGGCCACCACCCTTTTCAATAGCCTGGAAGGTTAGAGACTGGCCAATAGCTGGCAAGGGAGTCAATATCAAGAGATGATTTCTTGAGGCCACACCACCACTTCTTTAAGGCAGCTCAGCACTCTGCCCTCCCTAAAGGAGGTATTGACAACCCCAGCCAGCAATGGCCCTAACGTCTTCCAGCAGCCCTTAACTAGCCAGGACAGGCATGGATCTAATTCACAAGTGGCCCTGACTGTCCCAAGACATCCGCCGTCTCAGCGGGTGACACCCATTGAAACTGATCCCACAAAACCGGACAAGGCGGAGCCTCCATTACCTCAGGTTCTCCTATTGCTACAAGTGCGACATTGAAGTTGTGGTGAATCTGGGTGATTTCATCCATGAAAAAGTTGACAAACATGTCACAGCGAGCACTGGAAGATTCCAGTTCCAGGCAGAGGGAGGCTGGACCGACCAGTCCCTGCACCACCCAGAAAAGCTCAGCTGGACGCGACTTCACGGATGCTATGAGGGCAGCAAAGAACACCTTAGTTGCTGCCCACACAGCCACAGCATAAGCTCTTTAACTCTATGCTGCAATTGATCAGCTTCAGCGCGCGTACAATGTCGTCGCTCCAACCACTGTCCCTCCTGCTTCATCCATTGCAAGTACTCTGTAAACCAAGGGGACCTGCGTTGTCGGCGTTCAGGAAGCGGACGCTTAGGAGCCATTCGGTCGATAGCCTCAGTCAGCAGAGTGTTCTAAAAAGCTACAAAGTCATCGAGTGAATGGTCGTTGATACTGGGAGGTATTTTCCCAAGAGCAGTCTGGAACCTTTCTGGTTCCATAAGTCTCCAAGGACAAACCAACTGAACTGGTTCAGCACCTCTCCGAGGGAAGACATGTGCCAGGAGACTGGCCCAGAGGAGGTAATTGTCCGTCCATGACAAGGGCACAACTAACACTTCCCCCACCACCGGATCCCCTGCCTCAAGGTCAGTGCAAAACATCAAGTCAAGGGTATGTCCCCCATCATGTGTCAGGCCAACAACCCTCTGAGACAGTCCCATGGTTGTCATGATGGCCATGAACTCACGTTCCGCTCCCCCAAGATTGGCCTCCGTGTGGATATTGAAGTCCCCCAGGACCAAAGTCCTCAGAGACTGCAAGACCACCTCCAACACCAATTCTGCTGGAGTGTGTAGGGATGCTGCCGTACAGGTAGATGCACAGTATACTAGCAGCAGCCCTAATCTGTCTCCAGCCAAATCAATCACTAGATATTTATTTATTTATTTATTTATTTTATTTATTTATTTATTTATTTATTTTATTTATTTTATGGATTTCTATCCCGCCCCATCCTGCAATGCAGCTCGGGGCGGCTAACAGCAATAAAACAGTTAAAAACAATTAAAATACAAATATAAAATATACCAATAAAACAGGGCAGAGTCCAATAATAAATAAATACATCGGTGGGGGATTAAAAATCACCCCCCCCACCCTCCCTCCCAAAGGCCTGGGCAAACAGCCAGGTCTTACAGTTCCGCCGAAATGTCAAAAGGCTTGGGGCCAGGCGAGCTTCCTCCGGAAGGGAGTTCCACAGC
>QEPC01001471.1:197817-220062 GCA_003113815.1 Sphenodon punctatus | reverse complement strand
CCCCCCGCCCCCTGCTCACCAGGGAGCCAACCTCTAACTCAATCGGGTCAGACCCCCCCCCCTCACATCAAGGGGACAGACCCTTCCATCCCCAAACCAGTCCCCTCCCTGTCACACTAGGGGAGAGAGCCATACCCTGTATCCACCTCCACCCTAGTCCCCCTTCCCCTAAAATAAACCCCAACAATATCCACCCTGTAAAACCAGCCACCCCAATATTAAACCCCTCCACCACACACTAAACAGTTAACGGTCTCCCCCAGCCCTAAGGTCCACACTCAAGGGCCCTTTGGTGCAGGCTTAGGCACGCAGCCTGCAGCGTGCACCTGCGGCAGCGCCGAGCCAGTCACCACTTCAAGCCCTCCTGCCCAGACATGCTCTCAGGGGAGAGCCCCTGATGCCGCCTCCTCCCCGCCTGCAACGGAGGGGGCGTAGATGGTAGTCCTGGGGGGTCAGGGGTCATTGTCCCTGCAGGGCAAGCCCTACCTGGCTCCCAGCCCCTGCGGCAGCAATGTGGGGGCCCTGAGGCGGGGGCAGCACAGTTGACAGCAGCGCCGGTGGCAGATGAGTCCTCCGGCAGCACCGGGCCAGCTGCCTCTTCAAGCCCTCCTGCCTGGAAGTGCTCTCAGGGGAGGGTCCCTGACCCCGTCCCCTCCCCTCCTGAAAGGGAGGGGGTAGATGATAGTCCTGGGGCTTTATAAGTCAAAACCAACACTTCAAATCGAGCCCAGTACACTATAGGCAGCCAGTGCAGAGAATGAAGCACTGGTATAATGTGCTCTTGGCAACCTGTTCCTGTCAGGAGATGGGCCACCACATTCTGCACCAGCTGCTGTCTATGGACCATCACCAAAGGTAGTCCTATGTAAGCACATTGCAATAGTCCAGTCTTGAGGTGGTGAAGGCATGGATGATGGTGGCCAGGTCAGAAGTCATTGCACCAGAAGTAATTGGCAAAATGCTCCTCTCACCACGGCCTCCACCTAGACATCCAGGCGGAGCTGTGAGTCAAAGAGCACCCCCCAGACTATGGACCTGAGGAGCCAACGGAGGGCAGACCCCATCAATGACGGGTGCCACCACTCCCTCGGCCCTACCAACCAGCATCACGTCCATCTCATCAGGATTCAGCTTCAGACGATTCACCCTCATCCAGTCCCCTACAGCCGCCAGACACCAGGTACGCACCGAGCCTGTCAGGCCTGGATCACCCCCCAGACTATGGACCTGAGGAGCCAATGGAGGGCAGACCCCATCAATGACGGGTGCCACCACTCCCTCGGCCCTACCAACCAGCATCACGTCCATCTCATCAGGATTCAGCTTCAGACGATTCACCCTCATCCAGTCCCCTACAGCCGCCAGACACCAGGTACGCACCGAGCCTGTCAGGCCTGGATCAGTTAAAAAAGATAGGTAAAGTTGAGTGTCATCAGCATACTGATGGCACCACACACCAAACCCTCGAATGAGCTCACCCAATGGCTACATATACATGTTGAACAGGAGAAGGCACAGAATAGAACCTTGCAGAACTCCACACGTGAGGCCACGGGGAGAAGATGAACAATCACCCAGCACCACACGCTGAGTTCTCCTGGTCAGGAAAGAGCGGATCCATTCAAGAACAGTTCCGCGCACCCCAGCTCGGTCCCGCAAGTGAGTCACCAACACCTCATGATCAACGGTATCAAATGCAGTCAAAAGATCTAACAGGATCAACAGGGTCGAATAACCCTGGCCCAACTCATGGTGAAGGTCATTCACCAAGGCCACAAGAACAGTCTCAGTGCCAAAGTCTGGAAGAAAGCTGGACTGTGAGGGCTCCAGAAAACTGACATGGTCCAGATGCCCCTGACGAGCCACAACCTGTTCCACAACCTTCCTTAAAAAGGGAAGGTTAGAGACAGGTCGATAGCTTGCCAGGGAGTCAACCTCCAATGATGGTTTTTTAAGCAGAAGCCTCACCAGTGCCTCCTTGAGGAGGTCTGGCACCCTGCCTTCCCTGAGGGAGGCATTGACCACCCCAGCCACCAACGGCCCCAAAGTCTCTTGACTGGCCTTAACCAGCCAGGGCGGGCATGGATCTAATTCACAAAAGCTGCCCTGACTGCCCCCAAGACATCCGCCGCATGAGTGGGCGATATTCACTGGAACTGATTCTACAAAATAGGACAAGGTGGGGTCTCCATTACCTCTGGTTCTCCCATTGCCACAAATGTGGCATCAAAGTCATGGTGAATTCGGATGATTTTATCCACAAAAAAGTTGACAAAAGTGTCACAGCGAGCACTGGAGAATTCTAGTTTCAGGTGGAGGGAGGCTGGACTGACCAGCCCCCTCACCACCTGGAAAAAGCTCAGCTGGACGTGACTTTGTGGATGCTATGAGTGCAGCAAAGAACCTCTTTTTTGTTACCCACATAGCCACGGTATAGGTACATAAACTGACTCTATGTCGCAATCAGATGGCTTCAGCACGAGAACGATGCCACCATCGATCTAACCACCACCCTTCTTGTTTCATCCACCACAGATCCTCCACAAACCAAAGAGACTTGCGGTGTCGGCAATCAGAGAGAAGACCCCTAGGAGTCGTTTGGTTGATGGTCTCAGTTAGCAAGGTCTTCCAAAAAGCTACGAGGTCATCAAGCAAACGTTCATTGAGATTGGAGGGTAACTCCCCTAGAGCATTCCGGAGCCCCTCAGGTTCCATAAGTCTCCGGAGGTGAACCAACCGAACTGATCCTGCACCTTTTCTGGGGCAGACATGCGCCAGGAAACAGGCCTGAAGGAGGTAATGGTCCATCCATGACAAGGGCACAGCTGACACCTCCCCCATCAACGAACCCCCTGCCTCAAGGCTGGTGCAAAAAATCAGGTCTAGGGTATGATCTCCATCATGAGTTATTATTATTTATTATTTATTTATTTTATAAATTTATACCCCGCCCCTCCTGCAAGCAGCCCGGGGCGGCTTCCAACGATAAAAACAGCATGCATAAAAACAATTAAAAACCATCAGTAACCATACAAGCCATTAAAACAGGGCTAATGGACGCACGTCGCCCACACATGCGCATAATCGGCGGCGGTGTCACGTGTAAACCCGCCTCCCGGTAGTTTTGAAAAACAAGCGTCGGTGCCGCCGCGATCGTCTAAAAGCGGCCTCAGTGTCCAGCTAGGTCTCCGTAATACACACAAGGTCGACTGCCTGGTCCAGGATTAATTCCCAGACCGTTGATGACTTATTTACAACCAATCTTGCGTTAAACAGTATCAAACCAGGGCCAGGGGCCCTCGAACCAACAACCACCTCACTATCTGCCTGGGGGCTAGTGAGAGGGACAGATGCCAAACATCTGTCCCTTCTCACAACTTTAACCAGCGTCCCAGATGGACCATAATTTCCTTGACCCAGAACAACCCCAATGGCTGCACACACACCCAGGTCTGCCCTCCAGACCCTCCCCCCCCGAGACTGCTCCGCTCAGCAAGTGAGAGGGACCCCAACCCCCCCGAACCCCCACAATCACTGCTCTCCCAAGGCAAGTCAGCCCCCCCCCAAAAAAAAAAGACAAGGAGGGAAAAGACAAGGTGGTGAATAGCTTATTAAATCCTGGCTGTCTACGCCTGGAGTTAGAGACATTGGCTGCCCACTGTGACAAGTTTGCCACCTACTTTGCAGACAATGTCACTCGACTTAGGTGCTGCTAGTTTGAGTGCAGAATCAGAGTTTGAGGTTGAGGAGGCCTGGTCATGTCCGATTTACTTGGATCAGCTTCAATTAATCTCACCCACTGATGTGGAAGATGTGCTTGGAGGGCTGCAGGGTGACCAGTTGTGAACTAGATCCATGCCCATCCTGGTTGGTGAAAGCCAGCCAGGAGACACTGGGGACATTGCTGGCTGGGGTTGTCAATGCCTCCCTTAGGGAGGGCAGGGTGTCTGACGGCTTCAAGATTGCACTCATCCACCCTCTGCTCAAGAAACCATCTCTTGATGTTGACTCCCTTGCCAACTATCGCCCGGTCTCTAACCTCCCCTTTTTAGGGAAGGTTATTGAACAGGTGGTCACCTTGCAGCTCTGGGTGCATCTCAATGCTACCAGTTTCCTGGACCTATGACAGTCAGGTTTTCATCTTGGGCATGGCACTGAGACTGTGTTTATGGACTTGGTTGATGATCTCCGCTTGGAAATCAACAGAGGAAATTGTACCCTGCTGATTTTGTTAGAACCTTTGGCAGCCTTTGATACCGTTGACCATGGGGTGTTGCTGACACAGCTGCAGGACCTGGCTGGAGTGTGAAGGACCGCTCTTCAGTGGTTCCCCACATTCCTGGCTGAGAGAACCCAGAGGGTGGTGATGGGTGGTGGCTCATCATCCCCTCGATGAGGGGGTCCACAGGGTTCCATCTTGTGTCCACTTTTGTGTATCTGAGGTCCCTGGGCAAGATCATTCAGAGATTTAGAGTGAGGTGCCATCAGTATGCGGATGACACCCAGCTCTATTTCTCCTTTTCATCTGACCCAGGTTCCGCAGTCTTGGTGCTGTTGGGGACTGGATACAGGTGAGCCATTTGAAGCTGAATACAGACAAGACCGAGGTGATGATGGCTGACCGATCTTATGAACTGGAAGATGTACCTCCTTTGGTCACTCAGGTTTGCAGCCTTATGGTGTTCCCCTGGATCCACTGCTGCACCTGGATTGTCAGGTTGCAGCGGTGGCCAGGAGCGTTGTTACCAACTTCATCTGGTGCAACACTTTTTATCATATTCAGATCTGCCCACTGTCATCCATGCCTTCGTAACCTCGAGGCTAGACTACTGTAATGCTCTCTACGTGGGGCTGCCCTTGAAGACTGTTAGGAAGCTGCAGTTGGTGCAGAACATTGTGGCCCACCTTCTGTCGGGGACGGGTTGCCAGGAGCACGTTACACGGGTGCTCCAGAGTGTGCACTGGCTGCCAATACCTTTCTGGGCACAATTTAAAAATAAACAAATAATAAATAAATAAATTTAAGGTGCTGGTTTTAATCTATAAAGCCCTAAATGGCTTGGTCCCCAGGTATCTGAAAGACCGCCTCTTCCCCTATGTCCCATCACAGCCTTTGAGATCAGCTGAGGGCGCCCTCCTGCGAGTGCCCTCTATTCGTAAAGTCTCTATATCAAGTGTGTGCAGGGAGGCATTCTCGGTTGCTGCCCCACAATTATAGAACTTCCTCCCCTTGGAGGTCCGCCTAGGCTCAAACCTGTTCATCTTCCAGAGGAGAAGTAAGACCTATTTGTCTGGGCAGACATTTGGCAGGCAGGAATAAGGTTTGGTGGGATTGGGTAGATGAGCTGGGGAGAAGGATTGGTGGGTGGTAGGTGGGGGGTGAAGGTGAAGGGTCGGGTGGGGGGTATTATGGGGTTTTAAGGGATTTTAATGCATTATTATATTTTATATTTTGATTTTTTAATTTTAATGTTGTGTGTCATCCTGAGTCTTCAGGAGAAGGGCAGGGTAAAAATGTAAAAATAAATAAATAAATAAAATTAAAAACAGGGACCTCTACTGCATTTTCCCTATTGACAGTAATGGAAAAAATGCAATGAACATGGTTCCCTGGTGATAACCTGCGAAGAAACCATGTCACTCCTGGCCTACCCAGCTCCAGTGGGAACAATTTAGGAGGCACAAATGTCCTTCATGTGAACTGGGAGGAGTAGCATCCTCAACACTTCAGTAATAGTTACCAGAGACTTGATTTAAATTGTACAATGTCCAAGAGGGACGGATAAATATGGGCCATAATTAAAAAAACAAGGGGATATGCCAAGGTGCCAAGTGAGTAGAAGTCCCCTTTGCTGCCCAAATGGCAGCGACGGGGAATTTGTTGTGTCCCCTTTTTAAGAGGAGGCACAGGATGAGGGCCGCTGCAGGGAGGCTTTCTAGAAAGCCGCCACTGCATGTAACCTGGGTTGCCAGGGCAACCATCCCTGGAACGCAGGCGCAATGAGTGTGCTGCGTGGGGTTTGGAGGCCCGCCCCTTTTAGGAGGGGCAGACTGCCTGTGAGCTGCTTGGGAGCGGCATTGCAAGGGCGGAGGCAGAAGAGTCAGCCCCACCCACCTCCCCTCTAGCACTGGGTTTTTTTACTGGTTGCTGTTAAAGAACCAAGGAGGAATTTTGGCGGGTAACCTTCTTAGCAAGGGTCGCTTGTTTTGCCTCCTTAGCAGTGCAGAGTAGGCTAAATAGGACTTGATATGGCATAATTTGTTGGTTAGGGGAATTAATTTAATTTGGTTATTAATTACATTTGGCAACAAGGTATAACTGATGCGTTTTCATTGATTTGGTTTTTAAATAGGGTAATTTGGTTTGCTTATGTGGGATTATGAGAGGAATTTGGCATATCTTGCAATCACGTTGATTCGAGGTAATTTCTGTGGTAAATAATTGTCGCACTCTGCAGGGGTCCATATGCTATTGTAGGATAAATAGGAAGGAAATAGGATATTCAAGAGTCATCTCCTTAAGAGATGAGGAGGTGATACCTAGTGTAATGCAGGGCATGCCCCGGGGTCATGGCCCTGGGAGGGGTGTCTTAGCCGGGTTAATAGGGACATGCCCTGTCTTCATACCTTGCGGGCACTTAACTCCTTACTCATGCCCAGAGTTGGGCCTGCCTCCCTTCGGCCATGGTCAGGGTGCCGTCGAAGGGGGGATGTTTGCTGTTAGTGGTACTGGCACTGGCAAGGCACATCCAGGACGGTACTGGAGTTAATAAGTTAGGTTAATTAGCTAGCACACTGGACCCAAATTGCTTAGTGCAATTACCCACCGGCCTTTTCTGATAATTGGTTAAATAAAGAGTGCGGCCATTTTGACTCCAACTACTGTCTCTGTGTCTCATTTGGGGGGTGCGCCGACAAGACTCTCCTGTCCATTTTCATGCAACAAGCTGAAATGACCCCACCACACAGGGTTCCTATCCAATCTGGTACTGTTAATGGGAGGCTGGGGTCTCCTAGCTTGCACTGAAGCACACCAGGCTCCATAGCTACCAGATAGCTCAGGGAAATGGTGATGTGCGAGTCTTGAGACCCAGTCTAGGCCACAGGTTTAAACCCAGCTCAGTAGCGGGCAGCAGAAGGCCTGTTCCATGGTCTATGTGAAATATCTTGTTGCTTCACTCCAGCCTTGGTGGGTGGCCATCCTTCCCACTCAGACACGCCCCAATAACACCTTCTCAACAGAGAGATTTTTTAGGCGTCCGGGGTGGATTTCCATTTCTTCCTGGTTTCTTTCAAGGGCAAATGGGAAACAGGCCCAAACTAGGTTATGAAGCAAACAAGAGTCCCCCTTGGGCCCAGTGAGAAAAATTTGGGTCCCTGGAGGTACATACTGGTGGTGGTGGTGGAGGAGGAGGACTATCTCCCATTATTCCCCCTGTCAAAATAGATCATTCTGGCTTGCATTGATTATTATCCTCATATTTTAATGTATATTAATGAAGAAATGTTTTGTAGTTTTGGGGGGATCCCCCTGAGCTTGGAAGCCCTCAGCTCAATACAATTGTACCCCCATTTTCTCAATCTTGTCAGCCTGACCCTCCTTAAATGCAGGTACAACAGGATGGCCCTTATGTGAGGAAATTTCCCCATGTTCCATCCAATTCCTCTCTCCGTTGCAGGCATTCCCTGCACAGCTGCTTCATTAGCTGTCCTACAAGCACTCATGTATTTACAGTGAAGTTTACAACATTGCACCAGTCACGTATAGGGAGGGAACCCCTCCCTGCACCCAGTCCTGTCCCCCTACCGAGGTTGCTTTGCTCCAAAAGCTGGAAGTATCTGCCCTCACTACTAGGATATAACTGCTGCCTCCATCCCACCTCTACCCTCTTGCCTCCTAACAACTCGGCAGGATCCTTCCCAAAACATAACACTTGCTGGAATCTAACCATGTCTTCCTAATGGACCACACATGCTAATAGACCTGATGCTAGCCGCTCAAGGAGTCAATCCTGCCAGCACTTACACACCCACACCCAGCATGCTGCCATACTGAGTTCACTAGAATTTGGAAACATCATAGTTCCTATTTATAATGGTTACAAAGTAAAAATATGGCCCTGTGGTTAAAACCTCAAGGCTAGCAACCAGATGTCTGAGTCCCATTCATGTTTTTCTCTTTGTTAACACTCAGGGGGCTGAGTTCCTGGATTGCTGATCACTCCCCCTCAGCTCCCACTGAAGCTACAACAGAGCTGGATTGACCCAATAATCACCACCTCACAAGGCAATTGTTCCACTCAGTTAGGGTTGCCACCTATGCACATTTTTAAGGGAGACTTATGAAAAACAGTCATGTTGCAGGCCGTGCATTGGCAATGCAGGCCCTGTAACATGTATTTTTCATAAGTGTTCCTTTAAAATGTGCATAGGTGGCAACCCTACACTCAGTCCATCATTGCTTTGAAAGGGATTTGAATTCTTTGACTTTAAAACACCAAAGAAGCACAACAGATACATGTTACAATTAACGTTAGAGCTGAAAGTGGTAGTGGGTGTATTAATTGTGGGTATTACCTGCATTGTTGGGTAGCCCTTTGTGTGCCCAAACAATATCCAGGATTTAAGTGGGTACTTGTGTGTCTGCTTTTTCAGATATTCTGTTGGTTTTTTGGGGGGTGGGCTTTAAGGTTCTGGTTTTTCAGTTTGGTTATTTTTTTTCCCCAGTCATTTTGGTATTTTGGTTCCACCATTTTTGGCAATTGCACATACACAATAGTGCAAACATTGCCAAAAAGAAATGACCAAAATATCTAAAAGTCAGAAATGCCAAAATGACCAACCTGGGGAAGCCGGAGAAATAAATAAACAAATCAATCAATCAATCCCAAGATGGAATGATGAGTACCTGATGATAAGGATATTGGTTTCTACAGAAATCACTAATTTAGGGTTAACTAAGGTAGATTAAATGTGTTTACCTGTTTGTTTGTTTGTTTGTTTGTTTGTTTGGTACCCATATCCTCTGATTAACAGATTAACATGTCTCCTCCTGTTGGTTTTTGTAGGAGATGCAACGTACCTTGACATCTTCCGGGAGTTTTCCCACATGGCATCAAACAATCCTGAAAAACTCAACCGACGGAGCCTGCATTTCAGTCACTCCTTCAGATAATCCCTGCCTCCTCAGTTCCTATGCTGGAGACTGAGGATAAGCAGCAGCTTGGACCTACGGCTGAAGCCTACAGAAGTCCAAAAGAGCAGGAATCAGGGCTGGCTTGGTGGAATGGGATTGGGATAGGGAGGTTTATGTATCAGAGGAAGATCGGCCTTTCATTCAGCAGAGAAAGTGTAGTCTTCAGTCTGGTCACTGGTGCCTGCCTCTGTGGTCAGAGATGCCAAAGTATTTTTCAGAATTTCATGGGCTCATCACCAGACCAGGGCCTGTTCCACTCTACCACTACACTGCTCTCACAACAGGCTTGACAATTGCTCTGTGTGGGATTCTGGAATGGCCTCTTCTCAATAGCCCATGCCATGTCGCCAGATCCTTTGATTAGCCACCGTCCAGTATTAAAGACCCCCCCCCCCCCCCAGGAACAAGACATTGGGTGGACCAATTGCAATGCCTCTGGTTGTGCCTGTCCCAGGTTCCTTTCATTCTGCCTGTGTGTTCCTGAGCTACACCTTAGCCCTTACTTTCTGTCTGTCCCCAGCCTGAGTCCCATCTAGACCCAATAACAAGACCAGCAAGCACTCTGTGGCCTGAGGATCCAGCAGATGCTAGCTCATGAAATCTTGTCAGTTGCAAAACTCCAGCTGAATTAATGAGGAAAGGATTTCCCCTCCCTTTCCTTCCCTATGATTGCAATCCTGACTCAGCCCCAATTCCTACTGGGTTCAGTAGGAGGGAGAAAGACATGGCCTTGAGTTTGTGAATGAATGAAGAGAGAGACTTCTTTTTCCGCTAGAGCTAAAAACATGTTGATTTGCACAAAGGTCCTGTTAGATGAGGAGAGTCCTTGTTGAAGCTTCAGAATTCTTTAGCCCATTTTAAAAATGGCAGAGCAATTTCACAGATTTTGAAGTTGTCGGGGTTTTGGGGGGGGGGGGTGTTAAAATTTTGAGTTTGGATGAAAAGTTTAAAATCATCTGTAGTGTAAATGAGAATGCAGGACAATGGAGAATTAGGCCTAAGAATGAGTGTCTGATGGTCAGGCTAGACCTGATTAGTATTCTAATTATGTACACAGAGCCATGCAGCTCCACGACCCAGAATTGGCTGTATCCCTCCAAGACGCTCTGTTATCTCATGCTTCCTTTGCGTGTCTTGAAGCCCAGAGAACTGTACTCTCTCTATAAGGCGCGGCTTCCATCATTTTAATTTTTTTGTCCATGCTATTGGTTTCATGCCTATAGAAGAACTGCATGTGGCCTATACAGGTATAGAGCCAATGTCATGCTATAGTGTCTTGTCGGAACAATGTACATAAACCTTGTTTACATGTTGAAATGTAATATATCACATGGAAGAGGAAATGTATTTTTTAAATAAGGGGGTTGGGATGAAAAGTCTTCTGTATGAACAATGTTAGCCCAAATGAAAATAAAGATGAGATCTTTTGTTTTGACGACTGGCTGCTGTGTTCCTCATTCTTTCCAGCCTAGGCCTCCTCAGACTAGCTGAGAACTTCAGCCTCAGAGAGTTAATAGTAGATTTATTACGTATGATTTTATGGCTCAAAGGCAAGGAGCCAAATGATTTTTCCTCAGAAACAATTGACGAAGGTTTATCATTTTACTAGGTACCATGGACGTGCCAGTCAAGACTGGCCTTTACTATTTTCTCAACTGGGCTGGAAAATGCTGAAGTGAGTGTAGCTTAGTGGATAATATGTTGGATTTGGATGTGGGACAGCAGGGCTCAGGTCCCATTTTAGCCACAAACGCATTTGTAAATACTGTCTCTCAGTTTCAGTTCTGCATCTGTAAAAATGCTAATATAATGACCTACCTCACAGGGTTGCTGTGAGGGTAAAGTAGATAAGGATTGCTGTGTTCAGATTGTCATCTGAACACAGCAAGTCCTGTGTATGTGGTAACAACAACAAATTCTGTTTCCTCTACTGAGACCCATCATAGTATAGAACAGACGTGGGCAACCTTTTTCCTCTCAGGGGCACTTTGAAAATTTGTACAAACTCCGAGGACCACATAGGAGTTGGAGGTGAGAGGGCGTAAGGGAGGCGTTCAAGAAAGGGAGGGTCCAGATCATGGATCTGTGCCATGAATCTCCCCCCCCCCCCCCCCCCTTGTGTTCATGCTCCCTATCTTGAGCTCAGTCTTTCAGTGCTTGGGGGCAGGAACTGCTCCCAGGGCCAGAGCCAGAGCCAGGAACTGGAAAGGGGCCACATAAAACTAGCCCTGGGCTGCATCTGTCCCCTGGGTCTGGACCTCCCCACCCCTGGAATAGAAACACCAGTTGTCAGCAAAAAGACACACACACACACACACACACACACACACACACTAAAGTCAATAGCCAGTGGGTTCAGGACTTCAGCCAAAGAGAAGAAAACCGGAAAGGAGCAGGAGAATAGCTAGGTCTGTGAAAGGAGGGTTAAAATGAGGAGAGAGACACGATGTCCCATGTTGCAAATCCAACCTCTGGAGAAGCTTTCTCTCTCCTGCTTGAGGCGACATAGACAGGCTGAAACCTATATAATGGGATGGTGCCTCTGTCATCACCATAACCATAAAGAAACACTCTGGAGGCGTAGATCAATAAGTAAACAAAATTTCACTATTGAAATAGTCTTCAGGAAAACAGGAACCAATAACAAAGAACATAACCACTGCTCCTAAGTGATTACAACTCAAGAGTGATTGCAACTCTGCTCTTGATCTCCCATACAAGTACGAGCACAGGTCTAACTTCTTTCCAATGCTTCCTCTTCTTCCTCACTTCCCCACTCACCCATCAAAAAGGGCCCTGAACAGCCAAACTCCCCGCTATGATAGAGCTTTTGCACGTTACCCTACTGAACATTTTCATACAGTGGATTGTAAATTACATTTTTGACTGGACACCGTATGTGGTGCCAATTAGCCAATCGCCCAATGCATAGTTGCATAGTAAATGAAATGGTCCTAGGGGAGATGACTGCCACAAGGGGGCTCCATAACTCCTAGCTATGGTTATGCAAAGGAATTGAACCCTCCTTCTCCAGGTGCATTACTACTCCCTTTCCTATAGGCTAACTTGCAATCCCTCGATGCCTGGCTAGGTAGTGAGAATACCCACTAACATCCATCATCCACTGGTAACAGGGTATTAGAACAGTTTCTTCTCTTGGACATGTTCAACACCTCCCTTCAAAATACACTTTCCTTTGGCCGATAAGTAAATGCTCTGTCTTGTCAGGGAATTTCCCTGCATATAATGCCTGCATATAACCACATATGATTGACAATCAATATTATTTTGTTATTTTAGGTATGAGAGCCATTGAGGAATGCTTCACCAAGGTGCCTCATGAACCTTACAGCACTGACAGGACCTCTCTACGTGATTAGGTAAGTTATAACTCTGTATACAGATAAACTGGGATCAAGGTAGGAAAAGGCCTCTGGGACAACACCCCAGATAATTAAGAGAACGGTCATAATTATTATTATTTTAAATTTACTCGTATATGTCACCCATTTCCATAAGGGTCGTCTGGGAGGCTTCCAATCAGTAGTAAAAAACAAATGCAAATCAATGTCAATTAAATACTAACCTCTTCCAAACAAAAACCTCAAACCTCTGTTGACTGCTATACCTTCCAACCTACTTCACTATTTCCCCCCATGGAGTTCCCTTGTTCCCAGACAGTGCCCTCCTCACATTGGGGGTAGGGTCATGAAAATACCCAGGTCTCATCTATCCTGCCACTTCCAACCCCACACACCTGATGTCGCTCAAAGAAATCACAGTATATCCAACAACTAAACTAACCCCACCTCAGTCACTGTCAAAAGGAAGCTTCTTAACCCTTGATCTGATTGGCTGCAGGGCAGGGCTCTGCCTCAGGATTGGCTAGGAGGACACATATATTTATTTATTTATTTAACTATTTTTCTATCCTGCACCCTCCTGCTCACAGAGCAGCTTGGGGTGGCTTACAAAACACAAATCAACAATAATAACAAAACAAACACGTAATGTACAATTTAAAATTCATCAAAATGTTAAAAATATACTAAAAGGGCAGACCTCCCCTCCTTCCCCAACCCACCCTACCCATCTCCCTCTCCAAAGACCAGGAGGAACAGTCAGGTCTTACACTGTCTTCGGAAAGAAGGAAGGTCTGGGGCCAGGTGGGCCTCCATTGGAAGGGAATTCCATAGCCTGGGAGCGGCCACCGAGAACTCCCTCCCCATCATCGCTACCCGGGAAACCTGGGGGATTTCGAGTCGGGCATCCCCAGCTGACCGCAGGGCACACAATATGATCTGGGGTCTGAGGCGGTCCCGCAGGTAAGCTGGACCCAGGCCATTTGGGCTTCGTAGGTCATTACCAGCACCTTGAATTGGGTCTGGAAGATAATAGGCATCCAGTGCAGAGAACAGAGCACCGGTGTAATGTGCTCGCGGCGACCCGTCCCCGTTAAGAGATGGGCCACCGCATTCTGCACCAGCTGCAACCTCTGGACTGTCCCCAAGGGCAGCCCCATGTAGAGTGCATTACAGTAGTCTAGTCTACAGTTGCTAAAGGCATGGATGATGGTGGCCAGATCCGAGTCTGAAACATACAGCCACAGCCGTCGTACCAGATGTAACTGGCGAAATGCTCCCCTCGCCACAGCCTCCAGCTGGAGATCCAGGTGGAGCTGTGGGTTGAGGAGCACCCCCAAACTACAGACCTGTGTGACCAAAGGGGGGCAAACCTCATTAATGATGGGAGTCACCCCCCAAGCCCTCCCCACCAACATCACCTCCATCTTGTCGGGATTCAACTTCAGATGGCTCACCCTCATCCAGTCCCCCATAGCTGCCAGGCACCGAGTAAGCACCGAAACTGCCGGGTCTGGGTCTGCAGAAAAAGAGAGGTAGAGATGTGTGTCATTGGCGTACTGATGACAACGCATGCTGAACCCTCTCACTACTTCGTCCAAAGGCTGCATATACACATTGAACAGGAGGGGGGACAGAATAGAACCCTGAGGGACTCCACACGTGAGGTCCTGGGGAGATGAGGTACATTCCCCAAGAACCACATGCTGCTGAGTTCTCCTGGCCAGGGAAGAGCAGAACCATTCAAGAACAATTCCGCCCACCCCGACCCGGTCCCACAGTCGAGCCACCAACATCTCGTGATTAACGGTATCAAATGCAGCCAACAGATCTAATTAAATTCAAATAGAAGATCTGCCCTGATCTAATTCACGCCGCAGGTCATCAACCAAAGACACAAGTGCAGTCTCAGTGCCAAACCCAGGACAAAAACCAGACTGCGAGGGATCAAGAAAACGGACCTGATCTAGATGCCCCTGAAGCTGCTGAGCCACCACCCATTCAATAACCTTCCCTAAAAAGGGAAGGTTAGAGACTGGCCAATAGCTGGCTGGGAAGTCAATGTCAAGAGATGGTTTCTTGAGCAGGGGTCTCACCACTGCTTCTTTGAGGCAGCTCGGCACCCTGCCCTCCCTAAGGGAGGCACTGACAACCTCTGCCAGCAATGGCTCTAATGTCTCCCGGCAGGCCTTGACCAGCCGGAACGGGCACGGATCTAATTCACAACAGGTGGCCCTTACAGCCCCAAGGACCTCTGCCAAAATGAGGAGGCCTATAACCCAGGGCTGAAACGAGGCATTCACAATCCTGGGTTATAGGCCAGTCTTGGTTCTGAGCTTCAGAATGAAAATAACTACACCCTAGAGAAGAGCTTAGCAAAAGGGCTGTGACGCCTGACACTTAGCAGCTGAGTAGTAGTTCTTGAACTGTGAGATGTAGGAGAACATCTGTTTCTGAAAACAGCTGTTGGCTTTATGGTCAAACTCACATGTCATCTTCTCGCAGTGGTCCCTTACTTTAACTGTAGGGTGACAAGAAGGACAGAGCTGTCAGGGGCAGCCACAGTTTCCAGCAGGGTCTCTTGGTGGAACTGGCTGAACCAGACCATGTGGTGAGTACCTGAGATAGGGCGATAACTGCATTCCCTGTACTCAGCCTAGGGGTAAAACTGTCCTGCTAGAGACTCCCTTTGGACTTGGCAAGATCTTATCTGCCGTCAAGGAAAGACGTACTTAACTAATTGTGCTCATACTGAATAGGGAAGGAGAGAACATTGTTAGCTGTGAGGCAGGTATGGGGGAAGGGGGCTGCCCTTAGGTTCCTATCCTACAAGGCACTCTAGGAAGAGCTGACACAAATATTCAAAGTGAATTTTGAATTTGTCAAATTTGCCATTTTTGAATTGGATTTGTTATTATTGATCCTTTATATTGAGTAGTTTGAATTGGAATGTATTTATAATTGGTTTTGTTATTATTGATCAGTTCAGTGCTCAAAGCACTTGACAGTCCTTAGCTAGATAACCCTTACAACAAGCCCTGTGAGGTAACTCGCTAGTATTCCCATTTTACAGATGGGGAACTGAGACTGAGAGAGAATGGCTAAGATGGGATTTGAATTCTGGTCTCCTAGGTTCTCCACAAGGCTAAACTGACTCTTTGATGTCCAGATTATGGCTGAAACGAGCTTTTGCCAAAATGGGAAATCTTGTCGAAATTCTGGTTCTCGATACCGTCTTGGTCAATCAAGAACTTCTCAGTAGTTGACAATGTCTCGATCGAGATTTCGGTTTACTGATAATTTGCTTTCCGGAATCCTGTTTACCTGCTTACTGTTTACCGCATACCACATACGGTTGGTTCATTTACCACTTACTGCATTGCTGAGGGTACCATTTTACTTCCAGGTTTGTTGTTTCCACATTTCTAAGCCAATCACTGTGCAACTAGCCCACCGCTTAACCGCCCCTCAGTGCTTCTTAACCTCCACTTCAGTGTCTCCAATCAGAATTATTGTTCTATGTTGTTCCTTTTGCTTTGACCAAACTGCAACTAGATTGCAGATTTGTAAAGAATCTGGTACACAGTTACAGGTTGGGACAGTCACGGAGAATGCTACTCTGCACTCCCTTGCTGTAGAAACTTCACAGGTCAATGGTACCTGCAAGAGGGCACTCCAGGATGACTTCAGAGGCTGTGACTGACAAGACATGAGGGAGGAGGCAACTTTTAGATACCTGGGGCCCAAGCTGTTTAGGGGGTTATAGGTCAAAACCAGCACCTTGAATTGTGCCCAGAAAGCTATTGGTAGCCAGTGCAGACTCTGGAGGACCGGTGTAATGTGCTCCCAGTGACCTGTCTCCAACAGAAGATGGTCTGTCGTGTTCTGCACCAACTGCAGTTTCCAAACAGTCATCAAGGGCAGCTCCACGTAGAGCGCATTGCAGTACACTAGTCTCGAGGTTACAAAGGCATGGACAACAGTGACTAAATCAGAATCTGATAAAAAAAGGTTGAAGCCTTCTCACCAGATGTAATTGGTGAAAAGCGCTCCTGATCACTGCCACAATCTGGCAATCCAGGTGCGGTAATGGATGCAAGAGCACCCCAAGGCTGCAAATCTGAGTGACCAAAGGAGGCTAGACACCATCTATAACATTTCTCAGGTCACAAGGCCAGACAACCATACAGTGGCGTAGCTACCGTGGCGCGGGGGGCGCATTTGCACCCGGACCCTGCCCTGGGGGGGGGGGGCTGTAGGCAGGGTGTTGTGAGAATGTTCGAAGCCATAGCAACCCTCTGTTCTTCTTCGTGTGGCTCCTCACATGCTATTTTTGCATGGCTCCGCCGGGTGGGGGAGGTCCGTGGGCATGCCAGTGCATGGACAGGGCATGCACACGGCTGCACATGAATCGCCACTCACCCCCACTCATCCACACCCACAGAGTAACCGCCGTTTCCCCCGGTTGCTCCGTGGGGTGTGTGTGTGTGTGTGAGTGGGGATGCGTGTTAGGCGGGCATGCATGCACCCCCACACACCATTGGTGCGTGAACCACATTGTTCACACAGGGCTCCCCCACCCATGAACAAACAGAAATCTGCGTATTCATGGGTGGGAGAGGCCTGTGTAAAAAGGGCCACATTCTCACAACTGTCTTATACTTATACTATCTTAGGTAGGAATTTAGGATGTAAAACAATCTTTATTCTGTCTTGGAAAATAAATCTGCAAATATGGTTCTGAGATTATTATGGCTGCTATTTCACTAACTTTTCTTAATGAAGTTATTGCTAATAGGAATACTGTCTTGAAACCTGCACCCCATAACCAATTCATTTGCGTCCCCCCCATATAATCAATTCACACTGCCCCGTGGGCACAAATTGGGTGTCTGGTGTGTTTGCTAGCAGCACCTCTGGACTGGTTGCACTGCATGCGTACACAAGGCACAGGCGGCATCGACAGCAAGAAGCAACAGACCCTGGAGGCCAGACTGGCTACTCCCCTCCTTCAGTAAGGCAGTGGACGCAGTCAGTCTCTCTGTGCCTGCCTCACTGCCCGCCCAGCTGCCCCTGCAGTGGAACCACTCTTGAGGAGTGGTGGTAGACGCTCGGCTGGGGAGGTGGGAAGCATTGGGAGGCCATGCTTGTCTATGGTCACAGTTATAACTCCTAGCCGCTGGATTTTGTATATTTAGAAGCTGTGAGCAGGCCCCGCCCCATCCCTTAAGCTCCACCCACTTTGGGTTTTTGGAGCGTGCGTGCTTTGCACATGTGCACATGAGGGGCCCATAACTGAGGCTTGAGCCCGGGCCCTTCTCAACCTTGCTAAGCCCCTGTAACCATAATCATTTTGTTCTTGTCTGGATTCAGCTTCAGTTGGCACACCTGCATCCAGTCCCCAATGGCAGGCAGGCACTGGGTAAGCATTGAGACTACAGGTCCTGGGTCAGATGCAAAGGAGAGAGAGATTTGGCATACTGATGGCACTTCACTCCAAAACCCTGTACAACTTTGCCCAGGGGCCTCAGATACACATTGAACAAGAGCGGGGACAAGATGGAACCCTGCGTGACCCCGTAAGGGAGCTCCTGAGGAGACGAAGAGCCACTGGGTTCTCCCAGCAAGGAATGAGTGGAATCAAGCATTCATTCATTCATCCATTCATTCATACACTCAAGAGCTGTCCTGCAAACCCCAGCCATGTCATGCAGCTGTATTAACACCCCATGATCAACTGTATCAAAGGCCACCGAAAGATCTAACATAATCAAGAGGGTACAAATGCCCATGTCAATTTCCAAGTGAAGGTCGTCAACTAAGGCCACAAACCTAGTCTCAGTGCCATGCCCAGAATGAAATCCTGACTGACATGGGCCCAGGAATCCAACAGCATCAAGATGTGCCTGAAACTGTGAGGCAGCCACCCGTTCAGTAACCTGCCCTTAAAAGGGAAGACTGGAGATGAGGTGATAACTGGCAGGGGAGTCAACGTCAAGAGATGGTTTTTTCAACAAGCATCAGATGACCGCAGTTTTAAGGCCATTAGGCACCCTGCCTTCCCAAAGAGAGGCACTGACAACCCCTGCCAGCAATGTTCCCAATGTCTCCTGGCTGGCTTTCACCAGCCAGGACAGGCATGGATCTTATTCACAACTGGCTGCCTGAGCCCGCACCACTCCAAGCACACCCTCTGCATTGGTGGGCGAGATTAACTGAAGCTAATCCAAGAAAACCGGACTAGATTGAGCCTTCCCAACCCAAACTCTGACTCTGCAGCCAAACTAGCAGTTCCCAAGTTGATCCAAATATGAGTGGCTTTATCTACAAAGTAGGTGGCAAACTCATCACAGTGGGCAACTAATGACTCTAACTCCAGGTGGGAACAGCTATAATTTAGCAGACTATTCACCACCCAGAAGAGCTCTGCTGGGCGGCACTTTGCAGATGCTATGATGGCAGCAAAGAAAACTTTCTTCGCTACTGCCACTGCCAAGGCATAGTCCTTCAAAAAAGACCCATGCTGCAGTCGGTCAGCTTTGGTGCGAGTTGAGTGCCACTTATGCTCTAACCACCTGCCCTCCCGCTTTGTTTCTTCTTCATTTAATTTGGTCATTTCTGTGAGGATATTTGGTTTTTCAGCCAAAATCTGAACCAAAATGACTGACTTAACAACAACCTCAACAACAGACCAGTAAAAAATGAATTGGATATCTGAAATGAGCAAACAAAGTGGGAATGGCGGTGACGGGGAATTTGTAGCACCCCTAACCCCCCGGGAGCAGAGCGGGAGCCGCTGTGATGCAGATCCGTTAGAGGGCTGGCCGCGTGCATTGAATCGGGTTGCCTGGCAACCACCCTAAGAGGCGTGAAGAAGTGCACTTTGCGGGCTGGGAAGCCCGCCCCCTTTTAGGAGGGGCAAACTTCCTGTTGCTGCAGGGACACAGCATTCCGGTGTTTGAGGCCAAACAGTCAGCCTCACCCACCTCTCCTCTACCACTGTGGGCTAATTCCGGTTGCCATTATGGGGCCAAAGAGGAATTCGAGCGAATAGTCTTCTTAGAAAGGATTGCTGTTTTTGCCTCCTTCATAGTGCAGAGTAGGCTAAATAGGAATATGAGACGAATAATTGGTTTATTAGGGGAATTAGCCAATTGGAACACAATTTGCTCACAAAATAAATAATTAATTGGCAAGATAAATAGGGAATTTGGACAGAAGGGCAAGATGAATGACATATTTTGACAATGATTGGATATTCTCAGAGAATTATTGAGAAGTTGAAATGGGTTAAGAGATTGTCGCGCTCTGCAGGGGTCCAGTATGTGATAGTAGGTTAAGTAGGTAAGGCTATAGGAAATGTATAGAGTCATCTCCTTAAGAGATGGGGAAGTGATACCCAGGCAATGCAGGGCACAGCATGCACTGGGGTCACGTCCCTGGGAGGGGTGTTTTAGCAGGGTGAGTAAGGACTGGCATCGTCCTCAACCTTGCAGGCACAGGATCTCCTTACTCCGGCCCAGAGTTGGGCATGCCCCCTTCGGCCACGGCTAGTGGCCTGTCGAAGAGGTGAAGTTTGAAGTTAAGGGGCACTGACACTGGAAGGCACGTCCAGAACAGTCCCCGAGTTAATATAGTTTTAAGTAGCTAGCATACTGGAGCCCACTGGACCCTGATTGCTTAGTGCAATTACCCACCGGCCTGATGATGGTTATTAATAAAGAGTGTGACCAGTTTTAAACCAAACAATGTCTCTGCGTGTTAATGGGGGGTGCATCGACAAATAGTGCTTTGTATCTGCTTCACCAGACCGCATTTGAAGTGGAAAAAATCTCTGGATAGGATCTTCAACTTGGATACTCATTTCTGCTCTACTGGTAATCCTCAGGAACATCCTGAGGCATCAGTGTCTGCATTCGAATTCCATAGTAGGTGAACAAATCACTCAGGCTCTCTCTTTCTCACTTATAATAATAATAATAATAATAATAATAATAATAATAATAATAATAAATAATTAATAAATAAAGTTTATTTCTATATCACTCTTCCATCAAATGGTGGTTGGAGTGATCCACAAAACCCATACAATAAAATACAATAAAACAATGTGAAATCCATTTAAAAATAATTGAAAAGGGAAAGGTAAACAGGGAGGCAAAAACACATTAAGGAGAACTAGCTGTGGATCCTAAAATCATCTGGAGAATAAAAGTCTTCAGATGCTTTTTGAAGGTGAGGAGGGAGGAAATGAGACAAACATCTGGAGGGAGTGAGATCCACATTGAGGGGCCTGCCACCACAGCAAAAGTCCCATCGTCCACAGACTTAAGACACGATGGCAGGATCCTCAAACAACAGATGGTTTCTGAGCACATTGTCTCATATTTCCTACTTCAGCTCATTGTAAGGACTTGTTATTCCTGTCTGTGCAAAGACAGCACACTTTAAAAGCACCATTTAGTGTAATGATTATCATGAGTTAGAACATGTTGAGATAAGGGATTCCCTACCTCAGGTAGTGAGTGACTGTGTGTAAGCAGTGTTGATTACAGCATCTGTGAGCTACATTTCTAAAAAAACAGTGGTTCAAGTCAGTCTCCTTTTATGTCTTACCCAAAGTTGTGCCAGTTCATCATTGTACTGTAAGGGACATTGTAGGGCAAGAGATTCTAACAAAAGGTAAATTGTAGCTTGTTTGTGATTTTTAGTCAAAGGAGTATTTTGTCAGAATATTCTGCTTGTGTGAAATTTTGTTGGCCTTTTAAAAAATGTACCAAGTTTTGCAAAAGGACAGCATCCAAAACAAACTTTGGTGAGCCGGCATTCTCAAAATGTGAAATTTGGAAGAAGAAAAAAAGGGATTTCCCCCCACCCTTTTTTTAGTTTATGAAATTTCAAAACCAATTTTGAATATTTTCCTGAGAATTCTATTTCCATTCTGAACAGGATGTAAAGTATTGGGAGGCCCTGGGACAACTATGACCATGAAAAGCCCAAGCAGGAAGGAGACTATAACCACAATTCACAAAACCCTTTCTCTGGGGAACCCCATTAAAATCTATAATAGCTTATGTGGGGTTACTCTGGAGAAAGGGGGTTTGTGGATTGTGGCCTATGAATCTTAAAAAACACTTTCAGTTATACAAGTGAGAGCTGAAACAGTTATCTGTTAGGGATGGGCGAACAGATCGCGGTTCGGGTTTGGCTGCGCTCGGTTCGGCTGCGTTCGGTTCGTCCGCTTGGTTTGTCTGTTGGGTTCGGATTCGTTCAGTTTGTTCGTTCGGTTCGTTCGTTCGGTTCGTTTGCCGAGTTCGGGTTCGGCTGTTTGGGTTCGGTCGTCCGAACAGGCCATTCGGTTAGGCTGTTCGGCTGTTCTGTTCAGCTGTTCGGTTCGGCCGTTTGGCCGTTCGGGAAGTGTTGTTATGGTTTTTTTTTGTTTTTTATATGGTTTTTTGGTTTTTTATTGGGTTTATATGGTTTTCTTTTGTTCTTTATTTGGTTTTTTGGTTTTTATATGGGGTTTTCTTATTTTTTTAATCTAATATTATATATATCTGTCTACACTAAATCTAACTGCTATTAACTATTCTAAATGCTATGAACTAAATGGATTATCTAATAAGTACACAGACCTACTCCTACAAACACTAAAACTAAATCACTAACGCTATCTCTATCACTAAG
>QEPC01001471.1:152807-185391 GCA_003113815.1 Sphenodon punctatus | reverse complement strand
TTAGTGATAGAGATAGCGTTAGTGATTTAGTTTTAGTGTTTGTAGGAATAGGCCTGTGTACTTATTAGATAATCCATTTAGTTCATAGCATTTAGAATAGTTAATAGCAGTTAGATTTAGTGTAGTTAGATATATATAATATTAGATAAAAAATTTAAATAAAAAAACCCATATAAAAACCAAAAAAACCAAATAAAAAACCAAAAAACCATATAAAACCAAATAAAAAAACAAAAAACCATATAAAAAAACCCACAAAACACCCCATAACAAAACATTTCCCGAATGGCCGAACCCGAACCGAATGGCCAAACCCGAACCTGGCGAATGGACGAACCGAACGGACGAACCGAACGCAGCCGAACCGAACAGCCGAACCCGAACTGCGAGCTGCTTGCCCATCCGTCCATTTTGCCAGCTAGATGAAAACTGATGTGTGTGTAGGGTTTTTTTTGGTTTTTTTTTTGCAGTGGTTCATTTGGGTTCTCGTTCAGGAATGTTTTTTGTTTGTTTGTTTCTTATTTAATTGCATTTTTATTTTTGGCCCTCCATTTTTGTTAACTTTTTGTCATTCTTTGTCATTGGATTTTCTGGATATTGTTGTTTCTAGGCAACGAAAGGGACAGAACTAAGTAGCAGAAGAAATGGGAGTAACAAAACTGATGGGAATTCACTTGCATAAATCCCAGCAGCAATGAATGGGTGAAACATATCCCAAACGCAAAAAAATGGAGTGAAAATTTGGCAAGGTTCCAGAATGCCCATCAATTTGGAAACAGCCAATTTCAGAACTAATTAGGAATAGATAGGGAACAGGTACAGGGACTTATGGTGGTGCAAACTTGAGTACTACAATTCCAGATAGTTACTGTGATGCCAGTTGAGGACTTCAGTTTCCAGACATTTGAGAATGCAACCCAGACAGTGGACAAAAGCCCCCCAACTCTCAGATTGTTTGGGTGAAAAACAGGCTGGTGGTGGCTAGGGTGGTCAGATATGCAAATTTTAGAGGACACTTATGAGAAATACAGGTTGCAGTGTTGCATTGGAGTCAATGTAGCCCATCACCCTGTATTTTCATAAGCTGTTGATGATGGCCTCAGTCTTCCCTAAAATGGGTACAACTCCCCCCCGCTGTATAATCAAGGGCCAGTAAACTTGGACCAGGAGGGCTTAAAGGGACAGGCCTCACTGGTGACCAAGGGCCGTCAAACGTGGAAAAGGGGAGCTTGAACGGATAGCTCCCATAGCAAAGAGGGGCCTGTAAAAAAGGATCGGGTCCAGCCACCATGGAACCCAGCAGAAGGTAGGTCGCTCATGTGAAATACCAGCCTGAACCTGGGGGAAGAGAGGAAAAAGGAAAACGCCTAGAGTAAAGTATGGAGCCATTAAGAGGCATTCTTCCTATTCAGTAGAGCACCGATGACTGGAACTTGGAGCAGTAACCCCCCCCCTCCGGAATGAAGAAATCCAGGTGTTCCCTTCTGCCTTTTGTGTCCCAGGGAGTCGATCGTTAGGCCCCTCGTCTCATCCTTAACTACCCTCCAGCCACTGTTGTTTACTCTTTCCCCCTGTGTCAAAGTTATCTTGTGCATCTTGTATGGCCCTTTTGAACATGTGGAGACCCCGGTTTAAGTAATTAAGCTAATTCCCCCCTGTAGTAAAGGAACGGTGATTATTGGGGTCCATTGCTGTGAGAGGTCATGAGTGGGAGGGGGTCTCCTGTTAACAAAGCGTCCTCTAAAATTTGCATATCTGGCCACCCTAGTAGTGACCCTAGGAGCATCTGGGCTCAGGTTTTCCAAGAGCATAAAGGGGCGGGAGGCCAAACTCTTGCAAATTCCAAACCTGGTTTGAAAAAGGTTCTTGTTGCTTTGGAAATGTAGTGATCATATTACGCAGCATCCTTCCAGCTGATGCACAGCGTAACTCACGGAAGACAGATGGTTTGAGGATGATGCCAGAGGCGTCATGGTATAAACAACAGTGAAATATTTGCTTCTGATTTCTCAACTCGGACAGACTCAGGGAACATTCTGTAATGAGGTGGCAGTGACTTGCCCTTGCTTCTACGCCCTCATCGCTCTGGTGAAAAAACGGGCCACTGAAGGGCCCCTGGAAAGAGCAGGGCCCAGGGTGGTCACCCCAGGTTGCCCTGTGGTAAGGCCAGCCCTGATGGTCAGTACCAGATGCTGGGGTGAAAGCCACAGGGAAGTAATAGAGTGACCCTTCCAAACCCATAGCCAGACTCCGGCAGAAGAGGGGGAAAAAAGTAGAGCTGAAACAAATGTCCATGGCAAATATTGTATCTGGCGAATTTGCCCACTTTCAATCAGGTCTGACGAAGCAGATATGAACCACCATTTAGTAATCTGCTTCATTTGTGGAAATGAATATCCATTTCAGGTTTTGGTTATTTCCGTCACTTTGGTATTCTGCTCACTTTGTTTTGGTATGTTGATCATTTTGGTATTTCAGTCACTTTGGTATTTTGGTTACTCTAGTTTGGCCCTATTGGGCACTACTGCATAGTGGTTTTGTGCGCCATTGTGTTCATGTGACGTTAACCACCATACTAAAACAAAGTGAGTGAAATACCAAAGTGACCAAATAGCTGAAATGAAGTAATCAAATAAAATGGCTATGAAAATATTGTTCCTGTAGCAAATACTTATTTATTCATTGTGCTATCTGAATATGCAAATAATATTGGTGAAGCTAGAATAAGAGAGTCATAGAGCTGTAGCAAGGATCATCAGGTTCAGGCCAGGGTTCTCAAACTTTCTCAAACGGTGTCCCCTACCCCCCTTCCACTTAGCTGCCATAACTGAGGCCCCTTCCCCACACCACACACAAGCATACATCTTGCTCCCTCTCTTCCTCTCTCCCTCCACACCTTCTCTTTCCATCTCGTTCTTTGATTATCTTTGCCACCCCACTATACTGGAGATTCCTCCCTAGTTCATTGAGAGTGTAGAGCTAGGTGTTTGTTAGTTGGGGTTCTTCTCATGCCTCCCTCCTCCACCAAGAACACCTTTTACACGCACCCTTCAGGGGGCCTGCCCCCCAGTTTGAGAAACTCGTATCTAGTCCGGTTCTTTACTCCAAGACAGGATAACCTCTGTCTATAAACATCTATTTGTTTTGACCCGAGCTAAAGGTCCTAAGGTGGGGGGCATGTGTTGTATGCATATTGCAAACAGGCAGCCCCCCAGTAAAGCTGAAGTCAGTTGGTTCTGTGCTCATCCACATCTGGTGCCATTTATAGACAACCACGTTCACATGTCTGTAGATTTCTAATGTCAAACAGCTTTGCTTTTGACAACATATGCATTGCTTCTTGGCAGAAGCTGGAAGCGGGTTGTGGGTGCAAGAACCTCCCCCCAAACTTGCCCTTCATTGTTGTACACACCCAGCCTCCAAGCAGTCAGAGATTTAGGAAAGACATTGCCAAACTGTGGGTCTGGAACCAAACTTTGGAACTCCCTTCTGGAGGCAGCCCGCCTGGCCCCAAGCCTATTGTCATTCCAGCGGTGTTGTAAAACCTGGCTGTTCACCCAGGCCTTTGGGGGTGGGTGGGTGGGTTAGGGTTATGATTTTTTGCCCCCTGTTTTAACTTCCGTGCCTTGTTTTAAATATTGGTGATTGTTTTAAACTGTTTTTATAGTATTTTATGTATTTACAATTGTTGGAAGCCGCCCCGAGCTGGTTACAGGAGGGCGTGGGGTATAAATTACAAAAATAAATAAATAAATAAATAAATAAACGAAGGTTGTGCTGTTTGAGGATGTGGCCATAATCCTGACTGCTATTTGCTACATTTTGCTTGTCTTTGTTGTTGCCTGGGGCAATGGATTAGGGATGTGCAAACGTGGTTCGGGAGTTCGGGGTTCAGCCCGAACTCAGCATGTTCGGCCCGTTCGCGAACAACCCAAATCCGAACTGATCCCCGACCAAACCGAGTTTGGGTTTTGAACTCGGTTCGGGAGAGGGGCGGAGGACAGGGAGGAACCTGGTTTTCCCTTCCCCCTCCAGGCTGCGCAGGTGGAAGGGGTGCCAGGGAGCACCTCCCCCCCTGCCCAGTCTGGGATTTTTTTTTAACCCCCCCCAAGATCACCTATGGCCCTACCTGGTGGTGCCGGGGCTCTGGCCCCGGGTCCGGTGGCAGGTGGGTCTGGCAGCGGGTCTGGCAGTGGCAGCGTTCCGGAGTTCTTCAGGCTGCTACTAGGCCTTCCAGGTCAAACCGGAAGGCCTAGTAGTGGCCTGAAGCACTCCGGAGTGTTGCCTGTGCTGGACCTGCAGCTGCTTCCGCGGCCGCCGGCAGACCTGAGGCTGGAGCCTTAGCACCCCCAGTTGGTTGGGCTCCAGCCCTGGGTCCGGTGGTGGGCACGGCAGCGGCTGCGGGTCTGGCGGGGGCGGCGCTCCGGAGTGCTTCAGGCTGCTACTAGGCCTTCTGGTTGGACCCGGAAGGCCTAGTAGCAGCCTGAAGTACTCTGGAGTGCTGGCACTACTGGACCCGCTGCCGGACCCTCCCGCCACTGGACCCGGGGCCGGAGCCCCGGCACCACCAGGTTGTGTTGTGGGCAATCCCGGGGGAGGGGTGTTTTAAAAAAAATCCCAGGTTGGGCGGGGGGGGGGGGAGATGCTCCCCGGCATCCATTCCACCCGCGCAGCCTGGAGGGCGGAGGGAAAACTGTGTCCCCCCTCACCCAAATGGGTTCCACCCCCCTGAACGGGTTTGGTCTGAACAGAACGGTTTCGTGTTTGGCTGAACCCCAACGGGCCGAACACCGAACCGCTTGGTGTTCGCACACCCCTACAATGGATTCTATTTAAGTTTCAGAATGGGGTCATGCAGGCAAAAATCTTTGGGAACTACTGCTTTAGGGCCACATTGATCATAAATTTGTACTACCTGATCACTTTATTTATTTATTTAAATTTATATGTCACACCTTCCCATCAAGGCTCAGGGCAGCTTACAATAAATAAAAATGCCTAAAAAACCCCTTGCTTCCCTCAACCCTTCCCCTTCTCACCCCAAGGTCCCCCAACTGTATCCCTGCCTGCCAAATGCCTGGTCAAATAAAAAGGTCTTAGAACATTTTGGGAAGCTGAACAGGTTTGAGCTTAAATGAACCTCCAAGAGGAGGGAGTTGAGGGAGTTCCATAATCATGGGGCAGCGACTAAGAATGCCTCTCTATGTACCCTAGCTTAAAAAACTTCAGAGGCAGATGGTATCTGCAAGGGGGTGCTCCTGGCTGACTTCTGAGGCCACAATGGGCCATGAGGGAAGAGGCGGTCTTTTAGATACCTGGGACCCACGCTGTTTAGGACTTTATAGGTAAAAATCAGCACCTAGAATTGTGCCCAGAAAACTATTGGCAGCCAGTGCAGATGCTGGAGAACATGTGTAATGGGCTCCCGGCGATCCACCCCCAACTGAAGATGGGCTGCCATGTTCTGCACCAACTGCAGCATCTGAACTGTCATGAAGGGCAGCCCCATGTAGAACACATTGTAGTAGTCTAGCCTTGAGGTTATAAAGGCATGGATGATGGTGGTTAAATCTGAATCCGATAACAAAAAGAACAGCCTTCTCAGCAGATGTAATTGGTGAAAAGTGCTCCTGGCCACCACCGCAACGTGGCAATCCAGTCCAAGGACAGGACACCCCAAGGATGCAAACCCCAGTGACCATAGGAGGCTGGACCCCATTGATAACAGGGGTTCCTATCCCAGGTCACATGACTGGCCATCACATCGGTCTTGTCTGCTTTACCTGAACGTTGACTGATCTAAGGCTGCGATGGGATGTCGTCATGTGACTTTTCAAATGACCGCAGGTGGCTTTTAGACGGGACTTCTCATGTGTTATCACTGCTTAAGATTAAATACCTCGATATCAAAGTATGGAATGCCAAGCATCGTGATGTCATGGCATTCCGTAAGGAGCGTGGTTATGTCAGAAAGTGTCATAACAGTCCTCTTGCCATGCCCCTGCTGATGTAGCCCCACCCCCCTGGGTGAAAGCCCTGAGAGAGGTGGGAACTCTAGAAGAGAGATGCATTTGCAGAACCATGTGTCAGCTTGGCCAGCTGGACTGAGAGGAAGTCCTGGGGTGGGAATAGCAGGGCTCTCTTCTAGATCAGGGATGAGGGGCAGTAAAAGAATTGAAAGTTACGTCTAATGATAGGTATTGCCAGAGCTTGATATCGAGGTATTTAATCTGCGGTATTAAAAGAATGCGCGAGCGGCGATAACGCGCAAGAAGTCTTGACTAAAAGCCGCCCACGGTAATTTGAAAAGTCACGTGATGGCGCACGCCGCTCATCTAAAAGTGGCCTAAGTGAAGGCCCCTCTGTCCCAGCTATGTCACAACCCTGCCACACACCCCACTTTCTAATTGGCTGCCTGTGTTTGTATAAAAGTCTGCTCAGCAGGAATCTGCAGCTGGGTAGAACAATACTTGGGCCATGCCTTGGGTCTGTGTGGTTAGCCCTACTCGCACTACGATTGACCAGACTGCTTGTTTACCTGAGCCCGGGCCTGCCTTTCACCTCTGTTCCAAGCCTTGCTTGTCTGCAGTCTTGCCTACCTTATAGTCCTGCTCCTAGATTTGCTAGTCTCCAGTCCTGACTTCCCTACCCTTGGGCTTGCTTGTGTCCTCCTCTGTCTTGACTGCCTGCACCTGATCCTGCAGTCTGCCTGGAGCTCTGGCAATAGCTATCAATAGATGTAACTTTCAATTCTTTCACTGCCCCTCATCCCTGATCTAGAATAAAATCCTGCTATTACTATCCCAGGACTTGCTCTTATTCCAGTTGGCCAATATACCTCCACTATAGCTGACACATGGTTCTGCAAATTCATCACTCTTCTAGGACTGTTACGACACTTTCTGACATAATCATGCTCCTTATGGAATGCCATGACATCACAACACTTTGCAGGGGGCAGGCAGGGCTGGCCTTACCGCGGGGCGGCTAGGGGAGGCCGCCCAGGGCCCCACACTTGGGGGGGGCGTGGTTCGGGAAGCAGGTAGGGTCTTGATTTAAAAAAAATAAAAAATAATCCGGGTTCGGGTCGGGGTCCGGTCAGGTAATGCGCTGGTGGCTGCACTGCGACACTGCTCTGCACACTGCTGGCAGGGCAGGACATGAGAAGCAGCACCGGCGTGCCCTCCCCAGCCCCCGGCGCCAGTCCCACAGTCGGAAACGAATCCTAAAGAAAATATTTTTAAAAGCCCGGGCCCCGTGGCCTGCCCCCCACCTACCTCAGCTAATCAGGGTCCTTCCTGATGTGATGTGGGTCCATGTGACCCTGCCTGGCCCTGCCTCCTCTCCCAGAAGTTGCATAAAAGCAACTTCCGGGCAGGAGACTCACTGTGGTGTGCAGAGCAGCAGGTGAGAGAGGAGGTGTCAGTGTGGAGCGGAGCAGTGGAGTGAGGAGCAGAGCGCGCATGGAGCGAGGAGCAGCACAGCGGAGAGGAGTCGATGGACCGAGGAGCGGCAGTGGAGCGGTGTGATCAGGCTTCATCCAGGACTGGAGGACCGAGGCGAACGGAGACTGGTGTGGCGGTGGTGGCGACCGACAGGAGGATGCGGAGCGACGGAGGAGGCAGCGGCGGAGAAGCGGCGTGGGACCCTGAGGAGGCAGTGGTGGAGCGGAGAGGCAAGGAGGCGGTGGCAGAGCAGACAGGTGAGCCGAGTCATCATCAGCAGAGTGGAGGCGAGGCGGTGCAGTGTGGGACCTATCCAGAGGTGGCCAGAGGTGCGGTGGCGGCAGCAGCCAGGGACAGCCTTGACTGGTAAGTTTTGTTTTGTGTTTTGGTCAGGGTCCGGGGGGGGGGGAAGGGCTAGCCTCTTGGGGGGGGCGGGGCAGTTCCTTGGGGGGCATAAGAGGGACACAGCGCAAGGGACTGGTGCAGGATGGACTACTATTGCCTGTGTGCTGCCTGGCCGGGGGTGAGGTGGGCACCTCGTGGTGAGGCCCAGGCAGGCCCCAGCCCAGCCTTGTGGTGCCAATGGTGGGTCCTGGGGGAAGGCCTGGGGCCTGGTGGTGGTGAGGCCTGGGCCCGGGGCCTGGTGGTGGTGGTGAGGCCTGGGACCTGGTGGTGGTGGTGGGGCCTGAGGCCTGGTGGTGGTGGTGGGGCCTGGGGCCTGGTGCTGGGGCCTGGGACCTGGTGGTGGTGGTGGGCCTGGGGCCTGCGGTCTGGTGGTGGGACCTGGACCTGAGGCTTGGGGCCTGGTGGTGGTGGGGCCTGGGGCCTGAGGCCTGGTGGTGGTGAGGGGACTTTCTCTGCATTGGCTGGTGCGGCATGGGCGGAGCCTGTGGTGCGTGGGCGGGGCCCTTCAAATCTCCCTCCCTGGCCTGTGTTGTTGCTCATTGCCTGGCAGTGACACTGCGTGCTTTGTCCCTGGCTGGGAATCATGTTGCTTGATTCTGGCCGGTGGTGCCGTTCAGTCATTACTTTTTTTTGTTTCCTGGTAGGAATCACTTTGACCACGCTTTTGGAGATGGTCTAGGCTGGAGCTCCGGAAGCGTGGTTATTTTTGACCCCTGGTGGGGATTGACTGTGGTGAACATCTGACACCCCCGAAGCAGGTGTTCAGGGCACTTTCGCCCCGCCGCGGGATTGACCATGGTTCACTGTGGTTGACTGTGATCTCGTAACATCTGAAAATACCCGTTGTGATATTCCTCGGGTGTGTGTGTGCGTGTGTGGAATCTACAACACCCATTGTGATTTCAGTTTGCACATGTACATACACTGCTGTGTCAGAGGATGGCATTCCTGGTTTGCAACATCCCTGGTATCCCGTCATTGAGCCAGAATATGGTTGTGCTGATGCATCACAATCTTTCCCTGATACTGCATTTAGCAATCATTTTCAACCCTGGCTCCTGCTTGCACATTATACTGCATATTATACTACATGATGATGGACAGCGTAGCCATCTTATAGGGCTGGGGAACCTTTTCCTTCTTGTGTGGCAAAAACTAGTACAAGCTCCAGGGAATGGATAGGAGGTGGGAACCGGAATGCCTAAGGGGTGTGCTGAGGATGGGGGAAGAAAGAAAGTCCAGGGCATGGATCTCTGCCATGGATCCACCCCCTACCTTCGAGTACATGCCCTGCCCTCATCTCCACTCCTTTCCCTTGAGCTTGAGGGACTGAATCAGTGGGTCAGGTTTAGGAGTTGGAAAGAGGGCAAATAAAAATGGGATTTGGCCCATGGTCTGGAGGTTCCCAGTCCCTTGTTTTGACTAGGATTCAGAACAAGTTGATTCACATGCCTCTGCTTCTGATCTGATCTAATCCAGTAACCAAACCCATGTCTCCCAGAGGTGAAAGCCAAATGCATTAAGCATTGCAGCAATGCACTTGGTAATTAACATCCCTAATTAAAAGAGCCTTTGGAATTTACCATTTTCCTGGCCTATCTAGCAATTCTGTGGCTTCTTTTTTTCCACCATCACTGGAGATCAATGCCATTATTAAGCTGAAACAGGTAACAAAATTATTACCCATGGATAATATCTGGTATGTGTTAGTTTGGTGGTTATCTGGTAACTATTTGCTTACTGTGGAGGTTAAATAACTACCAAACCAGAATATTTAGGGGTGGGAATTCCAGTTCACCTGAGAACCAATATTGCCGGTATTTGGGTGTATCGGATTAATCCAATAAATCCAATATTTACCTGTACCGGCATACCGGATCTTTAACAATGGACGCTTTTCCTTTTTTTTTTACATTGTGGCCATTGAGATAAATGGTTGCAATGTAAAAAAACCCAGTAAAACGCCCAATGTTAAAGATCTGGTATGCCGATACCGGTAAATCCGGTACTGGGTCCAGATCTGATACCGGTAAATCCGGTATTCTCCCTGGTGTCCCACCCCGTATCTTTTACCACATTACTGTTTACTGCATTACCACACAACCACACTGGTGCAGAGGAAGGGGAATAAATTATTAATTATTATTATTATTATTATTATTATTATTAAAGGGCATCATCGGTTAACCTGATATCTGCTGGATGCTAACACAATGCTATTTGGTATTCAACCAGATACCGTACACCAGTGGATATTGCAATATTCAGTTGGATATTGGACAGGGCAGGAGGACTTCCAGGACTGGGGCGGGCCTGCATGCCCTGGGGTGGGTGGTGGGTGGGGGTGGGCTAGATGGCTAGGGAGGACTTTATGGGTCCCTAGTATAAGGGTGGTTTTACTTTCAGGGTCAGCCTATTTGTTGTTTTATTTTGTGGCTGTTGGTGCGGCACTTTCTTGGGGGAAGTCTAGTAAGGGCAGAGGTTATACTTTGGAGGGGGGTTACATAGTGAGATTTGTTTTATTTGGGAGAGTTGTTGGTTATTCTCCCTGCCCCAGTGAGAGGGGGGTGGGGAGGGTCTGGTTGGAGGGGTCATGTTCCCCAGTGAGAATGGGGGCAATGATCTCTTTGAAGGGTATTTTGGCTGCTGGCTGGTGAGAGCGGGGGCTGGGGAGAGAACTGGGGGGGATCTCACTCACTGCCTGGATGGAGCAGCCAAGGAAGGGGGGCTGGGGGATTTGGCTTAAGGGGGGGAAACCACAGCCATTGGGGTTGTGATGGGGGAGGGGGAATTATGACCCCTGCAGGGTGTGTGTTCAATCTGTGAGGCAGGACAGGTGCCTGGTACCTATTCCTCTCACCACCAACCAGGCAGGTGGTGAGCTGGTTCATGATCAGAGGGCCCGTGACTGTTGAATGCGAGGTCAGTTGTTAATAAGTCTATAACTGTCTGGGAATTGATCCTGGACCATGCAACCGACCTCTTGTACATTACAGAGACCTGACTGGACACTGAGTTGGGGACTATCTTGGCTGACCTTTTTTCAACTGGGTACTCCATGCAGCATCAGCCACGGCTGGAGGGACAGGGGTGGGGGCCGTGTAGCCATTGTTTTTGGGAGTCGTGGTCCATTAGGAGGTATCCTGTGCAATCTATGTCGGGTATCAAGGGCCTCCATCTTGCAACTGATTTGAAAGGAGACAGGTTGGGGGTGCTGCTGATATACTGTGCATCTACCTGTACAGCAGCATCCCTGCTCACTCTAGCAGAGCTGGTGTTGGAGGTGGTATTGTGGTCCCCAAAGACCTTGGTCCTGGAGAACTTCAATATTCATGCCGACGCCAGTCTTGGTGGGGCGGAGTGTGAGTTCATGGCCACCATAGCAACCATGGCCCTGTCTCAAATGGTCATCGACCCAACACATGATAGGGGGCATACCCTGGACCTGATTTTCCACACTGGCCTTGAGGTAGGGGATCTGTTGGTGGGGGAGATGTCAGCAGTGCCCTTGTCGTGAACGGATCGTTACCTCCTGCGGGCCAGTTTTCCGGTGCATGTCTGCCCCCGGAGAGGTGTGGAACCAGTTTGGTTGGTCCGCCCCCAGAGACTAATGGAACCAGTGAGGTTCCAGAATGCTCTTGGGGAATTTCTCTCTGACCTTGATGACTGATCGCTGAATGACCTCGTAGCTTTTTGGAACACCTTGCTGACTGAGGCCATTGACCGAACACGTCCAAGGTGTCCGCTCTCTCTGCATTGGTGCCGCAGGCCTCCTTGGTTTAATGAGGATCTATGGCAGCTGAAGCAAGAAGGGCAGCGGTTAGAGCGATGATGGCACCATTCGTGTGTTGAAGTTGACTGACTACGACATAAATCTAATTTATGAGCATATGCCGTGGCTGAGTGGGCAGCAAAGAAGGGGTTCTTTGCTTCCCTCAATTATTAATTTTAAACATTAAAAAAAAAACATCTCCCCCCCAGCTACCCCTCCCTCCCACCCTCCCCTCCGAAGGCCTGGGTGAACAGCCAGGTCTTGCAGGCTCGGTGGAACGCCAGCAGACCCAGGGCCAGGCAAGCTTGAAGTTTTGGTGCAAGTTGCGATTTGAGCAACGCTCAGTCCTCTTGCAGAATATCAGGGAGGATACATTTGTGAGCCCTTGGCAAATTTGGGTGGGGGAGTATTTGGCCCAGATAGGGTTATCACCGATGTATCTCGAGGGCAAATCTCAGGCGATGGTATGGAAGGAATTCAGCACAAGGGTTTCTGATATAGAGAGGCAGAATGAGGTGGCTAGGATCAACCAGTCTCCACATATGCGCCCTTACTGTTCGTGGATTCCAGATGGTGAGTCTATAGCATCCTATTTGGAAGTTCAACTGTCAGCTAGGGGGAAACAACGTATCTTTATGGCACGTGTCAATGCTCTACCAACTCGGGATTATGAAGGGCGATGAGAGGGGATCCCCTTCTCAGAAAGGCTGTGCCCATATGATAATCAGGCTGTCGAGACGGTGGCCCACGTCATGATTTGCTGTCATCTTTATGATGCACCTAGGGGGAAGTACTTGACCCCCATCCTTGATAAATTGGTAGGTTGGTCTGAGGTTGCCCTTCTGGACTGTTTGCTTAATAATGCAAAGCCACAAGTTATTAGCGATGTGGGATGCTTCTTATGCCAGGTCATGCTGATCTGGAAAAGGTTTCTCGATTTTAGCCCCATTTTTGGGTCCATGTATTCCCTGGTTTAGTTCAGTAATTTTGGACGAGGCCTTTCTTCAGATTTTGTAGGTTGTGTTGTGTTTTGTGTAAACGTTGATATAAAGTCTCTCTATGTTTGTAGTGTGTTATTGATGTTGTACTGGTGTATGTGGCTTATGCCAGTAATAACTTATGTTACGCTAATACATTTTATTATTATAAACTAACACCTCGAATCTGGCCTGTTATGCTATAGGCAACCAGTGCAGAGTACGGAGCACAGGTGTTATGTGCTCCCGCCGACCCTTCCCCGTAAGGAGATGGGCCACCGCATTCTGCACTAGCTGCAGCCTCTGGACCAGAAACAGGGGAAGCCCCACGTAGAGCACGTTGCAGTAGTCCAGCCTCGAGGTGATGAAGACATGGATGAGAGTGGCCAGGTCGGGCTTGGAAATGTATGGACGGAGCCCCCGTACTAGTAGATACAGCTGGCGGAAGGCAGCTTTAACCACCGCCTCCACCTGCCAATCCAGATGGAGGTCTGAATCCAACACCACCCCCAGACTCCGAACCTGCTGGGCTACAGGAGGGCAGACCCCCTCCCCCCCACCGGAGGAGCCAGCACCCCCCTTGCCCTTCCCACCACTATCACCTCCATCTTATCGGGATTAAGTTTCAGTCTGCTCTGCCGCATCCAATCTGCCACGGCCTTCAAATATTGGGAAAGTATCGAGACAGCAGGACCTGGGTCAGTTGAAAACAAAAGGTACAGCTGAATATCATCAGCATATTGGTGACAACGCACCCCAAACCCTCTCACGATCTCCCCCAGGGGCTGCATATATACATTAAACAATAATGGAGACAGAATCGAACCCTGCGGAATGCCGCAGGTCAAGGTCCGGGGGCTTGATGTTTCAGCCCCCAACACCACCTGCTGGCTTCTCCCTGAGAGGAATGAGCAGAACCACTCAAGGACAGTCCCGTCCAGACCCCCCAGGTCTCGCAGTCGTCTCAACAGCAGCCCATGGTCCATGGTGTCAAAAGTGGCTGAGAGATCTAGCAGGATCAGAAAGGTTGAATGTCCTGCATTCATCTCCCGGCGGAGATCATCCATCAAGGTCACCAATGCCATCTCAGTACCATAGCCGGGGTGGAACCCAGACTGAAAAGGGTCAAGGAAACTGATACTATCCAGATGCGCCTGGAGCTGCAGTGCCCTAAAAAGGGAAGATTAGAGATGGGGCAGTAGCTGGTGAGTGCACCCACATCCAGAGATGGCTTCTTCAGATGGGAGCACACCACAGCCTCCTTAAGACTGGGCGACAACCTCCCCTGCCGGAGGGATGCATTGAGCACCCTCGCCAGCACCGTCCCCAATGCCTCCCTGGAGGCTTTCATCAACCAGAATGGGCATGGATCTAATTCACAACTTGTGGCTTTAACAGACCCCAGGACATCCACCGCATCGGCCGGTGTCACTTCCCGAAACTTCTCCCAGAAAGATCGACCAGACGGTGCCTCCAGAACCTCGTGCTCCTCACCCACTGCCTCCAACCCGGTGTCAAAGTTACTCCAGATATGAGCGATCTTGTCTGCGAAGTAGATGGCAAACTCCTCACAGCGGGTCTGGGATAAGTCCCCATCCAGGCAGAGGGAGGCCGGACTGACCAGCCCCCACACCACCCGAAACAGCTCCGCTGGACGCGACTTCGCAGACGCTATGAGGGCAGCAAACAACTCTTTCTTTGCTGTCCTCATAGCCTCAACATAGGACCGCAAATGGGCCCTATGGAGAAGTCAATCAGATTCAGAGCGAGTCCAACGCCAGCATCGATCCAGTCTCCTGCTTACCTGTTTCATACACCGCAGTCCCTCAGTAAACCAAGGGGCCCTGCGGTGATGAGATGGAGGCAGAGGACGTCTTGGAGCCACCCTGTCAATGGCCGCCCCCAGCAAGGTGTTCCAATGCTGGACCAGCACATCAGCATAGTGGCCATCAGGGTCTAGGGTTAACTCCATCAGAGCCTCCTGGAACTGCTGCGGTTCCATCAGCCTCCGGGGGTGGACCAACCTAACTGGTCCATTCCCCTTCTGGAGGGGGTGCACTGAGAGGATGGCTTGTAGGAGATAATGGTCCGTCCATGACAAGGGCGTAACTCTTACATCCCCCACTAATGGACCACCCGCCTCAAGGCCTGAACAGAAAACCAGGCCGAGGATATGCCCCACCACACGGGTCGGGCAGTTGACCATCTGGGACAAGTCCATGGTTGCCATGGCAGCTATGAACTCACGCTCCGCTTCTACAAGGCCAGTGTTGGCATGGGCGTTGAAGTCCCCCAGGACCAAAGTCCTGGAGGAGTTCAGTTCCACCTCCGAGGCCAGCTCTGCTAGAGCAGCAAGGGAAGCTGCCGGACAGGAAGGGGCCGGGTATACCAGCAGCACCCCAAGCTTGCCCTCCGCCAAATCAAACACCACATGGAGGGCCTCAATACCTGAAATCCCCTGGACTGGATATAACTGGCCATTCCTCTCTAAAAATAATAGCTACACCTCCCCGCCCCCCCCGGATCCCCGTGTGGGGCTGGTGCTGCACAACATACCCAGCCCGCGATAGCATATGCAGCCACTGGGTGAGGTTGTGAGACGGTATGGTGTGCGGTGCCATCAATATCCTGATGACACCCAACTCTACCTCTCCTTTTCCTTTGATGCAGACCCAGCAGTCTCAGTGCTTACCTAGTGTCTGGCGGCTGTGGGGGGACTGAAGAATGAGGGCAAGCTGACTGAGGCTGAATCCCGACAAGACGGAGGTGATGCTGGTGGGTAAGGCGATGGGTATGGCTTCCCCTGTCATTGATGGGGTTCATCCTCCCTTTGGTTCCCCAGGTTTGTAGTCTGGGAGTGCTCCTCGATTCTCAGCTCCACCTGGATGTCCAGGTGGGGGCTGTGGTGAGGAGTGCATTCTGCCAGTTACATCTGGTGTGGTGTCTTCGGCCATATGTCTCAGACTCCGACCTGGCCACCATCATCTATGGCTTCATCACCTCAAGCCTGGACTATTGTAATGTGCTCTACATGGGGCTACCCATGGTGATGGTTCAAAGGCTGCAGCTGGTGCAGATAAATGCGGCAGCACATCTCCTTACAGGGACGGGTTGCCGAGAGCACATTACACCAGTGCTCCATTCTCGGCACTGGCTGCCTATTGTCTTCTGGACCCAATTCAAGGTGTTGGTGCTTACTTATAAAGCCCTACACGGTCTCAGCCCTACCTACCTGTGGGACCGCCTCACTCCCTGTGCTCTGAATCGGCCCCTGCGGTCGACCAGGAGTGCCCTTCTCGAAGTCCCCCGGGTATCCTGGGGGGCGACTATGGAGAGAACGTTGTCAGTGGCNCTACCTGTGGGACCGCCTCACTCCCTGTGCTCTGAATCGGCCCCTGCGGTCCGCCGGGGGGTGCCCTTCTTGAGGTTCCCTGAGTTGCTTGGGGGGCTATGATGGAGAGTGTTCTCGGTGGCCACACCGAGGCTGTGGAACTCCCTTCCAGCGGAGGTCTGGGTGGCCCCGCACCTCTCCTCCTTTCAATGACTGTGTAAGGCCTGGCAATTCTGCCAGACTTTTGGTGAGTAAGATGGGTGAAGGGTGTGGGGTCAGGGTTAGGGTGGTGGGAGATTTTGTTTTTCTGTTTTCTTTGACATCCCCCATATGGGTTGTCTTATGCTCATGTTTTATTTGGATTGTTTATTTGTTGTGTTTTATATTCATATTTCTATTTAATTTTATGATTGTTAGCCACCCCGAGCTGCTTCGGCAGGCTGGGCGGGATATAAATTATGTTCAATAAATAAATAGTAGCTAGTAATGATGACCTCTCTTTTTGGCCCCAAGTACCAGTTGTGCAAAAGCAATATGGATCCTCTCCCTCGACACTCAGCTCAGGGCACTGCCTCCTCATAACTCTCAGCCAGGGCTGGCCTTTGGTCAACCTCAGGCCCCAGGCTGTGCGGGGGCCTTACAGGAAGCACTGCTCCAGGGGCCCCACTTCCACTGCTGTTGTCATTCTGGATGGACCTTGCCACAAAGGGTGGCGTTCCACCCAGCTGCCTCTCCTGAGGCCCCCCCGGAGTCTCACAGCCACTGCGAGACTCAGGAGCATCCAGAGCCTTGGGATCCTCAGGAGCAGCTGTGGCAAGACTCCTGGGGGCCCCTCAGGAATGGCAGCAGGTGTGGGTGAAGGGCTCCCACTGTTCATTAGAAGCGATGACAGCAGCAGATGCATGGCTCTCAGAGCACGCCATTCCTGGCAGGCCTGCTAATTGCCCCCATAGATTCCTTCTTCACCTTAAGTCCTGCCGATTCTAAGGCTGGCTCTGCTCTCTGCCTCATTTTACTTGGGAAGCCAGTTCTCTTTCTCAACATGAAGGCATGGGGTGTTGCCTTTGCAGACAGGCAAGGGAGAAGACATTTTACAAGCATGGTGTGGGCAGGCTTAGCATTGGTTTTGTTAATGGAGGGCGCAGTAAAGTGGACTAAGATGAGGTTGTCCTTGGAGGTTGTCCTGCCAATCTCTGTATCTCTTCCTGTTAAGAAGGCACTACTAACCCAGGCTGGGCCAGCCCCAGGATTTGTAGGGCCATGCGGGGCCATGTCCAAAGTCTTGGTGCAGGGCCTAATTTGCATAATTTAAGTAATGGGCTGGGGCTTCTGCCCGCAGGAGTGGGGCCCAGGCTGGTGCAAGGCCACGTGCGACTACACATGCCTAGAACCGGCCCTGAACACAGGGGTGTCTAGAAGATTAGTTACAGATACAGCCCAAGCCTAAGGGCTAAGTAGTTCTATTGTCTACTAGAGTATTCCCAAAAGAAATCTCTGGGAGCCGAATGAGGACTGGAAGGGGAGGGAAGCTGTTCTGTGGGAAAATCAAGTGCTCTTACCATTGGTGGTGTTTCACTTTGGAATTTGGTGAAGTGTCACTGAATCAAGAGGATCCTGTGCTGAGCAAAGCGAGGCTAAAAGTTATGACACTCATCCACAGCAGTTGTGCGAATGGGCTGTAGTAGAGTTAGCAGTGTAGCTAGGTAGCTAAGCTTTAGGTTTGCCTTGCTAGAGTTCTAGATTCTGGTCCTGATTGAACTCATTAAATTTCAAGATAGGTACATCTGTCCTTTTTTGTATCTTAGAGTATAGGTCCATAAATGGTCATTAGTCAAATGGGTTCAGGGGCTTTTAGGACCTCTTGACTATCAGGGACTGGGAGTGAATGGCGGGAAATGGATCACTCCATTATGACCTGTTGTATGACCTATGAAGTAACCAAAGTTGTTGGCCCCTGCTGAGGACATGATATTGGGCTAGATGGACCATTGGACTGACCCAGTGTGGCACTTCTTATGTTTCCCGAAATCCCACTGACTTACATAAAATCTGGCTTGATTAGTCTGGATGCTCGCTGCAAGGACCTATTTGTTAGAAACCACCAATGGGGGAAGAAGGGGGGTCTCTACCAGACCCTTAGGAGCAATTAAACACCAAGTGAAGCTGTAAGTCAGTGAATGTGTTCACAGTATTTTTATTACCTAAACGATTACAAAACAAATAGTGCAGCCTCCTTCATTTCGAGTCGATTCTTGTTTTCTCTTGAAATCCGGACTAACAAGATGGGAGTTGTATCAACTCTCCTCCCCCAAAACACTGTCATTAACATTAAAATCACAGACATATCCAATAACTTACTGTCAAACACTCACATGACGATTGACTAAATATCTCAATGCAGGTGAAACACGCCCCAGCAGGTTTCAAAGATTTTAAGTGGAATTGAAACGAGCAGTGGTTTTATTATTCACAGGCATCATTCACATTTTGGTTAGCCCTTCTGAGAATGGGAAACGCTCCCCCCCCCTTTTTTCACCAATGGGGGAAATGCAGGTCTCTGTGAATAATATTCAAGAACCTTTTCCCTCCTCTTGAACTTGATGAACATATTATCAGATGATAATATGAAATGGGCACCCGCATCTCTCTTTAAAAACAAAGATTCCATTTTGATTATTCTGTCACTTGGACATTTCAGCTACTGTGTATATGCAATTGTACTAATACTGCTGAAATGACGTAACCAAAATATCGGAGCTGAACCCCCTCCCCCCCAAAAACAAAACCCCAACCTGAAATAACCAAAATGGATTACCCATTTTTGCAGGTACTTGTTTCAGTTCTAATTTAAACAATTTGGTTAGCATGAGAACACCACATTATTCCCACTTTCCTTCAAAGAAACCCATATCAAAAAGAACGTTGCTTTTAAAACCCATTTTGAATCCAGTGCAGAGACAGTGGCCTGGCGCAAAAGAAAAGAGCAGGATACTAAAGGTCGGAAAGAAAGTTTACATTCAGCATAATCTAGTGCTATCAACATCCAAACTGGAGCTCCCTGATAGAACATACGCTCATAAATGTCTATTGGAGACATTTTATTATGGGGCAGATTAAATTTTAACCCAGGTACAATAATGAAATGTTGATGGACTCGTGTTAAGCCACAAGATGCCCAGTTGGATCTGGTTTCCTCGGGAGAGTTTAAGCTATCAGCTATGATAGGTTTTTATGGGGAATGGACAACAGCCAGGGACAGTACACCCCCCCCACCCTCTAAAATGATTTCCAAGTAGCAAGCGGACATTGCATGATTCTGTAAAGCACGAGTCAGACATACCTGGAAATAACACTAGCAGAATGGCAGATCTAGCAGCAAAATGGTTACCGAACATCAGAAATGAGCAATTCATGAGTCAAGTGCAAGTTGCAAAGAGCAGGCACTGTCTATAAAAGCCCTTCATTCCTAGGCTGCGGAGTCAGGAAGCCCTTCGTTCCGGACTTTGTGCAAACTCACCACTTTCCCCTCAATTCACGTCCATCTTGTCCTGTAGCAATGCATTCACACAATTGCCATTTCCCTTACATTGTCTCCCCCCCCCTCCCCACCATGCGGTGTTCTCACAATCCCGAGGCCATGGAGAAATGCCCTTATGATGCTCCCAAGTGCTGCAAACAGGAAGCAGCACTGAGCACAGAGCGTGGAGGATAGAGTCTCTGTTCAAGTAATCAGTCTCTGGCCACAGCTCCATGGTCATTCAGAAGTAGGGAGCGATGTAGCAGGAACCACAGCTTGCTACAGGAAAGATCATTCACACATCACCATTGCCACTTGAGAGTCAGACCTGTGCAAGCAAAACCTTCGCACTGGTTGTGAGAAGATCATCAAGGAGCACAGGAAGCAGTAAGAATTTCACACAACACTGAGAATGTGGGCAGTGCCACTAGCCACTCTAGAGGAGTGTTGTGTGGATGCTTTGTGTCTTTTTCCAGTTTCCCACACAGAATTATCTATTGAAGTCTATTTCTATGCAATGATCCCTTCTGTGCCTGAACCCATTAAGGACAACATCTGGGTATAAATCTGGTGTGTGGCTCTTCTTGTATTTAGACTGGGAAGCCGGGTCACCATTCTTGCATATGGCCACAGTATCAGCATTAGGGTCAGTCTGAGCTGAACTCTGGCCAGCAGCAAGGTTCTCGTCCACAGATCTGTAGTTCTCCAGAGTCAAGCTCACGCTAGGGACGGTGGGGGGATGGGTCATCTTCATTGTCTTCTTTGCCTTGAACGAGCGGTAGCAAAAGATGAGAGCCAAAACAATCACATCCAAGAGCAACTCAAACATCTCCACCACCGACAACACTGAGGAGCCAAACCAGAGACTCCATTGGCTGCCCATGTTGGACATCAGCAGAGTCACCTGGGAAGGAGACAAAGAAGGACAGGTGTTATGCAGAGTGCACAGAGCAGGGATGGGGAACCAGCTAGGAGTTGGTGGTGGAGGCATGTAAGGGGCATGCTCAGTGTGGGGGAAAGAAGGGTCCAGATCATGAATCTGTACCAAGGATCCATCCTCTATCCTTGAGTGCATGCTCTCATCTCTGTTCCCTTCCCCTGAGCTCGCTCGCCTAGTATTTGAGGGTAGGGACAGGCTGTTGGGCTGCAAGTTCCTCATCCTTGGCTTAATCTCTTGCTAGAGGTTTGTTGGGGACAAAATGAGTGTGGCACTTTGATTCTAAGCTGTTATTAAACTCAGGCTTCAGGGCATAGTCTGATAACATGAAGGCAGCACCACACAACCAGCTGTCTGCGTGCAGCACCTCACAACCAGTGAGATGCACCCTGGGGGGAGTTGTATCTTCCTCAGTGACTTTGGATTTTGGCTTCTTCTAGCAAACACTGTGTTGGCTTTTTGGAATGCTAGTAACACATGGCCCCCAAGGCTGACTGGGAAAGATGGCAGCATGGTTGACTAAGGTTGCAAACGTCAAACGACTTACTCCAGATTTAAGATTCTGGTCTAAATGAGCAATTGTTTGATTTAACACAGCAATCTCCACTTACTGTAAACATAGGCGATTCATCCACCGAATTGTACTTTAACTGCTTATAGTAGATATTGACTTTGGCAAGATCAGTCCTGAAATGAAGCACAGAGGCAGTCAGTTGAGGTAAGGTCTTTGCTTTCTATCCTACAGGTGGAAATTTTGTTTAAAAGATTAAGACCATTGTCACTGGCAGCCTAACCCAGCATCCAACATACCCGACATAGGGGTATTTAGTTCGTGGTTTTAAAAGAACACGCAACCGGCTTTAACGCACACGCATTCCTCTGATCCTGGCCTGCAAGATTTTCAAAAGTCTCGTGAGCGGGTCGTGCAACCGCAACACGCTTGTCTAAAAGCAGCCCAAGGTTATCTTGGTTTAGATACTATTTGGGTATTTCCATTAGGTTCTTTTGGTCATTCCAGTGTTTCGACTACTTCGTTTAGGCTATTGCCCATATGTAATAGCGGTAGCAGTACCAAAATGATGCAACCGGAATAACCACCACATGGGAATAAACAAACCAAAATATCCAGAGAGGCTATCTAGCAAAGCAGGGCTGAACATTTTCTTTGTCAGATCCAAATGAAAGCAGGCAAATGTGTCGGATACAGCATTTGCCATGGATATCGGTTCCAGCTCTAGTGTCCCCTTTGGACTTCTGTCATCCCACAAGTGCCAATTCTTCAGCATCTGCTAACGGTTCAGGCATAACAGAGTGAGCCAGTCCTGCAGGGGTTAATGGGCTTAGCGCCCCTGCTTCCAGGCAGTTAAACCTGTATGAAGGGATGCCAATAGCAGTCAGCTGACACTGGGGAGATGTCAGCTGACTGCAGTGGGGAATAAAAAGGCCACAGCTCACTGAATAGAGACCACCAGGGAGGGAAGGGCAGTTCTGGACTGGGACGAGCTGCACCTCTGGGTCAGAGAAAAGATGTAGGAGGCAGGCTTGGTGCAAATCCTAATAAGATCAGGGCCCTGTGGAGTCTGCATTTCCACCATTTCTGTGAATGGGGAAAATGCAGAATCCAAAGGGCCCTGAAGAAGATATAGGGAAATTGTATATTGTAAGTGCTCTGGAACAGCCTAACCAGGATGTATTCAGTGTAATCCTCTACTATTAAAGTGAATGGGAGCTGAGCCATTTACTTCAATAGATGGTGAATGTGCCTTTAGTCTCCTGCATGGTGCCTGCTGTGAGACTCGAACCGTGATCCACAAACCACTTACTTCAGAGTAAGTGACTTGTGGATCGCAGTGTAAGGCACTTGTGGTATGGGACAGCCTTGGTGAAGGGAACATTGTTACTCCCGGACCGTAAATAAATAAATAAATAAATAAATAAAATAAATATTTTCAGCACTATCAACTGCCAATGTTCAAAAGTATGAACTGGACTCTGAAAGAAAATCCAAAATTGGCTTAAAAATCATGAGATGAGTTCTTTTTCTTGACTGTCTGGTTTCTGAGCACTTGGGTTGTGTTTTGAGTTTCTATCTGCCACTAAGGTAGCTTTAATTTTTCTAAAAAATGAACTGTGAAGTTTTAAACTAATCCACAGAAGGAAGGAACTGGGTTGTTCAGAAGCTCACCTAATTAATGGCATGAAATCACAAGTTGCTCAGCACCACACTTGTGACTCACCTGTTGCTAGTAGAGTTGTATCTTTTCAGAGCCTGGGAGATCCACTCCTGAAATATAATATTGTCAGGTTAGCAACAATCTTCTCTGCTTTGCATTGACATCAAATTACCACAGTCGTTTCTTTATTTCTCAAGTGCTATCATGACCCCATGTTCTTTCTATAGGGAAGGAATATGAAGGCTCCCCTTATTAGGCATGTATAACATTTTATAGGACATTTACCAGAAAACTAAATTGGCTATTATTATTAAATCTGAATAGAGAACGCCTGAAGGAGTAATTCTCATGATTTAAGTAGTGTGGTCACCTTTATAAAAAGAGCTGTTTCTAGCCATTGTCAAACAGCAATAACTCCAGTCATTTCCTAATCTAAGGTTAGGAAAACAGCATGTGCCTTTTGGAACAAATTAACCTGTGGAATGGGACAATTATCACGTGGGACTCATTGCCAGAGTATGTGGTGAAGGCTAATAGCATAGCCAAGTACAAAAAAGGACTGGATAAGATCTTAGAAAATAGGTTGCTAGTCAAGTTGATGAAGGGATGTGACCTCCGACTAGGAGAGCACAGCTGGGAATGAACCAGTCCATTCTGACCTGTTGTGCACTTCAATGGAGCAACTAAAGGTGGTGCTAATTTGCTGGGGTCCTGGAAACCCACCTCAGCAAATGGTGCACAGCAGGTCGGGCGAGAAAGTCCATGTTCCCTGCCAGAGATTGTTTCATTTGGCATATGTGCATTGTGAGCCACAGCACTGGCTGCAGGGTCCAGGAAACCAGCTTCTTAGCTGCGGCTGCTGCCCGCATGACTTCCCAGTGGTATGCTGTGCGCATCAACATGGCAAGATGGGTAGTTGGGGGCATTTGCTTAGAACTCTAATTGCTGGGCTTGCCTACACCGACCATCACTACTGGGCTGAGTCTGTTAGTAAATGGTGACTTTTTAAAGTCTCCCATTCCTTCGAATCGTTCCTTGGAATCATACGGACAATTAATGATTGTGCTTGATATTGATGGCTGGGAGGTTTAATCTAGAGATCATCCAGCCCATCCTCCAGCAAGGAGGTGGGAGTTCTTATACATAATCAATCCCTGACAGAAGTTCATCCAATCTGGTTTTAAAATCTTCCAGTGATGGGAATGCTGCAGCCCCTTGGCAGCACATTTCACTGCCCAACCACTTTCCTAATCAGAAAGCTTTCCCTTGAGAATGTGTGAATAGGGTATGTCATCAACACGCCATTGGAGCATGAAAATAGTTTCTTCCTATCTGCTTACATGGCAAGTGCCTCAAGAACAAATGTTGTCATGACACCCTTTGGAGGTGGAAAATTACTATTGACGCTACTTGACAGGCAGGGGAACTTGAGGCTGAGAGAGAGAAGAAATGTGTCCCCCTCAGGACACACAAGGGGTCTGTGACAGCTAGAGTTGATCTCAGATCTCCAGGAGCCTCATTCCACTGTCTTAACTAGACGGTTCGTTCTGTCTGAAGAACTGGTGTGACGACTGCCGTCTAGTGGTTTAAGATCCAGAGGTCCCCAAGCCTTGCGGAATATGCTGGCAGACTCTGGTGTCTTAGCTAATCCAAGGATAAGAGTCATCAGCTTCTGTGTGCCCTAACACCACCCCCAGAGGGAGACAGACAGAGACAGGTTTCCCAGCCCTTGTGACATTTACACAGGTGCTATTTGGGTTTATGCCAATCCACCCACTCCCTCCGTCTCTCTTCTCCCCTGGAACATGGTAACCCCTCTACAGCAGAGACTCCAAACCAGGCATAAACACAGGAGACATGGTACCCCTCAACATACCATAGGCTTAGAAGGACTGGATACTCTACCTCAGAGTTGGCTGATGGCCACTTTGCAGCCCCTGCTGAAAGCTGGTACCAGGACTCCCTGCCAGGGCACAAGGAAAAGAAGAGTTGAGGTGATTTCAGGAGTGGAGGGATAGCTGTAACAGGGTGAATTCTGTCCCCAAATGCTGTTGGAGATGTTCCTCTTAAGATATCACAGACATAGGCAGGCTTGCACCACAATGCATATGGAACAGGACCCCCTGCCCTGGCTGCATGGAGCAAACAAGAGACAGACAGTCCCTAGTCCCAAGAGCTGAAATGGGTAGTGTGTTTACTGTTTATTATTAATCTTTTCAGGTAGCCCTTTGGGTACCTGAACAATACCCATGACAATAAATTGGGTACTAGCATAACCAATCTTTTAGGTATTCCATTTTGTTATTTTTGTGCTTCCCATTTTTCAGTTCAGGAGGTATTTTGGTTGCAGAATTTCTGACAACTGTCAGGGGGGACAGGGTATCAGGGGAGCAAGGATGGGGGAGACCTCAGCCTCCAAGGGAAGGGAAGAGGAAGGACCCCAGTAGGGGGGCAGTGTACAGGAAGGACTGTCAGGGGGACAGGGTATCAGGGGAGATCTCACCCCCCAAGGGAAGAGAAGAGGAAGGAACCCGGTAGGGGGTCAGCTTACGAGAAAGAGGACCTCTCAGTAGGTCTTGGAGTCCCAAGAGACTACTCTCTTCTTGTGACCAGGGAACCCAGCTTCAGAGAGGGTCTAGTTCATCATTGAGGTCAAGGAGAAGAAGACCCCACACCAAGAAGAGAAGGGAACACAAGGGGATCAGAAACAGGGTTCCCAATGCTAGGGGAGGAAGGCAGCAGGGAGCTGTAATTCTAGGAACCCCCCGGGGCAGTCGATGGGGGTTTCTGGAACAGGGCCAAGGGACAGGTAGTGGGGAACTAGGCCAGGGCTCACAATACACAGAACACAGTATTCCCCAAGAAGGGTACTAGACGCAAGGACTATAAGAGGGATTGCACGGAAGGGAGCAAGCCAAGACACACAACACCTGAAACATGGTAAACTCTAAGACGGGTCAACACCCTGGCTATAGGGGGACAAACTGGAACACACAGCACACTCTAAGGAGGGGGGGGAGTGGGGAGAGAATCACACACACAGGCTATAGGGAAGACAGGGAGACAAACCAGAACACACAGACAAAGGGGGGATATTTGCTACAGACACAGTGTACAAGGCACAACTGCACCTACACCAAAGGCTCAAAGCAGGTAAGAGACATTGCTCCACCAGCTGCCTGAGACCTCACCAGAGTTTAAATACCATCTGTGGCCAATCAGGAAGCTGGGAGGCTGGGTTGGGGAAACAAGCCCCAGCTGTGTGTGGGGCGTAGACATACAAGGGGCAAGGAGACAGGAGAACCCATATAGAGGAGAAATGCAGGCAGCTATCAGGTCCACAAGGTGGTGCAGGTCCCACACATGTTCCTCCCACGTCCCAAAGGGCAGGGGTTCAAGCCTCAGACCTGACACAACTATGCAAGTGCAATAGCGCTAAAATGACATAACCAAGCTGAAAAAATCAGAAACAGAACAACTAAAACAGGTACCTGATGGAGCACAAACAAACATCAGTCATTACTTGAACTGCCATTTTTGGTTTGGACAGTGTAGGTTCAATGGGTTTACCTATTTCAGCTCTCCTCATCTGCAAACCTGCTCAAGTCCATTAGCCTGTCCTTAGGTTCTGGCCTCCCAGGCACTTGCTGTCCTAGGTCTGAGCTTTGCCTGCAGACCTTCCTGAGGTCAGATGGCTCCTGAGAAGATTCTGGCTTTGGCTTCTTAGTTCTTACAGTCAAGCCAGCTCCCAGACCTCACTTCCCTGGTTAGGTGTGGATGATGTTAGATTAGGCTTCTCTGAAACTCAAGTTGCTACTCTCTTCTTGGGCCACAAATGTGAACTCCTTCTGCAAGCTTCTGCCTTTCTCCACGGCAGGAGGAATCTTCTTCCTGAGTTCCCTGCCCAGCTTTTTATAGCTACTGCCTTCCAGTTCGACTGAGTTAACTGGCTGCAGGTGCTTGTCTCCAAAGGGAAATACCCTGCAGCCCCTTAGGGGCCTCATCCTGCAAAGACTTGGGAAGCTCCTGTTACATGGTGATGTTTCATTTCCCTACTGTAGCAACATTTCTTGTGACAAGGGTTTTCACCAGGAACTTCAGAAGCACTTAACCATAACTTGACTTTGTGTTAGCAGTAAAACTCCCATGTGCCTCCAAACCCTGTTGAGTTCATAGGGAACTGAAGCCTCATGCTTCTTGGATTCCCATCTATAAAATCATACCAGCTCCTGACACTGGATGTTAGGGAGGCAGCCCAGAGTGTAGCGAGTTAGCCACTGTGTATGCACATCGCAAAGCTTTAACTTTGCCCTGGTTACAACCATCCCCCTTCCGTGCCTTTGTCCGCATAGATTTCTTACCAGCATGGTTTGCGGCACTTGCTGAAACAGATGAGTTGGTGGCTGGTGAGCTTGTTGTACAGCTGGTAGTAGCAGTGACCTGGAGGAGGAAAGAGGAAGGAACACACTCAGATGGCTCCTCCAGGAAATGTGCCGCTGACACTCTGGCATGGTCTTGTCTTGCTAGGCACGCAATGTTCTCTAGGAGAGCGTCAGGGTGTGCATATCTGCATGCATGATCCACTCTCTGTCCTACTTCCCCTTCCTCTCCAGATGGGATCTTTGGAATGGCTGCAGATGGATCAGTTAATTGCCTGCTGCCTGCACACCAGGGACGTTCACTTTGGAGGACTGAGACTCTAAACTAAGGAAGAGTTTTTTGGAGAAGCATCAGCTGGAGAGAGAGGGGGAGACTTGCTCCTATGAACAGAAACTCAGGAGACTTCAAGATGAAGCTCCTGTTGGCTTCACTAGAGTTAGGATTGCACTCTCAGTCTTCTTAACCAGCTACAGACAAGCTCAGGCCAGAAATTTGGGCCTGAACCCAGGCCCGATGTGTTCAAGTGATCCTACCCCCAAAGAGCACCAGGATGTCATGGCACTCCATGGGGGCCACATCAAAAAGAGGCAGGGGAATGCCTTAGTCATGTCGCTTTCCAATATAGCTATGCCTCCCACAGAGCACCACAACATTCCATAAGGGATTCCATAAGGGGAGGTCCTTAGGCATCCCACCATCCCCTTTCTAATGTGGGCCTGTCTTCCATGGAGCTCTATGATGTTACACGATTTATGGCAGTGAGGCCTCCAGCAGCTAGGGAGCCCGACCAGACCCTCAGAAGCCTGGGCCAGCACTGCACCTGACCCAATCCAAGCCCGACAGGACCAATCAGGTTCCAGATCTCTTTTAAGAGCATCGGTCATTGGACTCCTTGTTTACAGCAGGTTGGCAAGAGGTTTGGTTTAGGAAAGGTGTGTGCTATGCTTGCTCCAGCAATCTCTGGTGAAGGCCTTGCTTAGTTGTATAGAGACACTCTACTACACACCTGTCCCATGGAACTGCCATTGGAGTCAACAAAAATGTGTCATGACAACTGAGGGCTTTTGAGTTTCTTTGGAAACTGCCACCCACACTGAGGTTTTTGGGGTGTGGACCGATATCTGGGAAGCACCAGATCAAGGGCTAAACTCCTTAAGTGTGACTAACAGGGTACTATGGTGAATAGCTAGAGGATTCAGGTTACCTAGTACCAATTTGATGGACTGTGGAGTAGATTTCAAGGTCAGTGGAGACTACTGAGATCATCTGGTCTGACATGCATAACACAGACCAGAGAATTCCCTCTATAATCTCTTGCATCTTGCTAGTGGGTGTGTCTTTTAGAAGTGTGTCTAGTTTTTATTTGAAGATAGCAAGTTGTGGAGAGTCCATCGCCTCTTTTACTGTCTGTTCCAATGACTTCACTATTAGAAAAGTCTGTCTTATTTCTGATTTGAGCTTGTTTGGCTTTAACTCCTCTTGTTCTGCCTCCTCCACTAGTCTAAAGAGCCCTTTCTTCCCCAATGCTTTCTCTCCCAGGAAGGTACCTAGATTCCCTTCTCAAGTCACCTTGGGGATAATAATCTCAGCAGGCATATGGTTAACAGATACTTGATTTATTACCTGCAGGTAATACCTGCAATTTTGAGCATTGTGTTTGGTATCTGTTGGGCTGCCTGAGGGCCAATCGGATACCTGATTTCCTAAAAAATCAGCCGTTATCAGTACCAATTTACCAAGTACTGATTGGTAAATTGGTAAGTAAGTTCAGGGAAATAGAGAAAAACAGAAAGGAAACTTGAGAAACAGGAACAAAAACTCAAAAAAATCAGTCAGTATTCTCGGAAATTGGAAAATCAGGATATCTGATAACCAGCTGGGCACTAAGGTACGATAAGTACTCGAAGGTGGTGGATCAGGTACCAGAAATTTGCCGGGATTACCCATTTTCACGGGTACTGGGTTCAACTCTAGTGAGGAGAGTTTTAGGAAGACATGATTCTTGCAGCCCCAAGCCAAGGGTGACATTCCTTATGCTCTTACCCCAGCCAGGATGCTTGTTGTAGTTACAGTACTTGGCGCCAGGAAGCAGCGGGTAGTAATAGTACCCACAGCCACACGTCTCAATCATGAGCTTCTGGAAGCAAGAATGCAAACAAGCCTGGGGAAAGAAAAAGCAGATACGTAAGAAATCAGAGCTATCTAGAGGCCTGCCCTACGCTTTGTCCAATAACACCACAGACCTAGGGGTTACAGGATTCTGGTACAAGTGTCCCCCACCACTGCTGACCCTTGACAGAATGGGCCCCCTCTCACCTTCAGCCTACTGGCAGGGTATGCAGACACACCAGGGACAATGAGCCCCCCCCCGGTTCATGGGCCATATTGCAGCTGCACTGCTTCTCCCTATTATAGGGACCATATACAAATCAGTGACAGGCTGTATTTGGCCCATGTACCAAGGGTTCCTCACCCCTGACCAAATTCATTGCTTGGTACAGCACTCTGGAGGAGGGTTGAGTATGAACATAGCATGGTGGAAGGTAATTTGGTCTGCTCCAAGAATACCTGCAGGGTGTAGGAGCTGTTGAACAGGAGTTTAACATCTACGTCTTCTCCATCAACCGTGCACGTCCCGTAATTCCCACCTAAGCGAAGCACCTCATCCTGTGGAAATGACAGAGAAGATTATATCACCATGAAATGTTTATCCAGAGCTGGGAGTGTAGCTGGTGCTTTGCACAAGTCTGAATGGTCAGGCAGTCTTTCATCCAAGCTTCACATCCAACAGGGAGGAAATCAATGGATCAGAAAAGGAAAGGTCTGAAGGAGATTAAACTCCCTGGAAGGAGGAGGGAAGACCAAATGTGGGAGGCTGTTCACAGCACAGATGAGTGACTGAGAATAAGGGACAAAGGGACTGGGAGGGAGAAGTATATCAGCAGAGGTAAAGATAACAAGTTAATACCACTGTTGCATGAAGGGGAGAAGCTTGTGCAATCTTGGCTCCCACTAGGGACTGACTCAAGGACTTTCAGTAGGGGTGGGACACTGGGCAAAATTTCGGTTTGAGTTTATATTGTCATCAGTTCTCTTGTGAATTGGTTCTTGTTTCGGTATCGGTTGTATTGGATATTTTGCACTGACTTTTTGTTTCGGATTTTTAACATTGCGGTTTGTCCCATTGAAGTCAATGGGGACAAACCGCAATGTTGAAAATCCGAAACAAAAATCAGTGCAAAAGAACTGAAACAACCGATACCGAAAAATAATAAACATTTTGGATTAATCCAAAATGACCATTATTGGGGACTTTCGTTTCTATCCGAAACCGAAATTCCCACCCCTAACTTCCAGAACCAAAAGTTTTAGTCTCTACAGTTTAACTGGAAGGGCCAGCCCTTGCTATTCACTAGCATCAACCACAAATGGAAGTGATTGGCAGGAAAAGAACAACTCACCTGAGTGATTCCTATATTGGTTGCAATGCCCGGTCTGATGTCAAAACCCTCATGCTCTAGGAATGGAGTTTGGTTGTGGTTGTGGATCATCACCTTCACGCCAGCCACCGTAGAGAGCAGTGGGAGGTGATCACCTTGTTCTGCTTTGAGGATGAGGGCCAGTCCTAGAATCAAGAAAGGAAAGAAGTCTTGATTTCAACTGCAACTCAGTCCTGAATGGTGGCATCATCTCCATACTCTTGCTGCAACTAGAGATGCTATCCAAGAGCTGTGCTAGTTGACTAATGGTCTCCTTCTTGGCCAGGGACTTTAGAGCTTAAGAGCCAGGGTCCCTAGCTGGGCTGTCACAGACAGACCTATATCCTGTAGGCTAAGTGCAGAGAGAGGGGACACTTAACCCAATCTCCAGTAGATTACACAATCAGAATAGAGTATTTCACACTACAGGGGTTGCAAGAGTGAACTCATCACACATAGCATTGTCCCTCCCCTTTTTGTTATACCCCGCCCCACCCGTCTCCTGGTGACATAACTTTCTACAAGGGGTGGAGATACGCTCAGGATGTGTTGAGTAGGGCATTAGAAGAGCCTAGGTGTGAGAAACATGGGCCTTAAACTAGCATCTCCGGCATTTTAGGGCAGTGGCATCTCCACTTTACCTTGGCCTGGAGTCTGACTGATAATCCCTAGAGGTGTGCACCAGGGAGGGACCCATGTCATTATTAGTTTTTGTCTTTGTTATTTAAATCTTTCATTTTTGTAAATATCAACATTTCATTTTCATTTTTGCTTTCATTTTTGATTTCCATTGGTTTCAATAGAAAACACATGTTTGGCTGTATCGTTTTTGTTTTTTATTATATGTGGATGAAACCTAGAAGGAGTGTATCTGAAATTGAAGGCATTATGTATACCAAATTTCAGAAAGTTTGGATAAAGGAATCCGATTTTATAAGCAGTTGGATTATGTTATTTTGCAAAATCGGCATATACATTCCTGGCTGTAACTTCTTTGTCTCCCATCTAATGTGGATGAAATTTGGCAAGATTATATCCCTCCCAAAGTTTACTACCTATGCCAACTTGGAGAAAAAGTGGATAAAGGGTCCTGGTGGTATAAGCAATTAAATAAATATATATGAGGAAAGCCATTGAAAGTATCTAGTAGCAACCTGGTGGAGTTATAATGGAATCTGGAAAAACGTTTCCATTTCTTTCCCATTTCTACGGGCACCTCAGGTGCCCATAGCCTGAAAGTGCGGAAATATATAGTGGACTTTGTAATTGCATTTTCAGATTGACTTCTAACTAAGTCTTCTAATGGCAGATTTGGGCCTGGGAAACTTGGATTCCAATCCTGGCTTAGCCATGAACTCACTGGGTAGCCTTGGGCAAGTCACTGTCTCTGAGCCTCAGTTTCCTATCTGTAAAATGGAAATATAGTAGGGCTGTAATGAAAGCTTGCAAAAGCAAGCATTCTCAGTTCGCCCCAGGATAAACTGAGAAGCGGGACTGATTCATTGAGTTCCTGGTGAGAAAAACAAAAACGAAATAAATCAATCAATCACTGCATATGTGTAAAGTGGCTACCATCCATAACCAAAATGGTGGCCAAAGCATTGCTGCCATTTTGATTGGGCGTGGTGGCCAGTTTGTACATATGCAATCCACTACCCTTAACCAAAATGGTGGCAATGCTATTGCCACTTTTTTGGTTAAGGGAGGTGGCAACTGCACATGTGCAAAACAGCCAGGCAACCATTTGTGCATGCATGGGCATTTTGTTTCTTTGTTTCTCACTGAGAACTCATACTGGGACCGAGATCTCAGTCCTGGTACTCAAAACAAATTGGGCTGCTCGTTCAGCTCTAGAATGTATGTACCCTTAGGAATGAACGTCTCCCTAAGACCTTCATCCTAGATTGGAAGCCTCTAACGGCAGGGTGGGACCTGTCTCTAATTACAAATTGTTCAGCACCAGGTGCATTGCTGGGGCTATATAAATAATAATATCTGACAATACCCTCTCCTCTTCTCTATCTACACCCTGTCCCTAGGCAAACTCATTGCCTCCCATGGCTTCCAATATCACCTCTACGCTGATGACACTCAACTCTATCTCTCTACTCCCTCTCTTTCTCCATCTGTTCAAGCTCGCCTCACCAGCTGTCTCTCTGATATCTCT